>CM050175.1:66626619-66724119 GCA_027410445.1 Discoglossus pictus | reverse complement strand
GAGGGGCTGTCACAGGTAGGCAACCAGCAGAGATAATTCCCACCCCATGCTTCATTGCATCCTTATAGGCCCTTACTCATGACTCTGAAAGGCCTCAGACATTGTTGAATAAACTCCTACTCGGTTCCATAAACTTTTTCTCCCACTGAATTTTCCGGGGATGTGAACAGCTCCCAGTCAGGCCTAAGGATGCTTCTGAATGCTATCCTGTTCTGAATTAAAGCCTGACAGCACCAGCCATCTTTATAACACAAGAGAAGAAATAGGGCCATCCGCAGTGGAATGTTCTTTCTTCTGCAGGTGAAGCCCAACTAGAAACTTAAAAAACTCAAACTTGTTTGTTCTCCTACATCCTGCCCATTTTATCAGCCCATTAAAAGAGTAAATATCCCCATCACTTTTAGCACTTACATGCAACTAAAATAATTCTGGCTTGATAGAAATAGTTTCAAAATATTTTGATTAATTAAAGGAGATGTTTTAATTAAATATAAGGGGTGTCATCAACACATACAGATTCTGAGCCACAGTCTGGACTCTAACCCACCCAGATTACAGCGTTGACATTCTAGTGCAGTGGTTCCAATCTTTCTTTTTATAGGATTACTCAATATTTGCTGAACATCTTGGCGGACAACCTGAATATTATTTATGATCTTCACAGACTACTTAGTGCTTTTTTTTGCCTCTTGTGGAACAATTAAAATGTTCTGTGCTGGAATACACTAGGCACTTCTACACAACTGCATATAACAACTGGGCACTTCTACACCACTTGTTCATTAATTTGTATTAATTTACTTTCATAGTTTTTTCTAATCTCAGCTTTTGGGAGCCAGTTTGGGAACCTCTGTACAAATGTGAACAAGCAGCAAACAAGTGCAGTACATACTTTTAAAACACTCTTAAATGAGCACATTAATCGTTTTAAAAAGTGCAGATCTGTATGATGGAAAAAGTTATTTTATACTCACAGTATGTTGAGAAAATGTAGAAATTCTGTAGAAAAAAGGTTTATATAAAACACAGGTTTTGGGGACAAAGAGCTCCAACCTCAAAGACAGACAGTATTTTCTGAGGATGTCTGTAATATAAGGCTTAAGCTTTTAGGTAAATAAAATGAGCAGAGTAGATTGCCTACTCGTTTGGTATTGACACTGAGATATCCACTGGTTTTATTGCCTTCTCCTGTTTATAAGGAAATGGCATTCTAAGTATTCATTTAAAGATATTTGACTTTGTAATCCTGTTTAACCTGGTTCTTTATGGGACAAATGTAAATATTACACTATTGGGTTTCACCTGTACATTTAATAACTGAATAACAAAGATAATCAGTCAACAAAATCAATATAGCTTCCAGAGGGTCTGCTTCTCTCCATCCTATTAAGCCAAAGAGGCTGCCCTAAAAAAATACACAAAAACACATATTTCACCCACCACCTGGTAGTAAACAACAAACTGAACAGTTATATAGAAAGCTTTCGCCTGAGAACTGCATCCGTTATAACAACACAATATAAAAGAGACTTACACAATCTTACTCCGTCAGAAAGAACTGCCATAAAGATTTTAAAAAACAACCACAACATCACCATCAAACCAGCAGACAAAGGAGGTGCAGTTGTTATCATGAATACTCAGGACTACATAAATAAAACCAACAGACAACTATCAGACAATACTTACTAGAAAAAACTGAACCAGGATCCTTCACAAAAAATATGCTCCTCAACTTAAGAAACTCTTCAAAACATTCCCTAAAAATATACATCAAGAATTAGAACTCATCCCAGCCAATCCTACAACTGGGACTTTCTACCTACTGCCAAAAATCTACAAACCAGGCAACCAAGGGAGACCAATTATTACAGGTATTGACACAATGAACAGATATCTGGATTTGTTGAAATCATCCTTAAACAATAAGTTAGTAACACTAATAGCTATATACAAGACATCACTGACTTTCTCAACAATCTCAGTCAGATTAAAGACCTACCTGCTAACTCATTACTTGTCACCATGAATGTAGAGTTTCTTTATAGCAACATCCCACACAAAGATGGCACTGAGGCATGCTTTAAGTTTCTTTCAACAAACCTGCAAAACAATAAATATGGCCCTGATATTATTGTTAAACTAATAGAATAGATCCTTACCCACAACTATTTTACTTTTAACCAATATACCTACCTACAGATGATGGGGAATGCCATGGGTACCAAAATGGCTCCACAATACGCAAATCTATTTATGGCCAATCTAGAAGAAACACATGTTCATCATATGAACAGAAGGAGAAAGCAAACTCACAGTTCATTCAACACCTTCCATTCAGCTATAAAACGTAAAATTGATTTCTCCACAGACCAGATACACTTTCTAGACACTGCTACAATGTGTGTGTGTGTGTGTGTGTGGGGGGGGGGGGGGGGGGGGGGGTAATTTTGAATGTTTGTAAAAAAAAAAAAAAAAAATGATCAGTTTATAATTTTAATGGTAGGTGTATTTTAACAGTGAGACACAGAATAACAAAACAAAATAAAAGAAAAATGCAAAAATGCATGTTAAAAAATGAGGGAAAAAGTATTTGACACCTTTCACTTAGCACTTGGTGCCAAAACCCTTGTTGGCAAATCATAGAGGTCAGACATTTCTTGTAGTTGGCTACCAGGTTTGCACATATCTCAGGAGGGATTTTGTCCCACTCCTCTTTGTAGATCCTCTCCAAGTCAATAAGGTTATTATTATTATTATTATTATTATCTTTATTTATATCGCGCCAACATATTCCGTAGCGCTGTACAGGGGTTGAGTACATGACAAAAAACAAACTTAACTTTTTGAGCATAAAATCAAATGTACATAGAGCTTGTTTCCAAGCCGCTTTCACATGATGGAAAACTCACAAACTTACAATCTAAGGGTTTAGGTGTGATACAAGAGGGTGAGGAATGCAAGATGGCAGTGTGAAAGCAATGTGTTTAGTCAGGTGGAGGTGTCTGTGTGTTGCACTGTAGACTGTGGGTGTAGGTGTTATTAAGCAGTGGAGTGTGCAGTTGTACATGTTAAGGCTGAAAGGGATTTGTTTTTAGTATTTTTTTTAAGTTGTTGAGGCAGGAAGTGAGTCTAATGCAGCGGGGCAAGGAGTTCCAAATAGTAGGGGCAGCACGAGAAAAGTCGTGAAGACGGGAGTGAGAGGAGGTGATGAGAGAGAAGGAAAGAAGAATGTCGTTAGCAGAATGAAGGGGGCTGTTGGAAGAGTATTTTGAAACAAGAGCAGAGATATAAGGGGGTGCACTGTTGTTGAGGGCTTTATATGTTAGGGTCATGATTTTAAATTTGATTCTGGAAGCTATGGGAAGCCAGTGGAGTGATTGACAGAGAGGAGCTGCAGACACTGATTGTTTGGAATTGAAGATGAGTCTAGCAGAGACGTTCATTATGTTTTGGAGGGGAGACAGACGAGAGATGGGTAGGCCAGCAAGGAGGGAATTGCAGTAGTCAAGTTGAGATATGATGAGAGAGTGTATTAGAATTTTAGCTGTGTCTTTTGTAAGAAAATTACGAATTTTAGAGATGTTTTTTAGGTGAAACTGACAAGATTGTGTTGATTGGATATGAGGAATAAAAGAGAGGGCGGGATCCAGTAGTAGAGGGTGGAAGCTGTAGTAGAGGGTGGAAAGATTGGGAGTTCAGTCTTAGACATGTTGAGTTTGAGTTGACGGGCAGACATCCAGGAGGATATGCTAGAGAGGCAGTTGGAAACTTGAGCTAAAAGAGAGGGGGATAGATCATATGCAGAGAGGTAGATTTGAGTATCATCTGCATAGAGATGATACTGAAATCCAAAGGATTTTATAAGGGTGCCAAGGGAGGAGGTGTAGATGGAGAAGAGGAGGGGGGCCTAGGACAGAACCTTGGGGAACGCCAACAGACAGAGGGAGATGTGAAGAAGAGGTGCCAGAGAAAGAGACGCTAAATGTATGATCTTTAATATAGAATGTGAACCATGAAAGAGCTGTGTCCTGGATGCTAAAAGAGCGGAGAGTTTGGATTAGAAGAGGGTGGTCAACTGTATCGAAGGCAGCAGAGAGATCCAGGAGAATTAGAATAGAGTAGTGACCCTTTGATTTGGTGGTCAGCAAGGCATCGTGACTTTTGTGGGGGCTGTTTCTGTAGTGTTGAGCCCAGAAACCAGATTGGAAGGGGTCAAGAAGGGAATTAGATAAAATAAATTGAGTGAGGCGATTATAAACAAGACCCTCAAGCAGTTTAGAAGCCAGTGGAAGTAATGAGATAGGGTGATAGCTGGAGACAGAAGCTTGGTCATATGAGGTTGTAATTGTGGCGTGTTTTAAAGAGGATGGAAACTTGCCAGTGTTTAGGGAGAGGTTGAATAGATGTTTGAAAGCTGGGATATGTGTGATGGATAGGAGAGGGATTAGCTGTGATAGAATAGGATCATGAGGACATGTTGTAAGGTGAGAGGTTGATAGTAAAGTAGATACTTCATCCTCAGTTACAGGGTCAAAGAGTCCATAGTGGAGGAGGGATTGGGGAATGGTAAAGGCTGGGTGTTGTCGGTTTGTAGAGAGGATGGTGGGATAGGGCCAAGCTGGGAAGAGAGCTCATTTCGGATGGTTTAAATTTTAATTTTAAAATGGCTGGCAAAGTCATCAGCAGTGAGAGAGGAAGGGGCAGGAGGTGGGGGTGGGCAGAGGAGCGTGTTGAATGTAGCAAATAAATGTTTAGGGTTGGAGGACAAGTTTGATATTAGTGATAAGAAGTAGTGTTGTTGCAAGATTGAGGGTAGAGAAGTAGGAGTGCAAAGTAATCTTGTAGTGGAGAAAATCTGCTGAAGTGCGAGATTTCCTGCATAGTCGTTCTGCAGTGCGTGAGCATCTCCGTAGATAGCGTGTTTGTGTGGTGTGCCATGGCTGTGGATGAGAGCGAGGGCGTTTCCTTGTGATTATGGGGGCATGAGAGACTAGGGTGGAGGTTAGAGTAGTGTTGTACTGTGAAGTGGTGACGTCAGGGCAGGCAAGGGTGGTGAGGGGGCTGAGAAGGGGTTTTAGTACATTTGAAAATTGTTGTGGTTTGAGTGCTTGCAGGTTTCTGCGGGTTCTGGTGGCAGGGATTGAAGAAGGGTGGTGAGCGGAAAATGAGGTGAGGTTGCAAGTTAGCAGGTGGTGGTCAGATAGGGGAAGTGGGAGATGTCAAGGTTGGAATCTGTCCATTGTGAGAGGCCAAGGGAAGAGGTAAGCCCGACTAATTTTGCAGTTGTTGGGGAGGTGGGAGTGTCAGTGACTATGTTGAAATCACCAAGAATGAGTGAAGGCATATTGGAGGAGAGAAAGTGAGGGAGCCAGGCGGCAAAGTTGTCCAGAAATTGAGAGGGTGATCCAGGCGAGAGATAGACAGCTGCTCACAGAGGGATGGGAGAGAAGATGCGGATAGTGTGGACTTCAAACAATGAGAATTAGAGGGAGGGAACAGGGGGGTATGCAGTGAAAAGTGCAGCGAGAGGATAGCAGTATGCCCACACCTCCACCTTATTTGTTCCCAGGTCTAGGAGTGTGACTGAAGTGTAGACCACCATAAGAGAGTGTAGCAGGGGAGACAGAGTCAGATGAAGTGAGCCAGGTTTCTGTGATAGCGAGTAAATTGAGGGAGTTGGAAATGAAGAGGTCATGAATGAAAATAAGTTTATTGCAAACAGACCTTGCATTCCAGAGGGCACATGAGAAGGGCACAGTAGATGGTTTGTGACAAGTGATATGTTTTAGGTTTTGGGCATTTGCTGCCCTGGGGACTCTGCGTGGTTGACAGCAGGTGGGAATGAGTGAGGGGCCTGGGTTAGGGGATATATCCCCACAAGCCATCAGTAGAAGGAGAGAGAGTAAAAGGAGATGGGAATAGGTCTTACAGGAGCATTTCTGATTTGCCAGCTTTAGAGGAGGGGTGATATAGTGACTGGAGGAAAGAGAGGAGCTCATGGGAGCAGAGAAGAGGAGAGGGAAGCAGGGGAGGTGAGATAGTTATATTATTGGAGACCTGATGTGTAGAGACAGTATAAGTCTGAGCAAGAGGCAGGAGGTTCTAGTTAGGAAGGAGGTGTGAGAAAACATTGCGACACTGTATAAGCAAATATTCTTAAAGGAGGTGGTTAGAGGTAAGTTTTGAGGCTGATGTTTGGCAACTCGTACCTTTAGCTCCCTCCACAGATTTTCTATGGGGTTAAGGTCTGGAGACTGGCTAGGCCACTTCAGGACCTTAATGTGCTTTTTCTTGAGCCACTCCTTTGTTGCCTTGGCTGTGTGTTTTGGGTCATTGTCATTCTGGAATACCCATCCTCGACCCATTTTCAATGACCTGGCGGAGGAAATGAGGTTCTCACCCAAGGCCCCAGACATCGTCCCTGTCCCCTTAGCAGAAAAACACCCATAAAGCATTATGTTTCCACCAACATGTTTGACGGTGGGGATGGTGTTTTGGGGTTATAAGCAGCATTCTTCCTCCTCCAAACACGGCGAGTTGAGTTGATGCCAAAGAGCTTGATTTTGGTCTCATCTGACCACAACACTTTCACCCAGTTCTCCTCTGAATCATTCAGATGTTCATTGGCAAACTTCAGTCCTTCACGGCGTAGTGTGTTACCAATTGTTTTCTTGGTGACTATGGTCCCAGCTGCCTTGAGATCATTAGCAAGATCCTCCTGTGTAGTTCTGGGCTGATTCTTCACCGTTCTCATGATCATTGAAACTCCACAAGGTGAGATCTTGCATGGAGCATCAGACTGGCAGTTATTTTGTGTTTCTTCCATTTGCAAATAATCGCACCAACTGTTGTCAAATTCTCCCCAAGCTGCTTGGTGATGGTCTTGTAGATCATTCCAGCCTTGTGTAGGTCTACAATCTGGTCCCTGACATCCTTGGACAGCTCTTTGGTCTGGGCCATGGTGGAGAGTTTGGAATCTGATTAATTGATTGCTTTTGTGGACAGGTGTCTTTTATACAGGTAACAAACTGAGATTAGGAGCAATCCCTTTAAGAGAGTGCTCCTAATCTCAGCTTGTTACCTGTAGAAAAAACACCTGGGAGTCAGAAATCTTGTTGATTTATAGGGGATCAAACTGACCTGCAAATTTTTAAATAAAAATGTATAGTGCTCAACAAATGCCAGGAGCCAGGTCGCCATGGCACAAAATGCTTACAGGCACCTAGATATCATCCACTGTATGTCTTTGCAATTCGTTTCACCTGGAAGCAGACAGCCATGAGTGACTGAGCCAGGGCAGTGTTGGGGTTACATTCCCTGGGCATGAGTGACTGAGCCAGGGCAGTGTTGGGGTTACATTCCCTGGGCATGAGTGACTGACCCAGTGCAGTGTTGGGGTTACATTCCCTGGGCATGAGTGACTGAGCCAGGGCAGTTTTGGGGTTATATTCCCCTGGGCATGAGTGACTGAGCCAGGGCAGTGTTGGGGTTACATTCCCCGGGCATGAGTGACTGAGCCAGGGCAGTGTTGGGGTTACATTCTCCTGGGCATGAGTGACTGAGCCAGTGCAGTGTTGGGGTTACATTCCCCGGGCATGAGTGACTGAGCCAGGGAAGTGTTGGGGTTACATTCCCCGGGGATGAGTGACTGAGCCAGGGCAGTGTTGGTCTTACATTCCCCGGGCATGAGTGACTGAGCCAGAGAAGTGTTGGGGTTTCATTCCCCATGCATGAGTGACTGAGCCAGTGCAGTGTTGGGGTTAAATTCACAGAGTTCAGCACCGCACCCTCCAGCCGAACATACCTGTGTGTAAACGAGGAGTGAAAACTGCTGCTGCTAGAACAGCCCTCACTGACAAATATTCTTAGCAGAGCATCCTATGTGTAGCTAATTTAGGCCTCTTTTAATAGTAACTCTCAAGCGACCAGAAACTACATTTATCCGGCATCTAGCAATCCCCTGTATATATATATATATATATATATATATATATACATACACATATATATATATATATATATATGTGTGTGTGTACACCAATATAAATATTTCCGTACCTGCCTGATGCTACATTCCACTTCCTGAGTGAGGAGGGGCCACAGCAGTTTTGGTGGGGGCCACGGAGGTCCGAGAGGGCCACGGGGGCTTAGCGAGGCCACAGGGCATCACGGGGGGCACAGGGGATCCTGTCCATAGGAGGGGCCAGCAGGGGCCATAAGGGCCTACAGCGGTTCCCAGGGACTGCAGGGGCCTGCGGGGGCCATATTGGACTCTCGAGGGCAACGGGATGGCTACAGGAGCCACATGGTGGTGGGGGCCTGCAGGAGTTACTGGGAACCCATTGAGGCCACATGGGACATGCAGGAGATCTGTGGGGGTCACAGGAGGCCTGTGGGGGTCGCAGGGTCCACTGGAGAGCTGCAAGGACCCACAGAGACCACTGGGGTGCCGTGAGGGCCACAAGGGCCTGCGGTGGCCTGTGGTGGTCGCAGGAGCCATGGGAGGGCCAGAGGGCACCCGCAGGGGACTCACTAGGGCCACAGGGGGCGGCAGGAGGTCTCTGGGGGCCACAGGGGGCCTGCAGCAGACTGCAATGGGCCAGGCAAGGAAGACAGCATTGACCCCCTCAAAGCCAGGGCCCTGGTGCCTTGCATCGGCTGAACAGGCGGTAGCTCCGCCTCTGAAATCACTTTTTGAGTCCCTAACACTATTACACTCAGGTTGCATCTACAAGTAGTGCAGGTGGTGCAGGGCACCAGTGCGCCCCTCTCGGCCCTCCGCTGTATATATTTTTTCATGTTTATTTTTTTCTATAGTGTAGTGCCCCCCTTGGGTCCCCCCGACCCCGCTCTACCCTCCAGGCACCCCACAGGCCTCACCTGGGGCCTCCTGGGCCGCACCCCCCTGAAGCTCCCTGTAGTTGTACTGAAGGCAGAGGAGCTTCACTCAGGCAGGAGGTAAGGGAAGGGGAACAGCTATGAAAAGGAGTCTTAAAAGGGAGCAATAGGAAGGGGTCCTAGTGAGAGAAGCTGTTTTGGGAAAGGGGATCTTGGGGAGGGGCATTGAGTGAATTGGGCTCAGCGCAAACAAAGCTTTACATCCCCACATTTTTTTTGCACCAGGGCCCTCCATTCTCTAGCTTTGCCACTGATTACACTGGCTGACAGAGCATATCGAGGACCCAATGTTTATCTACAGGGAGTGAGGATCAGCTCTGTTAGCAAAAGTTGCAGCTCTAAGAGAGATATAAATATCTCAGCTAAAGTACGGTACTTTGGCGTGTTACTTGCAGCCAAATCATTCTGTGCGTCAAATATAATTTTAAAGATGGCATCTTCAACTGAATCCTAGACCACTATAACAGTAGTCAAAAGTTCTGTCACTTAGCTACATCTCCCCACATGATGACTACTAATGGAAATAAACTCTTTGAATGGTATACCTGTTTATATTCAGTGCCTCCGTTTGTGAAGTCTCATTATCAGGGGTGTAGGACGCAGAATAATCCTGCCGGGGAAACAGCTCACTTGATACACAGAACACTTAACAGCTTCTATATGCATACACAAACAATGGAACATCTGGGGGGATTTGTCCCCTCATGCCCCCCAGTTCCTACACCCATGCTCATTATATGTACAGCAAAATTCAACCTGGAATTCAAACATGCTGCTACCCTGACTCAAATAGCTCATATTCCACAAATACATTGAACATTTTGAAAGGAAAGAAGTTTATTCCACATACCTTTCCACCTTTTATCTGATGTTGCAGAGCATAGCTAGTGGCTTCAGTGGTCCTTTAATAAGCAGAAGTAATATGTGTAGGAGACCTGTACACATACAACAAGTTGTAATAAAACAGATCATTATTGTATTATACTTTACATCTGCAGGCTGATTCCTATTTTAATAGATGCCATGAGTAAAACTTATATATATATATATATATATATATATATATATATATGGCAAACCTTTCCATTGATATTTGCACTGACAAGAGATTACAAGTTACTCCATTAGACTTTTACACCAAAACCCTGAAAATCTGAGGAAAATATTACGGGTACCAAAGACCACTCACAAATGGTTTTAAAACCATTGCAGAGTGCCGCAGCTGCAGTTATAGAGATAGTTTTATATATTGAATCTATGAATACAATTGTTAAATGTTTTTCATTTAAAAAAAGAATAATATATTACAATGTGCTGCCTTAGGCCTGGGTCTCATGGATCTAGGCTGAAACATACCTATGATAGAGGGGGAGAATAAAGAGTCTGCTTTATGAAGATAAATGGCATAGGAGTCTGGAGTCCCAGTACTAGTGATGTATAGCTTCCTAGACCAACTAAATTCCAGTTACTGATGCAGTTGTGTGTCTATACACAGTATAACTTCTGTGTGTGAGGGTTTATTGTAATCCTAAAGTTAGGAAAGAACAAGAGGAAAGGAGGAGTAGCAATGGGCCCAGGGCACCAATATTAAATATATATTTGGCCAACAGACTCATCAACAATCTTAGTCGTCAACCTGAGCAACTTGGAATCTCTCTTGCAAAATATTTAAACTTTCTTTTTGTGTGGCTGCAGATCGTTTTTTTGTAATGTGGATCAGATTCCCTTGAAAGAAAGGAAGATCCCTCCCCTGAATTAGTGATAACAAAGCAAAAAACATTGGTGGGAGCTAATTCGTTCTTGGCACCATTACTAGCAATAACATTTTCTTGCATATTTTCTTTTCCAATCTTTTGCTTTAGATTGTAGATTTAATTACAACTGTTTAAGAGACTTCAACACAATCCTACGCATCCGTAAGTTCAGTTCAGTAAGGCTCAGTCTGAGAAGATAAAGGAGCTTTATGTTAAGGCAGAGAGTGACAAGAGCGTGGAGCAGCGTCATACTCTTCATGCACCGAAAATGGAAAAGCTTGACCAGGCCCTGTATCAATGGTATTCACTAAAAAGGTCTGAGGGTGGTTGTATATCTAGACCCATGTTGCAGGAAAAGCAAGAAAATGTAATGAGAAAATTAACATTGAAGGTCAGTGTTCATTTTCAAGTGGCTGCCTCACCCGATTCAAGGTTTGTCATGGCATCCGAAAGCTGGACTTGTCAGGTGAACAGAAATCAGCTGATTTTGAAGCTACACCTTATTTTCGTGACGTGTTTAGTAAATTGGTATCAGAAAATCACCTGACCCCAGAGCAGATTTATAATGCAGATGAGACTGAATTAATGTGGAAGTGTCTGCACAATTCTACTTTGGCTGGTGGTAATAAGAAGGGAGCTCACGGGTTCAAGCAAAATAAAGAGCGTTTAACTGTGCATGTTTGTGCAAATGCATCAGGAAATCATAAGCTTAAGTTGTGTGTGATTTGCAAATTTGATAAACCAAGGTGCTTGAAAGGAATGACTCACCTCGATGTAGATTACCATGCACAGAGTAACAGTTGGATGGACGCAGACATTTCTAACAAGTGATTTCATCATTTGTTTGTTCCCAATGTTAAAAAAAATATGAAAGAAAGGAATACAAGAGAATTGTAAAGTTTTGTTGCTCCTGGATAACTGTTGTGCACATCCTCCTGCTGAAGAGCTCATTCATGGCAACATTTTCGTAAATTATCTTCCAGCAAATGTCCCAAGTCTAATCCAATCAATAGATCAAGGAGTGATACAGAATGTAAAAATGTTCTACAGGCGTGACTTCATGCGGAAAATTACTAATTTTGATGGGATAATTCTAGACTTCCAGAAGAAATATAATCTCAAAGATGCTATCTACATTGCCAGGTGTGCTTGGGATTATGTGGCAAGTGAAACATTACAGAAATGTTGGAGAAAGTTGTGGCCAGCTGTCATGCCTGAGGAATACTCCTCCTCCTCCGTAGACTTTGAGGAGGTTCAAATTGATTGTCCAGCTGTCAATATCAGAATTTAAGATGAAATATGTGAGTTAGTTGACTCTGCTAACAACAAAATTAATTTGTCTCGAGATGAACTTGACGATTGGTTTGCTGTGGATGAAGCTATTCCAGTCACGCATACACTAAACTGGGAAGAAATCATAGAAGGTTTTGTGAATCGTGGAAAAAAGAATGTTGCAGAGGAGCAAGAGAGGGATGATGATGATGGGTGTGAGGTGGAAAAAGTATCCTGGCAGAAGGCTACTGCAGCATTTGAAACTGTAATGCAGTTTGCAGAACAGCAACCCTTCTTCACTCCTCAGCATCTTATGCAGCTGCACATCATGCAAAACCTGACTTTGCACGAGAGGCGTAAGGCCTCAAAGCAAGGTGATATTTGCTAATTTATGCAGAAAGCTGCACCCAAGTCTACCAGTACAACATCATCTACAGATGAAGATCCAAAACAAATTACGTCCACTTCTCCTGATCATGTTCCAGCTACATTATCAGCAGATCCTGATGATGACTGGTTTTCTGCTCCTGAAGGAGTCCTAGCAGAGGATGAAGCTGCTTGAGATCCTGATGATCCTGATGTGATGTCTACGCAGTAAACTCTCTTTTTTAGTTAATTGAAGTTAATTGAAGTGAAAACATTTTTGTTTGTGATGTTCACTAGTTTAATGACTGCCATTTAATATGTACACTGCATTTAAAATATATATTTTTTACAGTGCAATAACACTGTTGTCATTTAAGTAATATGCACACTGCATTCAAAAAAAGCTATTTTTTCCAGTGTAGTAAAACTGCGATGAAGTGAAGTCTGTCTTTATTTGCTTTCATTTACCATTATTTACTGTATTTCAATATCAATAGCAATTAAATACATTGTATATGGTTTTCAAGAAGGTATTGTCTTAGTTATGCCTATTTTAATATTAACTCTCAAGCAACCGGGAAACTACACTTATGGCATATGGCAATCCCCGTGGGTGCAAGACAACCGAGAGTCTAATGTGTATATATATATATATATATATATATATATATATATATATATCACATATATAGTTGTGAGCGTACGAGTTGTTGCTAACGCTGCGGGCTCGCGCAGCGAGCCAAGGCCCTCGCGAAGCGAGGGCACTGGTCGAGGGTCTCAGTTGCTGGCATGGAGCGCCATAGGCGCTCCATGCCAGCACCTGAGGACCTCGCAAAGCGAGGGCCGCAGTTGCTGGCATGGAGCGCCTTCGGCGCTCCATGCCAGCAACTGCGACCCTCGCAAACTTCACGTCGCAACCCAAACAGCACGACACACACATTACGACACTCGCAAACAACATACGACACACGTTCACACACATTACGGACTCGCAACACTAGGACGCAACTCGCGAACATTACAAAATGTAAAACACAATACATACACACAGCACATACATAAAAACCTTACCTACACCAAGAGGGAGCACCCAGGACCTCAAAAATACAACTTAGACCTCGATTTTACTCGAAATAAAAGAGTTTAGAGACTAAAAAAAAATCTAAGCGAGAGAAAAAATGGCCGCCGAACAAAACGAAAACGAGGCTACAGCACTCTAAACTCAAAACACCACAAGAAACTCGCAAAACACCACAACAAACTCGCAAAACGCAACAAACCACCTACGGATATTCATACCACACAGTGCACACATTCAGCATGCTTACACAGCAGCTCCACACCACTAATGCTGCAGCAACATCAACACAGATTGCCAGCTCTTCATCACAATGCTTCAAAATAGGTACAGTATATTCATTTAGTAATGTATTACATATTTCATTATTATACACCAAACAGCATTAGCTACCTTACAATTTCATTGCCGTCATTTTTTGACGGGCAATTCGCTAGTATATATATATATATATAAGGCTGTATGACGCTGCTGCAAAGAAGTTTGCTCCATACAAAACATGAGAGGAACTTGAGCCTAAACTAAAGACCTAGGGAATACAAATTTCCGATATAAGTCCTCTCACAAAACAAAAGGTCAACTTTTTAATCCCAATAAATTGAAAAGTTGTATTTACTGGTTACTACTTAGAGTTATGAATACTGGATGATACAAGTGGCCATGAAAAGCTGATGATGCTGGAAATGATATTTGGTGAAAATTTAAATATTTTACAATTTTCTCCCCTTTGAAAGCCAAGCTATTAGCATTTAGTCAAATGCAATCTTTTGGAGGATTTTTATATTTTTGATTTGCTGTAGTTGTTCTTACATTTATTAAACAGTTAAATGTGATACATATGTTGCTTGTTTTACTAGTGTGCCATATAATACCATGCTATGTTAAGTTGCATGTACCATAAGGACACTGTCTTCAGATTGCATCTTCATTTACCAGACATGTTGAATCTATGAAATCTATTTGCCCGGACTCTTTGTAAATATAATATATTAACATATGTAGAAAAGACAATTTTTCAACGTATCTTCTAGCCTATTGTTTCAATTGAGGCGTAGTCACAGAGGGTGTAGTTTGAGACTGACACATACCAGATAAACTCCAGTCATTGCTTCACAATACGTTCTGAAAAATTTATTCTTTGCAAACAGAAGATTGCTGGTTAACTGAGAGAGGCCCAATTTGATTGACAGTATCTGTTCGAAGCAATGAACTCCACTTGAACATTGCCTTTATGTGGTGGTGTAAAGTTGTTCAACTGTGACCCACCCATCTGTTCCAGCTAATCTGAAAGTCATTTAGCCCTGCTTCTCTATTCATCCCAAACACAGCACACTCTCCTCTTAACACACATATGCAAAGTTGTCGGCCTGTCAGCTAAGTAAGGTTTTTTTTAAAAAATTTGTTAAAGAAACTCTTGCTTATGACATCTGTGCAGAAATGTGTGCGTGTTGTCTCCCAGTCTGATACAAATACTCAGCATAACAAATACTTTTTCCTTGTGAGACATGTTTTGGATTAGTCTGGCAGTTAATGGGTGAACCAATTCACAAGTTCTCATTATTTATGTTCAATTATGTTACAATGGTTTGGTGATATTAAACAACTGGTGTGTTAATAGCTTGTTAAAATCCTATCAACATTATTTAGATGTAAACAATTAACAGAATTCTTCTTTAAATATTGTAACAAAGATTTTAATATTAACCTATCTAGATAATTTCATCTATCTATATCTTTGTCTCTTGGCCTCTATGTCTCTATCCATCAATCTAACTATCTATCTATCTATCTTATCTTATCTACAGTATCTTATCTACATACCTCCCAACATTTCCAATGGCCAAAGACAGACATTTTAATTCAAAAAAATATGTTCTATTAGATAATGCTTCCACCATTTTGTACAAGGAATTGACAATGCTTTAGAGATACATGCACACTGGTCAATACAGAGAGAAAACAACAAGAGGAACCTGAGAAATGGGACATGATCAAGGCTTGGAAACAGTTGGATTTGCCTATAAATGTTGGATGTTGCTTCAAAAGAGGCTAAGTATGTAATGTTTCCTAAAAAGAGGGGCAATTGGTACCTATCTATCAATCTATTTGTATATATATTTTAATCTTTTATTAACTCATAGCTTTGGCAAAGATCATCATATATTGTAAATCAAGTTTAGATATGTGATAACATTGTATAAAGATATTTAACAAATGTGTGTAAAGGTCAGGAACTCCCTGTTTTTTAAGAGCAGCTGAAAACAATGAATGAGTGAGATTCTCCTCTTTTGTTCTCTGCTACACCATTTTAGTAGTATGTTTTTTTAGAAACTTACTAGAACATACGTGCTATTAAGTTGTAAATATCATAGTCCATACACAGGTCACCTGCCATTTAATTATCTTTAATACAATTCTGTCATTTTTGGAGTTGGACACAGCAAGGTTAACCCCCTGGCTAATATTAATGAAGTATTTTTACATATTAACAAAAAAAGTACAGCTAAACCTCATTTATCGCTGTAGATAGGTTCCTTGTAGTCAGAGTACGAAGAAACAGTGCTAACCTGGGCCATTTTAACATAGGGTAGATAGAGATAGAGAGAAAAAAATACACAACTACAACTGAAATTGTAACTTTTTTGTTTCATATGATCTTCAACCAAAGAGCAAACTTAATAAAAGCACAAACTGTCCATTTTTTGTTTTATATCAACTTAAAACATAGACTTTAAATCTGCTATGTTGAGGTTTCTGGCTCATCCTGAATTCTGTGTTTTGGAAATTGTCTTTTTGTCTTTATTTTGTCAAGCAGATTTTGGCATCAAGAAACCGCACCCAAAACACCTCGTCTTGCTTTTCGACTCCTGTCATTGCCTGGATTGTTTGCCACAAATTGATCGACAATTTCATTGATTGCCTTCAAACTTTTTGCAAGGAAATCTGTTGCATGCACTTCGGGTTCTTCAGTGTCTGAATCACTATTTTATGGGTCTGCCTGAATGCCTTGTTCCGAGAGTTCTTGCAGGTCATCATTGGTAAGGCTCTCACCAAAAGCTTGCAGCAGCTCTTCAAGGTATTAGTATCTCACAATCTTGCCATATTGACCAGGTCAACAATTTGCTCAAGAATGGACTTGGGAATTGGGTTCCAATTCCCTGAACAGCTCTCGCCATATCTTCCTCCACACGCCTTTCATACATTGATCTGTAACTTCTATGACAGATTGAGGTTGCATATAGCCTGCATGATATTTTTTCCTAAATTCCATAATGGATTCTTTATTTTGGCCTTCTGTTTTGTCAATATGCTGGTGGAGTGTGCAGTGAAGATAAAATGCCTTAATGGTTGCTATGACTCCCTGGTCCATTGCCTGGATTAAAGAAGTAATGTTGGATGGCAGAAAAACAACTTTGCCTGAAATGCAACAGTTTAAGTCAGAGAAGTGGATAGGATGGCTTGGAGCGTTATTGATCAATAAGAGTGCTTTAGGTTCCATTTGTTTACACCAACAGTAGCGTTGCACGGATAAACAAAATTGTTCAGTAAACCAATTTTTTTAAAAATTTTTGAATATGACTATAGATGCTTCTGGCCTTCTCCATGATGACTGCGTGACTTAGTGGCATGTTGCATTCTGCTTCATCCTCGATCTAGATGGAAAGACGTTGCTCCATTTCCTCCAAGGCATTGCTTCTATATCGGGTTATCTTTTTCATAGAGGATGTTGTGCTTGTAGTGGACTTTATTTTGTCCTTATTTTTCCAAATTGTTCGGTAGTTGATGCTGGCAAATTTAAAGCTGTTTCGATGTCCACTAAGTCTCCAGCACCTGCATCTTGACATCCAGCAAAATGCTTTGACATTTCAGTTTTAACATATCTTCCTTACACTTGTTGATTTTCTGTAATACAGCACAACAAAATTACTATAGATTTCATTGGTCAATTAACAACTCATGATGAGAAACAAGGGAACATGAAAAACATTCTGTACCTTTCTCTGATTGGTTGATAGTTGGAATTTGTCTCTTCCTGTGGAATCCAGGCTGGGACCTTTCCTCCTCTCTGCTCCTCTCTGTTGCTGTGGCTCACTTCCAATCTCATACTGAGGATCGAAGCATCAAACAGGGTTTGGCAGGCAAAAAACAGCATTGTAGTGAATCATAGCGTTAAACGGGATTATAGTGAGGCAGAGCGATAAATGGGAAATTAGAGGCCAATACAGAGCTTTAGAGAAATAGAGCTAAAAGGGGTAGCGCTAAGAGAGGTATACTTGTATTTTTCATATATTAACAAAGATCATAACAGATAATCAGATCAAGGGGGAAGTGATTAAATCCCAGAAAAAATATATTATTATTTCTTGAAAAAAAGGTAAACATGGAACATGGTGGGTCTACTAAAGAATATAAACATAAATCTGATATATAAACTCAGAAAGAATACAATGGGACACAATAAGAGCAGCTGTTTGCAAAGACATGGAGCAGTTGAGAGAGTGAATGAGCGTCCCTTAAAAGGACATGGATGTCACTAGGAATATTATATACCTATATATCTATTTACTTGTATGTATTTTATTTTATTAAAAGGTGCCTAAAAGCTCAGATTTATCTGCCTAAAATTATACAATTTTTAAATATTAAATTATTAGATATTCATTTATCAGCTAACTTTAAGAATATTGTTAAATATAATATTATTTTACTTATACAAACGTAAAATAGATTTAAATAAATTATCTAGTTTAAATCTTTCATGGTTATTGGGATCTAATACTATAAAAATGAATATTCTTCCTAAAATTGTATACTTATAAAATCTATGGATTAAACCTCTGAGTTAAGTCTTTTATTTAGGGAAAAATTGAAACCTAGAGTTAAAATAAAACTGTTTTGTATTTGGAAAGACAAGAATGTTTTGGTATTCCTAAAATGTTAACATATTATAACAATATTGAACTTCAAAGGATTATTGGTTGGATTTGTAACAAATGTAATAAAGTTTGGGCTGCACTTGATAAAAATATAAAGAACTGTTCTACTTTATCTAAAAAAAAATGGATTATTAAATAATCCAGATTTTTATATATTAATAAGTACATTTTAATAAAACATACTTTTACTACATGCATTTAAATTATTTGAAAACATAAAGAAATATACACTAATTATTGTCCATTAACTCCACTTTGTCTTAATAAAATAAATAAAATTGGAACTCAACTTAAAATGTTAGGTATTCCTAATATTGTTACTGAAGTATTTGTGATAATATTTTTTTTTAAATAAGCTATTCTCCTTTAAATAGTATAATAATGCAAAAATAATAATAATTACTATAAATATAAATTAAAATAAATCCAAATATTTTTTTTTATTATTAAACATCCAGAAAAAAATAACTTTGCTAAAAATTTAAGCATATTTTAAGAAAAAATGTAAAAATCATATAATGTATACATTATCATATACTTCTTAATAATCAAAATAATAGCTCTAAATTTACTTAACAGGCTTGGGAAAGAGAAATTATAGAATTTGGGGTGGCAACAACAAAGGTTCCTATCTGACTGGTTGAATTGTACTGCCCATCACTTCTTGTGTTCTATACACAGCATGCTGGGAGATGTCTTCTGTTAATATTAACGACAGAAACTAAAGACAAAAGAAGAATTTTACAACCCAGAGAAAATGTGTCATGTCCCAGGAAATCACAGGTTACGGGCTCTTACTAATTTATTAAAAACAATGACCAATTTTCCTATCCCTTTATGTAGGATAACTCAGAATATAAGAATTAGAAGCAGACACATATTTGGCTTAGTATGTCAGACTATCTGGTTCGATCATTTCAGATCCCAGGCCTAGGTTTAGCTGTTAGGTGAAGCGTATACTTTGATCTCACAGGAGATGCTAAGCAGTAGAGTAGCATCTTGGACCATATACACAATAAAACTGCTGCAGAGTTAACACTTAGTTGTCACTTAGGGAGTTGTGCCTTAGGGAGTTCAGCTACATCCTAATGACAAGACCCACTAAGGCCGAAATGTACATCTGGGATTAGCTGTTTCTCCTGTTCAGGGTAAAATTACCTGGTATTTTAGGACTGGATTACTCTATTGAGAGAGAACAGGCTGATATGCTACAGGATATTTCTCCCTGTGCGCTAAAATAGGTTGTTTAATCAACTTATTTCCTGTTCCTGTTTCTCAGAAATACAGTTGTGTGCGGGGACATGCAAATGAGACCACAATGCACTCTCACTTTATTAATCCAAAAAACACTTGATAAATGGCTCCTTTTAGGCATATGGCCGCTGTATTAAACAGCTTTAAGCATAGCACAGGATGGATTATGCATAAACCAGGAGACCTACCCATAGACAGCACTTTTGCAAACTTAATGGATCTCATCAGTGTGGAACTGGTTCCTGGTTTGTGTGGTAGATTTATGTAGAGAGTAGTCTAGTACAACACTCATTAAATTATGGGGCCTCATTCTATTATCGGCCGTAGGAGATGCTGGGCCGCAAGGACCGGCCGCAAGCTATTTGCCTATTCTATTCCCTTCCGGCCGGGGATTCCGGCAGGCTTGTGGCCGCGCCTTGTTATCCCTTGCGGCCGCACGCGCCGGAGGAAAGCCTTTGATCTTAAACGGCCGCAAGAGTTTCGGCCGCAAGAAAAGCCCGGTTGCTATTCAATTGCTCCGGGAACCCGCTCTGCAAGGCTAAAACCGAGCCGCAGCTTACTTGCAGCAAAAAGGTCCCGCAGGCACACAATTAAGCACATAATAAAGCCATCCTGCACTCTGATGAGACTATAAAGTGATTGTAGGTGTTAGCATTCATAGCACAACATTCCCCTACACTCAAATCCGTAAATAATTTATATTTTAATTTATGTCAAATATCCGTGGACAAAGTCCTGAGGGCTTGGAGCACCTCAGACCCGCCCACGCTGCGGCCAGAAAAAAAACAGTTAATGTAATCTCGGATTTGGGCTGATGTGCAAGCTTGAGAGGGGGTTGCTATTAATCCTCATGTCCCCCAATATGATCCCTAGCATTTACAGAGCTTTACAGTGCTGTCTTGAATTTATTTTTGCTTTTAAAGATTTCTGAGCTTACGGCCGGTTGCAAGATATACGGCCGGCCGTAAGGGGATATCCTTGCGGCACCGTATAATTGAATTGCAAGGTAACGGGAGCCCCGCTAGGAATCGCAGCTTTGCGGCCGATTTACGGCCGATAATAGAATGAGGGCCATGGTGAGCTGAAGAGTGATAGAAGCCCCTCACTTCTATCACTTTTAAGCCCACCATAAGTTTAATGATTGATGTATATATATATATATATATATATATATATATATATACAATCTTTGAGTATAAGAGTATAATAAAGCACTGGAAATTTATAAAAAGTGGCTTTATTAGAAAAAAAAATACACATATATATATATATATATATATATATATATTCATTTTTTTTAGATTCTGCTGGACTTGAAGCATCTATTATAGTTTTGTGTACATTTTTGTGTGACGGGCATTTTCTGTTCTGGAGAGCAATGCTTACCTTAACTGATGCCATCAGCCTGCTCCTGGGCCTGTGAGGGGGCGAGAAGGGGCAAGACATTTTTATGTCAATGGGTAACACATTGATGCTGTTAGTTTGTTACATAGTTTGTTAATAAATCGCCAGATTTGAAGCCTACTTTCTATTATTCAAGACAGTCAAGCAAACATTAATAACAGTTTCTGTATCATCAATGAACTCAAGGAGCCAAAAAGCCTGAGGGGGAAGCCATATTTCTACTTTCATATATGGTTATTTTGGTGGAAGGCACACACATTTTCTTAACCCATTTTAAAAAGTATACTCAGAGTTGTGATTATTGTTAAATGCTGTGTCTCATTAAACATAAAACAAAAACATTTCAGAGTCCCATTAAAGCACCTGTGATTCAAAGTAAAAAAACAAATACAACTTTTAAAGTATCTTGAATTTTTAGGTATTCAATTTAACTTTTCTTTAATGGTGGAAACCAGTTGGTTTTGCCCTAACATATTTACACACTTGTTAGGAATCTTGGATGCAGTTAAGATCTATATTATTTTTATTGACATGCTGGAACTTAATAATATTATTAAATGGAAATGCAATTCACAGTATTAAAAACCTAATTAGACTTCAGGCTAGCAAACAATTACTAAATGTTTGATTTCAAGTCACAATTATGGCTCAAAAAGCTATGCAAAATAAATTATTTCAGCATGCATATCAAATTACTAATGCTCACTGTGCATTAGGGAGTTCAGCTGCACCTCACTGACAAGGCCCATAAAGGCTGAAACGCGTCTGGGGTTTGCTGTTTCTCCTGTTCAGGGTAGAATTGCCTGGTATTTCGGGGCTGGGTCACTCTTTTGAGTGAGACCAGACTGATATACTACAGGATATTTCTCCCTGTGAAGGACACAGGTGAGCTAAAAGAGGTTGCTCTCAGAGTGGCTTATCATGACTCACCTATTAAGGTTGGTTCGTTCTCTGATGAGCACCTCTGACTTAGTTTTTCAAATTAAAGAGACACAAGTGTACTGACCCTAGCAGATATTTATATATTACTTAAAATGTTTTCATGCCAGGACACATTTAGTGAATAAAAAATATTTAGACCATTAAGTATACCTTTTAAAATGGGATAGTAGCAAAAGTCTGAGTAAGTGACACTATGGAGTACATGACAAGATTAAATAATATGAGTTGATATAGTAATCTGCTTATAGAATGCCCCAGTGGGATTGGTGATTGATGACAAACTGCAAATACTTCAAACAATGAATCCCATGTAGTATTTATTGTAGACTGGCTTGTTGCATACAGAAATAAGAGAGAATGTAAAGAATTTTATTTGGTTACCAGCACTAAGCCAATGCAAGAATAGAGAGCCGAGATAAACCGACACATTGCACCATGCAAACATGACCCACTAATCTCAGCATGTTCAAGTTCAGTGGCAGAATGGAACCGAGTTGAGAGACACATTTGTAGATTCTTCTACAGACCTTGTGCATTGCTAGAGAGAGTTGCTTTCAAATGAACACTAACATGAAAAATGAATGAACAGGATTATCTATTTTGGAAAAAAGAAGAAAAGAAAAAAATGAATATTTATCATGTTTTTGTGAAGAGAAAAGCATTATTATAACTATAACAAAAATAATCATGGTGATGGAGGCTCATAGGTTGGGGCTATAGAAAGATAACAAAAATAATCATGGTGATGGAGGCTTATAGGTTGAGGCTAGAGAAAGGATAGCGTGACTGTGTCTTATTACTGCTGAAATAGGCCAACCGGGAGGTACTGTATATAACTGAAGAATGAGTCTGTATCACACCTGATGACTTCACCAGATAGATTATGATTTGCCTTCACTGCATAAATATTCAACTTACTAAATTTTAAACATTCAGCATACATGGACAGACAAATGTAAACATTCAGTACCAATCTAAAATCCAATAGAAGAGTTGTCACGTCCTAACATACTGTACATTATACAGTAGACTATTAGTTAACCGGCACCGATGGGGATTGGTAGATGCCGGATAAATGTAGTTTCTGGTTGCTTCAGAGTTACTATTAAGGGGCCTAGATTAGCTGCACATAGAATGCTCTACTAAGTATATTTGTCATTGAGGGCTGTTCTAGCAGCAGCAGCTTTCACTCCTCACTTACTGGAGGGTGCGGTGCTGAACCCGGGGAATGTAAACCCAACACTGCACTGGCTCAGTCACTCATGCCCGGGGAATGTAACCCCAACACTGCACTGGCTCAGTCACTCATGCCCGGGGGAATGTAACCCCAACACTGCACTGGCTCAGTCACTCATGCCCGGGGAATGTAACCCCAACACTGCCCTGGCTTAGTCACTCATGCCCGGGGAATGTAACCCCAACACTGCACTGGCTCAGTCACTCATGCCCGGGGAATGTAACCCCAACATTGCGCTGGCACTGTCACTCATGCCCAGGGAATGTAACCCCAACATTGCCCTGGCACTGTCACTCATGCCCAGGGAATGTAACCCCAACACTGCCCTGGCTCAGTCACTCATGCCCAGGGAATGTAACCCCAACACTGCACTGGCTCAGTCACTCATGCCCGGGGAATGTAACCCCAACACTGCCCTGGATCAGTCACTCATGCCACAGGGAATGTAACCACAACACTGCACTGGCTCTGTCACTCATGCCCAGGGAATGTAACCCCAACTCTGCACTGGCTCAGTTACTCATGCCCAGGGAATGTAACCCCAACACTGGACTGGCTCAGTCACTCATGCCCGGAGAATGTAACCCCAACACTGCCCTGGCTCAGTCACTCATGCCCGGGGAATGTAACACCAACACTGCACTGGCTCAGTCACTCATGCCCGGGGAATGTAACCCCAACACTGCCCTGGCTCAGTCACTCATGCCCGGGGAATGTAACCCCAACACTGCACTGGCTTAGTCACTCATGCCTGTCTGCTTCAAGGTAAAACTGAACTGCGGAGACATACAGTGGATGCAATATAGGTGCCAGTAAGCATTTTATGGTAGGACATCCTGGCTCCTGGCATTTGTTGAGCCCTGTAAATTTGTATTTAAAGTACAGTATTAAATTGTATTCTGGTTGCTTGAGAGTTTTGGTTGCTTGAGTTCCGGTTATCTGAGAGCCTGCTATATCATACCCACATTAGTAGTGTATTCAATGTAAAGATTCACAGGAGTTCATGGAGTAGCTATGATGCACAGGGCATCCTGCCCTACCATCATGTTGGAAATCTTTTCTCTATGATAAGCTACCTTAATAGTTTTATTGCTGTATCCTCTTAATATTAATCTACTGTTTATATCTGTATGGTAGTTTGTATTACAATCTGTATGTCGACAACAGGATGGTTCAAGATCAGAAAAGGAGTGCGACAAGGTTGTATATTGTCACCTTATTTATTCAACTTATTTGCAGAATACATCATGCTTAAGGCTGGACTTGATGAATCCAAAGCCGGAATCAATATTGCTGGAAGGAATATCAACAACCTCAGATACGCCGATGATATTACTCTGATGGCTGAAAGTGAGGAGAACCAAAGGACTTATTGATGAGGGTAACAGAAGAGAGTGCAAAAGTTGGCCTGCTACTCAATTTTAAAAAGATAAAGATCATGGCAAACAGCAATCTTACTTCCTGGCAAATTGATACGGGGAAGAAATGGAGGCAGTGACAGAATTAATTTTCCTTAGATCCAAGATCTCTACTGATGGTGACTGTGGTCATGAAATTAAAAGACAGTTGCTTCTGGGGAGGAAAGCTATCAACAAAGCTCTGCATAGTTAGATCTCTGGCATTCCCAGTAGTAACATACGGATGTGAGAGCTGGACAATAAAGAAGTCTGAGCGCCGTAGAATTGACGCCTTTGAATTATGGTGTTGAAGAAGACTGCTTAGAGTCTCTTGGACTGCAAGTAGATCCAATAAATCAATACTTCAGGAAATTAAGACAAACTGTTCACTAGAAGGTATGATCATGAGGCTGAAGCTCAAATATTTTGGCCATATGATGAGACGGCAGGATTCCCTAGAAAAGACTCTGATGCTGGGAAAGATTGAAGGCACAAGAAGAAGGGGACGACAGAGCTGGTCACTGAAGCAATGAACAGGAACTTGATGGAGCTCAGAGGGGCAGTGATTGAGAGATGCACCTAGCGTGCTGTGGTCCATACAGTCAGTGAGAGTCATATGCGACTGAATGAGTAAACAACAACAACAACAAGGTTTGTATTTCAAATTCACTAAGGCTTGAGGATTCTGAAATCCTAATGTAAGAGATCTGATAGTTGCTGGTGCATGCATGCTATTGCTATGCAGGATATTATTATTAGTATTTTCTTTCTGTAATCAGTAGTTTGTATAATGTTTTTTAAATCTTTGTATATAGTTAGATCTGGAAAGTGTATTCTGTGTTCATTATATTCACTTGTTAATTTGATATTCAAATCGTTCTTGTTAAACTCTATGAGAAATTCTCTTAACAGTTTTAGTGGTTTCTCCCAAAGGAAGAGTATGCCATCTATAAACCTAAGCCAGGGTGGTATATACTGTGTATATTGTGTCATATTTGAAATTAAAAACCCACTGTCTTTTCCAACACCCTAATTTGCCTATGCTGGGCATATGCTGTGCCCATGGCCATGCTTCTAATTTGTGTAGAAATTATCTGCAAATGTAAAGTAATTAGGTTTTAATATAAACTCTACATATTAAACTGTTATGCGTTTTATAATGTATTACATTAATTTCTAAAAAGCATTCTCCTGCCTTTATTCCTGGTGTATGCTGGTATAAAGTGACTCCAAGTCTACAATTTTTCAAGAACTTCCAGATTGTCAAGATGTTGGAGAACTTGCATAGTATCATGTACTTAAGGAGGTAAAGTATGAACATATTTTCTTAGTTTATATTTAACATGTTTGCAAGCTGTATCACTGATTCCTATATCCAACACTATTTAGTGTCCTGGTTGCTAAATACAGAGTTGCCCCCTTAGGATGTTGATCACTCTGAAATCTATTTTCTTTCTTGGTTTTTATTAGCTCTTGTTTAGCTTGTAGAAATATCCTTTGATAGATCTTTAGATATTCCTCTGTAGGACTTTGTAGCAAATTTGTGTAGCACTTGCATCATTTTGCAGTCTAAATTTAATATAATGGGCGATAGTACTACATTCCCTCCCTAATTGGAAGGTGTTATTATCATATCTTTCCAGATCAGTTAACCTGGAATGTCTGAGGTTCTTCCTTGCTAATATTTTTTTTTTGTACTTGTAGGTTTATAAATCTATTGTACCTAGTTGAGAAAATATGTTAATATCTGGGATATATTTATAGGTGGTATAAACATTGATTTGGGTTTGCTGTTATCCCTATTTGTATTTGTATCATTGCTAGTTCCATTTCCCTTCATTTAGTAATCTATTATCCAAGATCTTTTCTTCTAAAGGTTCCCTAAAAACATTTTTTAACAGCATTTTTCTGGTGAAAAAGCAAATGTCCTTGATAATATAACATTTATTCAGTGGGGTTGTTTGGCAAAAATGTACGCCTTCTTTTTGTTAAAAGTATGATTCTTAAAGGCATATCTAAGGATTATGAATGCATCTGATAGAGGAGAGTCAGTAGTGTATGAAAATATTTGATTGCATGAGAAAATACTAAAATAAAAACTCACGCTGATGTTTGCTAAATCTCTTGAGTTTGCAAGCACGTTTTGTGAGTTAACACCTCTTGAAATGAGCATAAAATTCATAATTTGTTTCGGCCAATCACAGGCAGCTATACATTTTAATACAATGTAACAATGAATGATGACAGTTGGTGCAGGAAGGAATCATCTGTAGATCTCTGCACTCAGTTGCTGCTGACATGAAGGTTAGTAAAGAGTCAAAATCCATATTTGAATGTAGTATTTCTATTGGTAGGCATCAGGTACCCATGTAGGCAGCTCTGGGGTGTGGGAAACAAGTTTTATTTGTAAATAAAATACATTATATGTGAATAGAATGACTCCATGTGATATATGTGTCTGATATAAGCAGCAGGTGTTAGATTAGAAAAAGGTAAAAACAGGGAAGCTTAGACATGCCTTTAAGTCATCATTTTAATTTGAGAGAATAGACTGCTGGATCTTTTTCTCAGTCTTGTTGGTCTGTTGTTCCTCATGTTCCTCAATTTCAATAATCCTTCTGTAGTTTTTGTTTGCACTGCCGCTCTTCATTTTTTTTCGGTCTTTTTGTAATAGGTAGATACTAAATTTCTTCCTCTAACAAAGAAGAATTGAAGCTTCCATTTGTCTCATCTATATTACTGGAGTGGAGGCACTACTATCTTCAGTATCTGATATATCCAAAATGTTTTTTTTTTAGTTTAGTTCTTTTTGGTTGATTAAGTGGTTTAAAGATGTTTTTTATTTTCATTTATATAACTTACTTACAGAATAATTAACTAGATCAATTTGGAATGTTTTTTATCTTGTAGGTTATCTTTCATTGAAAAGTTAAAGTTTGATCAGAGTTTGGTCTGTTTCTAAATTAGTTTATGTACCTTTTTTAGAGTTGTTTTTTTTGTGTGTGATTTTATTCTGGGTTTTTTAAGAGTATATTAACTTTTTAGCATAAATTCTCCTATTATTTCCATGGCCATTGTGTATGTTTTGGACGAATAGTATCATTTCTGAACGTATAGTTAATTATTTCAGTTCACATATTTGAGCCAATCAGAAGCAATACAAGGCAAGGCAAGGGCAGAAAGCCATTAGTTGACAGGGAGCTTCTCAGAAAAGAAGCACATTTAATTTAGTGTATTTTTTTTTATTTTTTAGCACCTCTTTTTTTAGGTGTTTGTCCTTTCCGTGGTCCAAAGTTCAAAATCAAGGGTCTTTAATCAAGCGGGAAGAGGTCCAATTTCTTCTATCAACATCAATTATTATCTATCAATTATCCAGGGCTGAATATTGAGGACAAGGGATATGAAGATTATCGGTGAAAAGTTTTCAAAGAAAGGGTGTTTTTTTTGTTTTGTTTTTTTTCTGTAATTCTTTTTTGTTTTTATTGTTGTTTTTTTATTTTTTTATGTAATTTTGAGTACCCCCATGTGGGAATAGGGTCCATGTGGATCCATAAGGACCCCTATGGTAGTAATTAGGGTGCCAAGGGGGTCCATAGTGATACCTATGGTAGGGGGTTATGTTTAGGTGCCATGCGGGACCATAATGACTTCCATGTATAATACTTTTACATCATTTGGTATCACTGAAATAAAGGAATGAAACTACTAATTACACAAACATTGTATATCTACAATATGAATAATAAGCTTAAACGTAAAAATTGGTAAAAAAAAATCTTATTCTGATTAGGCCAATTTGAAAGAATATTTATACAGTACATGTATATAATTTTAGATAATTCAACCTGTATTGGTTGAGTAAAACAATCTTGAATTAATAGAAATATGTACTTTTATAAACCTATATTGTAAGATGGAAATACAATTGTATCCTGTCAACTGTATGCATAGCACATCTTAAACTAGCTGCATGTTTGTTTGTTTTTTTAATCTGGATGATATATACAAGTATTTTGCAAATGTATGTGTAATGAAAAGTTATCATTTGTAAAATTGAACTTAAAATTATTACTGGTAAAGCAAGATTAGTAGTCCATATTTGTTCAGTTAAATATATTTTTCAGATAGATTAGGACAGGTACATTTTAAATTATGAAACATTTTCACATTTCCTCCGAAAACAACTAAAAGGAACTTACTAAGTATTAAAAAGGCTTCTGTTTTCTGTATGTAATTTCTTATTTTTAAATGAAGTGCTAAAAATGAAAATATGTCACAAAACTATTTTTCGCGTAAAATATTGAGCACATTCTAAAAAAAAAGTACTTAATTTACTGAAATAATTCTGTTCAAGCACATTTGTGTATTATATTGAGTTTCTTATACATACATTTTTTAAAGTTCCCAATATATAAAATTATTTATTTACATCTACTAATCCATTTAGGGGTGATTATACTTCATTTTTAAGATACATGGCTATACATAAGGCTATCTTACAGTTTCCAATAAATCAGCATTCCTTTATACTGGTCTTTTTATTGCAGAATAATTTGCTTTGTACAACCTTCTATTCATCTGCAAGATGATTAGCTCTTTTACAATGATCTAATAGCAAGGGTAATGGAGAACAAGAATTCTAGAGATAATTCCAGGCTGGTGTAAACAACACAGTAAGTTTCTAAACTCTGCCAACCCTGGAAAATGTTTATTGTAAAGAGGTAAAATAGATGGAGCTTTGTGTGCTCCTACTTGGCAACAGCTTGTTGAGCGTAAATCCTCCCATGGAAGGTTTTGCTAATCTGAATAAATTCAATTTCAAAATCCTTCCTTGATCTAAGCTTGCTTAAGCTCTTGCTCTGGCCTGAAGACCCTTGGGGTCAATAACAAAAGCAAAGGGAAGAAAACTACTTTTTTGTAAATCTGCACAACATCTATAGGTTTAATGAAGGTAACTGGACTTTGGATACTTTTACAAAGATGAAGTTCAGTGCTCTGCACCCTAATGTCTGCTCTCTTGCCACCCAAGAATGATGTCATGCTATTGCCAGACTTTCATACCTTTTAAGCAAAACAAACATTTTTTGAATGATATGTTACCAAGAATGAGTTAAAGTGGAAAATCAGCAAAACATAACTTGCTTTAATATGAAAATTAATCAATAAAATGATACCTAAGTTAAATTATAGAACTTTTTCATATCGTTTCCATCCTTTAAGAGCTGCCATTTAATATATATTTTATGTGGTTGGTGCCATATATATATATATATATATATATTAGATATATATATATATATATTACATATATATATATATATATATATATATATATATATATACATACACACACACACACATATATATATTTATTTTTTTCTAATTCAACCATTAAACAAAATGCTTTTCTATGTCATTACAAGGGAGGAATTACGTGATTACATATTCAGTTCAGTGGCGCAGACAAAATTACTTTTTACCATATTTAAAGAAAGTGCCACAAAGACTCTTCTCACTGACCGGAGACACAATAAAAACAACTTTGTATTCATATGTAAGGATGTCGTATTTTTAGGTCACATTACACATATGCTTACATCACTAGGATTCAAAGAAGGAGCAAATTTGGAAGGATTTAAGATGTTGGTGTTATGGACGTCTCTGAGAATAGGATAATTCAAACATTGAAATGCAAAAATTTCTCTCATTATACCCCAATCTTAGACACTAAGAGCCTCATTCAATTCCGAGTTGCCCAATTGAATAGGGCTCTATATAAGAACATACAAAAAATTTTCACCGAACATTTTAGTTACTGAACTTCTATCCAAAAGCAAGGTTTTCACTAACTAAAAACTTCTGTAAAAAAATATGTTATGTGCTTATATAGAGCCCTATTCAATTAACAAATTTTAAATTGAATGAGGACCTAAATGTGTAAATTGCCAATGTGCTTTATTTATTATTTACTGTAGGGCTTTAATTTAATTTCTGTGTCTTGCAGCTTCTTTCTCAACAGAGCATGCCCTGTTAAAAATAACGAGCAACTTATTGACCATATTAATGCCCGGTCTGTTGTGGATTCCCACTGTGCAAATAGAAGCTTCCAGTGTATTCAAAGTCTTCTCCCACCTCAGGAAGTAGATCACTGGGAACTAAAACGGTAGATTCCACAACAACATAATTGCATATTAAAGCAATAACTTACAAACTCTATAGATTTTTTACATTCCTAAAACATGCTGCCTATTTTCATGTGTTGCTCTTCAAAGGAGGATATTTTAGATTGACGTCCACCTTAGCCCTTTAAAGGGATAGCAGCATAGAAGCCCCACCCTTCTTTTGTTTCACTGTGCTTGTTCAAAATCTGATTGGCTAGACAAAATCAAAATGATTTTTAAATGACGCAAAGTAGAAATATTAATTGTCCCCCACTTATTTTACTTTTAAATGCCAGTGTTTCCTAACAAGATGAGACACTTTATAACATTTTCCTTTTCATCAATTTTGGTACATACATTAAAAATCAAAACAACAACAATTGAATGAAATAGTGGCTAACTAGAAACCTGGAATGTAAGAACAATGTACCAAGGCAAACTGGACGTGGTCAAACACGAGATCACGAGACGAAACATTCATATCCTGGGAACTAGTGAACTCAAATGAACTGGAATGGGGCCTTTCATATTCAGACAACCCCATATCTTCTACTGTGGTCAATAATCCAATAAAAGAAAGTGAGTAGTCCTCATAATCAATCAAAGAGTGGCAAACAAATGACAGAATTAATTCAAATTCAAGGCAAACCATTTAACATCACATTGATCCAAGTCAATGCTCCAACGATGGATTCTGAAGAGGCTGAAGTTGTCCAGTTCTACAAGGATTCTCAACACCTCATAGATATAACACCCTGAATAGATGTTACTCTCATCATAGGAGATTGGAATGTTAAAGTAGGGAACCTGAAGGTGTCTGGAATAACTGGCAAGCTTGGCCTTGGGGTAAAAAAGGAAGCAAGTCAGAGAATAGTAGAATTCTGTCAAGATAATTCTCTGGTCGTAGCAAACACCCTCTTCCAAGAGCCGAAGACGACTCTAGACATGTGCATCACCAGATGGACAATATAGAAATCAGATTGACTATTTACTTTGTAATCAAAGATGGTTGAGCTCTATAAGGTCAGCAAAAACAAGACCAGGAGCTGACTGTGGCGCAAACCATGAGCTTCTTATTGAAAAGTTCAGAATTAAACTGAAGAAAAGTGCAAAAATCATCAGTCAATATGCACTGCAGATAAAGAATAGATTTAAGGGACTAGACATGGACGATAGAAGGCCTGAAGAACTTTGGACAGAAGATTGTGACATTATCCAGAAAATAAAAAAAACGAATATCCCCAAAAGAAAGAAAACTAAGAAGGTAAACTGGTTGTATGATGAGGCTTTGAAAGTAGCCCAGGAAAGAAGGAAAGTGAAAGGTTGTTAAGATTAAAAAATATTTGTCCAACTGAATGCAGAATTCCAGAGGATAGCAAGAAGAGACAAGAAGACATTCTACAACGAGCGATGTAAAGGAATCGAAGAAGATAACAGAATGGGTAAATCAAGAGATTTCTTCAAGAAAATTGGGGAATTCAAAGGAACTTTTCATGCCAAAGTGGTTGTGATAAAAGACAAAGATGGTAGGGACTTAACAGAAGCAGATCAGTTAAAGAAGAGGTGGCAGGAATACACTGAAGATCTATGCCAGAAGGATCTTAACAGCAGTGCTAACCTTAATAGTTTGACTAATGAGTTGGAGCCAGTCATCTTGGAGAGTGACAACACGGCTGCAGGAGTGGATGGAATCCCAGCTGAACTGTTCAAATTGTAGGGTTAACGTAGGGTTATACCTTGGGGTATTATAGGGTTAATGTTAGGACACTGCAGGGGTCCCGATTGTGACCCGATAGGGACCCCTGCATTATAGGGTTAATGTTAGGACACTGCAGGGGTCCTGATCGAGTACGTAAGGCCTTCACAGCCCTTGAGACTGCTCCAGTGTGTAAGTAAGCTGCGGCCATTTTTTGGTGTTTTACAGGGTTGACAGAGGGGTGATAGGAGGGTTTGAATAGGGATGTGTGCTTTCTTACGGACGAATCTCTTGTGGCCGCGTAGGATCAACGGCTTTGCCTGCAGTAAGCTACGGCTGGGGTGGCCACAATGGAATGAAAGGCGCCGCCCGTAAGCCGGTCGGAGTCCTCGGCCGCAAGGGAATTGAATAGCTAAGTAGCTTGCGGCCACCCCTTGCAGCCACGCAGCTCTAAATCGGAGCATTTGAATGAGGCCCTTAGTATTTTGAATACCTTTTATCAATTTTCAAGTTTTGGCATTTATTACAATTTGTGTTAGATTTTTGTTATTTATTTATTTATTTTTATTCTTTTTATTATTATTGTGTGATATACTATACATCACTATAGATCTATATTTATATCACTGTTACCATTCTTTGATTGTGAGTGTGTATGTGTATATATCTATACTTACAGCATTATATAGTGCTACAGATATTTGGTCTCCCTTATAGGGATTGCATCAAACTTCACGTTATTTCTAGTCAATTAAAAGAAGAATCAGAATGTAAATACTGGATATAATCTGGTAAAATTGTGTTACATTTTTACTATGACTTGTGGTGAATATTCAATTATAAAATTGTTTATTATAAAGGGACTAGCTACTTCACCATCACAATGTTAGATTATAGAAATGTATTTTGTGCATCCAGTGATCACGTTTAGTGTTTTAATGTAGAATATGCCCTGAACACAATCCAAAGACACACTCACGGTGATGGGTTGTGAGGTATAGGATAACCATAAAAACGCTTTGTGAATTTATTCCATGCATGTCTTATTAAAGTCATTGTTTACTTCAGCCCTTCCCTTTTTCTTATTTAGACTACTTATATTTAGCCTGCTTTTAATAACTTTACGTCAAGCTTACACACGCTTACAAATGATCATGTGCAATGGATCAGTGAAAGGTGGCTACAAATGCACAGTCACAATCCTTTTTATTAATTACAGTATATTTGCATACTCAAAAACAAAGTCAGAGGCGCTCAGTCTTAGAATGAACAACTACAGTAAGTACATTTGTTCTATAGGTCTGGTAACCTACTCAGACAACAGCCACTTGTGCACTTCACAGGAGAAATATCCTGTTGTATATCAGTCTGGACTCACTCAAAAGGGAGATCCAGCCCCGAAATACCAGGCAATTCTACCCTGAAGAGGAGAAACATTTAGGTTAGTTCATTTCCCCCAGCATATTTGCATACATTAAGTGCTTATTACCCAATTCTATTTGTTGTAATAGAAACCTCATCAGAAAAAATATGAATACCTCTCAAATTGTATTATAATAAAAAACTACGGGGAGTAAAAATTATATAATTAAGGAATATACATCTGCAGATCATTTGTATTGTAATACACAGCAAGTTTACAGGTTTTCTGTTAGATGTTATTAGGTGAATTGGTGATGGAAAATGTGTAAAGCAGGTTTGTAATAATTTTCAAAGATGGAAAAATGCTTAATAAATACTGTCAATAGGATTATGATGAATCCCCTCATCTTGAAGGCTTGCAATGATTGTGGAAAGTATTGCATACTGACGTGGGGGTGAAAGGGAAGCAATGTTGTCGGATCACATGCATTAATTGCCTAATCTAACCATAGTAATCAAGTCTATAATTTAATGTTTATTCTGGATCGAGCTCAAGCACTACTATATAGTTCTCTGTTGTGGATATGGATTTTTACTGTGCCTGAGTTCCATCTTCTGTACCTATGAATACCACATCCAAGACTACATCCATCCATAGACTTTGTCTCATCACACAGAGGGATTCTCCTTCTTCTACTATAGGGTTTACTTACTTTTACTTTTTTATATACAAACACCATTATATCACCAACAAACGTACACAGATATAGCACTTTCATTGTCTCCTTTAGTTTTTCCTGTTATTTTGTATTGTTATTTTTTAGTTTTTTGCTTTTATCTTTGGATATATAATTCAGATACTATTGCATTTTAAATATTTATATTATGGAAAATTTGGAAAACACATATTGAAAGATATCACATATATAGTTGTGAGCAAGTGGGCTGTTGCTAATGCTGCGTAGCAAACCTGCGGCCCTCGCGACGCAAAATTTACGGACTTACGACACAAAAATACAAGACGCATTACGACCCATTACGACGTCGCAAAAATACTACCTTACCGCCCGAAACCTGCGCACATGAAAACATGAAAAACACAATAAATACACACAACAAATACATAAAAAGCTTACCTACAGCAAGGGGGGGCACCCAGGACCTCGAAAACTGAAGTGACACCTCAAATTAACTTGAAATAAAAGAGTTTAGACACCCGAAAATCCCCTAAGCGAGAGAAAAAATGGCCGCCGAAAAAAATGAAAACGAGGCTACAGGACTCTAAAGACGCAAACCACCAAACACCTACAGATTTTCTGAAAAAGACATACGAGATCCGTATACAAGTACTCAACCCTCGCAACACGAAAAACATTACAAACACAATAAATACACACAACAAACACATAAAATCTTACCCACAGCAAAGGGGGGCACCCAGGACCTCTGCAAGTGAAGTTACACCTCGATTTAAGTCCAAATATCTGAATTTAGACACCCGAAAATCACTGAATCGAAAAACACCACCAAACACCTACGGATTTTCCGAAAAAGTCGAACGACATCCGAAAACAAGGATGCAAAATCAGCCACAGTCGCATACCACACGTATCGCGCCATTTTAGAACAATAACTTATACAATCCGGAAGTACACAGCTACCCTAACAGATTTGCCTCGCTCACGCACACTATTACACTACACACATTTATGACACTTACACAGCAGCTCCACAGCACTGATGCTGCAGCAACATGAAAACAGATTGCCAGCTCTTCAACACAATGCTTCCTGCATATATTACTTCACAATAGGTAAAGTATATTAATTTCTTATTTTATTAATTATTCATTGCCATACCAAAAAAAACACCAACGCTGCTCATAGCACACCAACAACCAAGAGGCTCGCAATGAGCGCCAAAGGCGCTCATTGCGAGCCACGAGATGAGCGCCGAAGGCGCTCAGCATCAGGCTCGCAATCAGCGCCGAAGGATCTTAAAACACCAACAAAATGAATTTCGCACACAAACTACATTACCTGCCTTACAATCTTATTGCTGCCATTTTTTGACGGGCAAGTCGCTAGTTCATAAATACCATAATATATAATATCACACAAATCTTTTACCTTGACTATGAATATATATATTAACAGACTAATAAAATATTGATTACATTATTGCCAATTGTTTATTTTAATTATTATTATTATTATTATTATTACATTGTGCTCAAAAGTTTGCATTCCCTTGGGGAATTGGTAATATATGTCCCATTTTTAAAAACATGAGTGAGCAGCAAAATACATTTCTTTGATTTCTTATGGGATTCATATTCAACTGTAGGTTATAACAGAATGGCACAATCATAAAAAATGAAGTGGCCCTGTTCAAAAGTTTTCATCCCCATAGTTCTTAATATTGTGTATTGCCCCGTTTAGCATCTATGACAGCGTGCAGTCTTTTGTAATAGTTGTCTATGAGGCCCCTAATTCTTGCAGGTGGTATAGCTGTCCATTCATCTTGGCAAAATGCCTCCAGGTCATGCAAAGTCTTTGGTCTTCTTGCATGAACCGCACGTATGAGATCTCCCCAGAGTGGCGCGATGATATTAAGGTTAGGAGACTGTGATGGCCACTCCACAACCTTCACCTTTTTTTGCTGTAACCACTGGAGGGTCACCTTGGCTTTGTGCTTAGGGTCATTGTCATGCTGGGAAGTCCAAGAGAGTGCCATGCGTATTTTCTGATAACATGCTGCATTCATCTTGCCATCAATTTTCACAAGATTCCTCGTGCCTTTAGAGCTCACCCCCACCCCCCCAAAAAAAAGAACATCATTGAGCCACCACCATGCTTCACAGTGGGGATGGGATTATTTTTACTATTGGCCTTTTTGACCCCTCTCCAAACATAGAGCTTATGGTTGTGACCATAAAGCTCTATTTTGGTCTCGTCACTCTAAAGTACTCAAAAGCTGTGAGGCGCGTCAAGGTATTTTCGGGCATATTGTAACTAGGCTTTTTTTGTGGCATTGGTGCAGTATAGGGTTCTTTCTGGCAACTTGACCATGCAGCTAATTTTTGTTCAAGTATCGTAGTATTGTGCTCCTTGAAACAACCACACGTCTTTTTCCAGAGCAGCCTGTATTTCTCCTGAGGTTACCTGTGGGGTTTTCTATGTATTCCGGACAATTCTTCTGGCAGTTGTGGATGAAATCTTTCTTGGTCTACCTGACCTTGCCTTGGTATCAAGAGATCCCCGAATTTTCCACTTCTTAATAGGTGATTGAACATTACTGACAGGCATTTTCAAGTCTTTGGATATCTTTTTATATCCTTTTCCATCTTCCATTACCTTGTTCTTTTGACAGTTCTTTTCTGCTCCCCATGGCTCAGTATCTAGCCTGCTCAGTGCATCCACGTGAGAGCTAACAAGCTCATTGACTATTTATACACAGACACTAATTGCATTTTAAAAAGCCACAGGTATGGGAAATTAAGCTGTGTGTGTCTCCTTGTGTATCTATAACAAGGACAAACATTCAAGGGTATGTAAACTTTTGGCCAGGGCCATTTGGGTGATTTCTGTTATCATTATGATTTAAAAAGGAGCCAAACAACTATGTGATAATAAATGGCTTCATATGATCACTATCCTTCAATAAAATAAAATAAAATTGCATGGTCATATTTTCAAAATAAATGCCAACATTTCACAATTTCTGCCAGCGTATGCAAATGTTTGAGCACAACTGTATTATTATGTCTGTTACCAAACATATGCAAATGAAAACACCCTAGTAGTTTGTCAATAAGTGTCAGGTAATTTGTCACCGACAGTTCCTACTTAAAAAATAGATAAATGAGTAGAAGTCACTTTACATACAGTAATATATATTTATAACATTTAAATCATTAAATATACATTAAGTATTATTATCACTATTTATGAATAATAAAACACTTGTTTCATATTTTAGCTATTTACAAAGTAAGTAAAACAAGTTAAAAGTTAACATTATAAAATAGGACTTGCAACTTTGTCACAAATCACAGGGTAATAAATATCATAATTCTTAAGGTTCATGTAATTTTATAATTTAGTGGATGTATTAATTAATATAACATGCAGATTATGTGGCTGTCAAACTTGAAAAAAAATATTTATTTAATTCTACTTTTATTTTATAATTTCTCAAAAAGTCAGAATCAGTTTGGTACATGATGTTTGCAGGCTGCCTTAATTGTATGAGGAGTGTCCCCATTTCCCCACTAAATTAAGAATAATAACAATCAATACGCCATGGAATTTATATTGAAAGTTGATTTACAGGACATTCATTTCTAGCAGATTAGAAAGTTGTTTATTCCAGTGTATATAAAAGGAACTACTCAGTAAGCCTACTCAATAATTTTCCTGATTAACATCCTCAAGAATAGGAATTCGAAGACCACCAAAGTGGTGTCCAGTCTGCGTAATGAGCATGAAATCGGTAGCTCAATTGCTTCTGTTCCTTGGGTTGTAGCGTTGTCTTCGTTTTCTAAGGGAATTTTTTCTAGCCAAGATTTCCTTGGATGTAATCATGGGAATGTGTACAGACTCTATACAATAAGTGGGAAAACTTCCATTTATTCCTTAAAAGTCCAAAGTGATCTTAAAATGGTTATTCATTTGGGCTGTCACGTGTGCAAAGATGAATATTAGATAAAGCTAGCCAATTGCCTGGAGTTACGCGCTACATGCTTTGCGAGGCTCGCAGATGAGCTCCTTTCCCTTTGCGAGCCTTGCATGTGTGACGGCGCTGCTGGCTGAAATGATTGGCTTTTGCGCATATTGCATCAACTTGTATGCCTCGCTTCGTGAGGCGCACAAGCGTGACAACAATTCGCAGTTTGACAACTATTATATGTGATTATTTTCTTATACTATTTTCCATTCATATAGGGTTGAAGTACATATATTTTTGATGTGATTTTATTTTAAATGAAGAATTGAGAAATAGTAGATATTTAGTTGTGTGCAATCAATCTTAAAATTCACAAACCAGAAATTCTAGATTTTTGTTATGTAAAGAGTTTATGTACAAAAAAGGAATACAAAAAAAACTGATAAAAGTGGATACAACTCTCATAAATAGTAATCAGGCATAATCAGTCTTAAACATAATAATAATAATAATAATCTGCATTATAATATAAGTGAAGAGTTATGCAAGCTTTTATAATCAAACTACACTAAATCTCACAACATGAGGTTGACAAATAGCCAGAGTACAAGGAAGACCATATTAATAACAAAAAACATATTACTTAATATTATATAGACGGATATGCTTTATGATAAAGCATACCTTTTAGTCCAACAAGAGTATGTTTTAAATGAGGCAGGTGCCACTAGCAGGGATTCACAGCTGTAATATGGTTCCATAATCCAGTTGAGTTGTTCCTTTATGGTAATTTTACCACCATCCTTTTCATCTGCTTACCAGCCAAAAAAACTTGTTGTTCTATTCGAGGCCACATATGGAGCGAGAGCCATGAATTCCAGACCCATAAAGATGAGTAGAGGACCTACTTGCTCCATCCTGCCTTTAACAAAATGCAATAAAAGTACAGTATCAACCCAATACGTTTTATTGTAGTTATTCGAATGCAGCATTTATTCAATTACAGTGTTCTGCTCTTTACAGGATATCTTAATAAATCTGTGTTGCCTTGCTCTCTAGCTTACGAAGGAATAAGCTTTAGTTTCCCCATGGTTTTACGGCGCTTAAAAAATCCACATTTGTTCATATTTTCCAGTTTGTTTAACAAGCAAATATATACAAAAATTACTCGCTAAAAGAAAATATATTAAAAGTTTTCACTTTAAAAGAGATTTGGGTCACATCGTCATATGAAAAATCGCACAAAAATGTTGCTCTTGGTATGAAAAAAGACTATCTGCAGTTATTAGAATGGCATCTTCCATGCATTTTAGTTAGGTACGGCAATGTATGGGAATCCCTCACTGGATTGCTAAATGTATTGGGAGGATGCACTAACCAATTAATTGGAAGCTGCCGTGCATGGGTTAAGGGATATATATGTTGCTATATAGTTTTTACATTCAGTATGAGACATGTGTACAGATAGCTTATTAGGTTGAGCATATTCCTGTAGTTAGGCAGTTCCAGGTATAAATATAAGCTTGCTCTAGTTTTCTTAACAATAATTATTGAGGTCACAGCATAAAACATACAAATGATGGGTATAAACTGTGGAAGACAACTTTGGGCTAGATAGTACATTGACAGTGTGGGCTTCACGTGGTACACAAACAAGTGAATTACCGGTATATCAAATTGTGGTAAATTCTAAAACTGTAAAATTGTTTTTACATATAATTTACAAGTCTCTAGTTAACTTAATGACCTCCTTATATCATACCAGGATTACCTTATTAAATTGATGGATTGATTTCTATCAAGTTAAAGGTACCTGTGGTGCGCAACATTTCCACTTGGTTAGCAGTAGAATAGTGGACATGTTAACAGCAAATCATTTATTCTGTAATCTATCTGCAGCTGAAACTAATGTGATAAAATAGTGATGTTTAAGGTATCTATCGCTCCTCATCATCCATGTTTTCACAACAATTTGTGTCCATTCTCCTCCTTGAAAACAATCACTGATGTCTCAGGAACCTGCTCTTGTCAGACATACTTGAGCAACGCACAGAATAGTCTCAGAGGAGAGATCATCCTTGGAACCACAAGTGGTTACTTTCAGGCAACCTATTCTTTGCATATCAGAGTCATGACTCACAACATACATACTTTAAGAAAGTTCAGATATACTGAGAAACACATTGAAACGCTTTGACTTCTGTACAAGTGGCAACAAAGAGAACATCTCTCAGGAATAATTATAAAGAGTCATTTGTTCTATGTATCAGATACGGATGGATCTACATGAGTAATTTGCCCCATAACAAAGTTTACTACATCAATGTCTTGTCTTAAATAAAATAAAAATCCACACCTTTGCTATTTATGTTTTAAAGATTCAGGAACCAGTTTGGTGGTGTTGTAAGAGTTCTCTAAAGAATAATTAGGCCATGAGGGATAAGAAAACAAACATTATTAAACTTTTACTGTACATTTAAAGACAATTAATTAGTATATTTCAATGATCCTCCGGACTGTTTAAGCTCCAGATTTCTCAACCCCCATGAATAAGGTATTGATTAAGATCTGCTCAGGGAGAAGTGCCCAATATTACTCTCAGAAACAGACATTGATGTCAGAGAGCAGTGTATCCTGAGATTTCTAACTTCCACCCACTATCATACTGCAGTTGTAGTCTAGTTTAGATAGCAAGCCCCAGTGTTGTATGATTCATGGAAATGAGAACACCTCCAAGGGAAGCCTGTTATACAGATTTACACCAACGCAGAACCTGGGTCCTTTTTTAAAATAAACACAGATGGCTGAAGACTTCAAAGGCTTTGGTAATATGAACTTATTAATCATATATTACTTTATCAATATTGCCAACTTTGATATTCTACTAAAAGCTAAATAGCAAATCTTTAGGCGATTCTGTTATTCCGCGAACTCCAACAAGAGAACCAATTAACTAGTTAGACTTCATAATGCAATATGTTTATGCGCTCACACCAAATATTTTGTTTCCAGTCATTAGAAAAGAGAAATAGTGGGTGGTAATTTAGATTTGGATTTGGACTTTTGGATTAAAGGAACTATTTTGTTAGATGATTCCAGACTCTATCTAAATTACAAGATCCCTGCAACGAGAAGATTGAAATTGAACATTTTTACATCTTTATTGTCAACAAAAATGGAGCCCACTGTGATTGGTGGTTACCTTTGTATCAAAATAATTTCTAAGTAATATTAGTGTTAGCTCTGATATCATGGGTCAAATAATCGCTGCATAGGACATTAAAGTGACTACTTAATAGCCTTCAAGAACTATTTTTTTGGGTGAATCAAAATAATTAGTGATGTAAATAATTTAGACTTTTGACATATATATGTTAAAATACATAAAATACAAATGAGACAATTTACAAGGAGTTATCATATAATTACAGGACATGCTCATTCTCACACATGTAAATATGCACTTGACGGTCCACTGGAGCAGGAACAGGCAACCCACTCCAGTAGGGAGAAGCGCAACCAGAGTGCTTGGTGTGCTGTGGTCCATAGTGTCATGGAGAGTTTGAAACGACTAAATGATTTAACAATAGTTATATTATTATTATAATTAATAATGATTATTATGAGTGTATTATTATTATTATTAATAATAATATGACTGTTTAAGTTCATGTTTACATGTATGAGAATGAGCATGCTCTTGTTTTATTTTTTTAGAAATTTTATGAAATTATATGATAAATCCCTGTAAATTGTCTCAGTTATACTTTATATATTGTAACATACCATGGCACGTATTCAATTGAGCAATTGTAAGTTACTGGAGCCCGTATTGTAACCCTTAAACTAATTTGCTATTCAATTGGCTTCAATTTGCGGGTTACAAGTTGAAAATCCCTGCGGTTGTTAAAATCGTAACTCTGACTCAGCCTTTGATCTTTCAAGCCCATAAATGTTACAATCACAAATCGCTATTTAATTGCTACAATTCCTCAAGCCCGCAAATGTTTGGCAAATGTAGAAGAAAATCCCATGGGTACCAGATAAGACTCGCAAGGGGGTTTAAACACCTGATTGTAGCACTGTAAATGCAAATAATAAATCAATACTGAACTTTAAAAGACGGATTGCAAGTCCGATCGCATATAGGACTTCTCAACGCTAATTGATTGACGTTTAACCTCCATGTTTTACTGACGTACTGAGAACGGTCTCATTTTCTATTGGCTGTTTCTAAATAGGTAGTTACAGCTTTGCGTAATTGATCATGATCATGCTCTGAAATGCTACTTACGGGTGCATGGTTTACAGTTTAGGATTCGGCCAGGTAGCTGCGCGCTTGTTCAATTTAATCGCTCTGTAACTGCTGCAAATTTGACGCCTGCAGACTTACAGACGGTATGAAGGCAACTGCGGGCTTGTAATTGAATAGGGGTCCATGAATGCATACACACACATACACACACATATACAAGGTTTTGGCCTGAATCTGTGCACTGTAGCACTATTAGCAAACATGCTAATATCATATACAGTAGTATAGTAAATATAAGGAAAAATCATATAATCACTGTTACTTGCTTGAAGGAACACCTGGGAAGGCAGCCATAATTCTCTTTGGCACTTATAAGGGTTGGCTGTAGAGTCAAACTAGCAATCTTTGAAAAACATGCATCACACATACACAACACTCACATTATACAAGGCAAAAAAAATAATATGAAAAAAATATAATACTAGCAAATTGCCCGTCAAAAAATGACGGCAATGAGCTAATGCTGTTTGGTGTATAATAATGAAATAAATAATACATTAATAAATTAATATACTTTACCTATTTTGAAGTAATATATGCAGGAAGCATTCTGTTGAAGAGCTGACAATCTGTTTTGATGTTGCTGGAGTATTAGTGGTGTGGAGCTTCTGTGTAAGCGTGATGAATGTGTGCAGTGTAATACTGTGCGCGCGCGAGACCAGACCGTTAGCTTAGCTGTGTACTTCCGCATTAAAATGGCGGCAAATGTGTGGTATGCGTCTGTAGCGGAATATCCGTAGGTGTTTTGTGTTTTTTTGCGTGTTTATTGTGGTGTTTTGCGTGTTTAGAGTGCTGTAGCCTCGTTTTCGTTTTGTTCGGCGGCCATTTTTTCTCTCGCTTAGAGATTTTTTTTGTGTCTAAACTCTTTTATTTTGAGTTAAATGAAGGTGCAACTTCATTTTTTGAGGTCCTGGATGCTCCCTCTTACTGTAGGTAAGATTTTTATGAATGTGTTGTGTGTATTTATTGTGTTTTTCATTTTTTCCTGTCCGCGGGTTGCGGACGATTTTTGCGAGTCCGTAATGGGTGTTAACGTGTCTTGTATGTTGTTTGCGTTGCGATGTAAAGTTTGCAAGGGTCGCAGTTGCTGGCAAGGAGCGCCTTCAGAGCTACATGCCAGCAACTGCGGCCCTCGCTACACGAGGGCCGCGGACTCGCTACGCGAGCCCGCAAGCGTGAGCAACGGCTCGAGCAGGCTTGCATGCTCACAACTATATATGTGATACTAGTAACTTGCCCATCAAAAATGACGTGATCATACTTATTGTGTCTCCCCCCTCCCCTGTGTATCCCCCCTCCCTTCCCTGTGTATCCCCCCTCCCTTCCCTGTGTCTCTTCCCCCCCTCTCCTCCCCTGTGTCTCTCCCCCCCCCCCCCCCCCCCCTCTGCTGTGTTGGGATTTTTATATACATACTGCAGGTTTTGTCTGGCTGAATCAAATTAATCCAACTTCCCACAATTTTCTTTTCCAAATTGTAATTAGCTAAAGGTGAGCTACAAGATAAAAAAGTAAAATTAGTTATGTTTATGCACATGTTTTTCCTGCTTTTGTAGCAACATAATTATTCAGAATTGCATTTCACTTCAGATAGACACAGGACATTGTCAACATAAATTTCCAAAAGGCCTTGGCCCCCATTATTTCCAAGTCCGTAATTACCTTCATACTGACCGTTTGTCTGCGAGTTAGAAATGTGTTACATATATAGATGAAGTATTTAATTGACTCAAGCCTGTAATCACAAGCTCACAGCCCCAACACGCAAATCATGTACCCGCACGTAGCATTTCAGGGCATGATCATGATCAATTAAGCAAGCCCGTAAGTTACAATTTAGGCAGAGCCAATAGTACATGATGCTGTCATCATGACATCAGTAAAACATGGAGTTCAAACTACGATCAATTCGTGTTTAGAAGTCTGATTTGCAATCAGACTCACAATCCAGCAATGTAGAAATCAATAAAAAACAATAAATCAACTGTTCTAGTGCAGGCGGGTTCCATGATATGTATTAACTCCTTGATTCCCAAGATCAATATAACACGGAAATAAAACATTAAAAAAATATTTTTGATGGCAGGTTTGCCAGCTTGATACTGTTCTGCAATTAATTCTAATGTCTTTCATTGTCTTCCCAGTATTTTTAAGTACAGTAGTGTGTGTTTATCTACTTTTACAGTGTTACAAACAGGTGTTTAACCCACTTGCGAGTCCTATCTAGTATTCGTATCATTTTTTGATACATTTGCCATTTAGGGTTTGAAGGCAATTGCGGGCTTGTTGTAATGAAATATAGATTTTGCATCTTAAGCACTGATAACATTTACGGAAGAGGCATAGGAACTGGGGGGGATGGGGGGGACTGATCTCCCCCAGATTAAATGAACAGGGAACACAAACAAATGCAAAATTAAACTTAATCATGTATTATCAGATTTGGCCACTGCTATGGAGCAGTATGTATTTCCCATGAAAATGTTGTATATATAATTTATATATATATATATATATAATGTTTAATTATATTGGGGGCAGGTGGGTGGATGTGTGGGGCCCAGGGGCGGTAGATCCACGCCTCCTGCCTCTCCTGGGAATAGAGTTAAATTGCACCACATTTTTTTTCTCTTTAAGCAGTATCCCCCCAGATTTTTTGGGGCTCCTATGCCCATGATTTACGGCCTTGAAAAATCAAAAGAGGAGATAGGATGGAGTTACATTTTTGACAATCGCAGGGCTTTTGAGCCTATTAAATATCAGTAACATTTACGGGCTCCATTACAGGCTCAAGTAATTGCGATTTGGACAATTAACTAGGGGCCCTTGTAAATTAACCAGCAAAGAGAATATGTGGGAACGTTGTTGCACATATATTAACTAGGTTAACTGTAGGATTCTGTAATATATTATCAAAAACGTATTTAAATTACCAACAGTTATGCATAAATTATATTCGTAATATTAAAAACATACATCTAACTTGCTTACAACACAGAAAACTTGTTAATATGCAGTTTAGTCATATTTAAGCTTAAAAAATATTTTAATAAATCTATGAACACTTCAAATAAATGTTTTTAAAACTGACTTTATCATCTTTGTTATGAAGTTGTTTTGTTACTTAATGGCCTTTATCCACTGGCATCTACACCAGCAATTGCAATGAATCTGCAGATCACTTTCACTTGAAGAGCCTCCCCCATCTGCCCCATTAAAACAATAGTTAAAGTACAACTTCTTGCCCTCTCTGTCAAACATCATTTCACCGCAGCCACCTGATGGGACTTTAGGGTTAATTAGAAAATCCCCGTCAAGAGCTCAGAGGCCAATATCAGCTGTCAAAATCCCACGTTCCCCTCTTTCAAGTGTAAAACAACCTGTGTCTAAAACTATGCCAAAGAATAAAAGGGCACACTACCACTGTGGGCCCTGACTTAGGCCTATTCATGGCCTCACTACCATGAATACAGCAAAATCTCAAATGAAAGTTTTAATCTCTTCAGTGCATTCAACCCAAAAAGAAAAGAGCTTCCTTTTAACAATTTCCCCCTCAAATCTTTTGTATTTGTATGGTCCTGCAAAAAGCAGAGATCTTACTGTGACCAAGCAATGGGCTTTTTTTCCTCCTCCTGATGTGGTAAGCGTTGCACCTTTTATTCAGAAAATGTAAAAAAAAAATAACTACCACGCGGGGTTTTATGTTTAAATGGAACTTGAACAACACTAATAGTTCACAAAACTTTTTAATAAAATGATTTTTTTTGCCTACAATTTTCCTTAACGTTGCTCATTCTCTTTATCGACTTTTACTAGGCCTTAAAGCCTTAATTGAGGCATCACCATGACTACCTCATGAATTAACCTTCAGTCTTTTCTGCTCAGCTGGACATGTTCTTGTATGAAAGAAAGAAAATTGAGGCAACCATATTTAGATGTGACCTTGAAAATGTGTGCTGGTTGGTTTTTCTATTTTGCTAAAGTTCATTTATGGTAGGTTTAAATGTATAGATTTGTCCTACAAATACATTTTAATTTCAAGCCACAAACAATATCAGCTATGGACAGTCACTGCTGTGGAAAATCCAGATATGTGTGATTAAAAACAGGACTATGAGGAAATGAGGAATATTTAAAATATACTTCTTAGCATTTAAAGTAATTAAAGAGGGACGCTTATTTTCTAGATAAAGTGTAAGTTCTTACAATTGTACGTGCACACTGTAAAAGAGCCACTGTTATCTTCTCTTCTAGAAAAACCTTGTGAAAAACGGAGAATACGTCAAAAGCCACTTTCCACCTCCACTAGCTAACAAAATAGCAAAACACACCACCTCAGGCTCCAGCACCGTCTGCTATGATTAAGATTATCTTTAAAAAATATATATATAAGTTATACAAACAAATATAATTTACTAGTGACTTGCCCGTCAAAAAATGACGGCAATAAGATTGTAAGGCAGGAAATGTTGTTTGCGTGTGAAAATAATTTTGTTGGTGTTTTAAGATCCTTCGGCGCTCATTGCAAGGCTCTTGGTTGTTTGTGTGCTATGAGCAGTGTTGGTGTTTTTTTTTGGTATGGCAATGAATAAAATAAGAAATGAATATACTTTACCTATTGTGAAGTAATATATGCAGGAAGCATTGTGTTGAAGAGCTGGCAATCTGTTTTCATGTTGCTGCAGCATCAGTGCTGTGGAGCTGCTGTGTAAGCGTCATGAATGTGTGCAGTGTAATAGTGTGCGTGCGGGAGGCAAATCTGTTAGGGTAGCTGTGTACTTCCGCATTGTATAAATTAGTGTTCTAAAATGGCGCCTAATGTGTGGTATGCGGCTGTGGCTGATTTAGCTTCCTTGTTTTCGCATGTCGTCCGACTTTTTCGGTAAATCCGTAGGTGTTTGGTGGTGTTTTGCGTGTTTAGGGTCCTTTAGCCTCGTTTTCGTTTTGTTCGGCGACCATTTTTTCTCTCACTTAGGTGATTTTCGGGCGTCTCAACTCCGAAATTTGGACTTAAATCGAGGTGTAGCTTCACTTGCAGAGATCCTGGGTGCCCCCCCCCCCTTGCTGTGGGTAAGCTTTGTATGTGTTTGTTGTGTGTATTTATCATGTTTCTAATGTTTTTCAGATTGCGCGGTTTGTGTCCTTGTTTTCGAATCCCTTACATCTTTTTCAAAAAATTCAAAGGTGTTTGATGGTGTTTTGCGTCTTTAGAGTGCTGTAGCCTCGTTTTAGTTGTTTTCGGCGGCCATTTTTTTTCTCTCGCTTAAGGGATTTTCGGGTGTCTAAACTCTTTTATTTGGAGTTAAATTGAGGTGTAACTTCAGTTTTTGAGGTCCTGACTAAGGCATATGTTTATGGTTTTATTTTATAGTATCTCCCTAAACTGAGCTTCAAATGTATTGCTCTGGGCTCTGAATATGAAATTATCTGTCTAATCCTTAATTTGATCCATTGTTTTTGTTGATCAGTCCTTCAGTCGTGTCTGACTCTAGGTGACCATATGGGCGCAGCATGCTAGACTCATCTGTCTGTGTTTCTGGTCATGCTTATCTATATGGTTTTCTTGCCAGTTCCTTCTCCAGTGGACCACAATTTATCTGACCTCTCTGCTATGACCTGCCCATCTCGGGCATCATTATATGGTTTAGCTCCTAGCTTCATTGAAGTTCACAAGCCCCTTCACACCAACAAGGTAGTCATCCAGAAGGGGATTTGATCCATAGATAGAAGTAATTCCTGCTCTTGAGAGATTCAGTCCTGTATTTTGCCTAAACTCTTTGAAAAACAAGAAACATATAAAATAAAATAAACACATTCAAACACAGCACGGGGGGAGTGCCAGGACCCCTGAGAGTGAGGTTGCACGTAAAATTAAGCCGAAATTGCCAAGTTTCGGCACTCGAAAATCGGCTAAGCGAGAGAAAAAATGGTGGACAAAAAAATGAAAACAAGGCTAAAGGAGACCGAGGCGCGCAAAACACCACTAGGCATGTACAAGTTAGCCAGGAACGTAGGAGATACACAATATACCATCACAACAGAAAATGCTCGCGAGCCAAGTAACACATAGAAACAATCCACCATTTTACAACACAACACTAACTTGCAAATAATAACATTACAATTCTAAAATGGCACTTTACACGCCTAAACAAACGGTTTGGCCTCGCGCACGCTTCCTATTTACACTGCACACTACACTTGGCACATTGCGGAAACTTTCTCCTCAGGTGATCCACAGTCCAACTGTACATTTTCAGATGCAGGTAAATCCAAAGAGATTGTTAACTCTTCAGGATATTGATTGCTGCATATTCAATATAAATAGGTAAAGTATATTAATTTATTAATTCAAATTAATTTATTAATTCACTGTACAAAATACATTTTATATTTTACACTGTACTTATATATCTGTCTTTGCAATGAGAGCCGAAGGTGATCATTGCAAAGCAGGAAACTTGAAGTACACGAGGAGAGAGGCTAGCAATGAGCGCCTTCGGCGCTCATTGAGAGCCATAAGATGAGCGCCAAAGGCTCTCAGCGCGGGGCTCGCAATGAGCGCCAAAGGTTCTCAGAGGAGCAAAAGCCTTACATTGTGTGGCAAATGGCACCCTGACCCTCGCGCAGCTGAATAGCGTGCAGTCATCAGGGTGCCTAGAACTGCTATCTGATGATGCTCTGCAAGGCAAGCAGGGTATGCTTCTCATGTGCGAAAGGTCAGGGTGCCAGATCAAACACTTCTGCCTGGCATGCCCCCTATATCAAGCACCCCTTAACTATACCATCCAGGGGCAGATCACACTGCACCAGACAGGAGAAGCTCACAACGCACCAGACAGGGGCAGATCACAGATCCCAAGGCTGGAGTGCTGTGTGAGCTGCCTCTGTCTGGTGCCCATAATCCAACTATTTCTCACTGGGAAGCTGAGATTCTGTTATTTGTTATATACCCTGGATGGTATAGTTAAGGGGTGCATGATATAGGGGTCCAGGCAGAAGTGTTTAATCTGGCACCAGGACCTTCGCGCATGAGAAGCAGACCCTGCTTGCCTTGCAGAGCGTCATAGAGCGCAGTTCTCTGCGCCGTGATGACGGCGTGCTATTAGCTGTGCAAGAAGGATGTGCCACCGTGGCAAACAGCATTGCCATGGCTTCAATTTTATTGCCGCAATTTTTGACAGGAAAGTTGCTAGTTGTGATGGCAGATACGGACAGGATAGACCGGAGTGGAGATATGTTTGATTTGAAATTCAGTTGTGATGTAGTAGTAGTCAAGCTGGGACACCATGAGAGCATGGTCTATGGTCTTTGTAGTGTCAGGTGGGAGGAAGGGACACATTTTAGAGTTATTCTGGAGGTGGAGATGACAGACTTTGGTGAGTGATAAAATGTTGGGATGAAGGAGAAGTCATCCTGACATCTTCTAGTTACATAATTGGGATGAAGGAGAGTCATCCTGACATCTTCTAGTTACATAATTCGGATGAATGAGAGTCATCCTGACATCTTATAGTTACATAGTTACTCTGTAAATATGTAACTAGAAGATGTTGGGATGAAGGTCTGGGTCAAGTGTAGCACCAAAATAGATTTGAGATGTTGGAGTGATTGTGGTGAAATGTCTGGTGTAGAGACACAAAAACATCATAGAGGCACACTGAAAAAAGCATCCAGATTAGGGAAGAGTGTAAAAAATTGAGACACATAAGGCAAAATTGGGATAAAGAAAAAGGGATATCAGAGCAAAGAATAAAGTAAATCAGTGTGGGTCATAATTACAAAGTACAGGCGTGACAAGGGAGGCATTCAAGACCAGTGGTTCCGAAACTTTTATTATTGACTCCTTAGAAGTTGATCAGGGTCTTTGTGCAACACCTTAATACTACTTAGTGTTTGCTTCTTAATAAAAAAATATAATTTAATGTGATATATTGAATTGTAAAGTGCACCTAAAAACATAAAATATAGTATCTAGATACTTCTGTAATACTTTTATGCATTTTTACTAATTTTATTTAAAAAATCATGTTTTAACCCTGGTATTAGATGGATCACACAAAGCACTGTTTGCCTATGGACCAGAGTTATTTAAACTCTGGTCTAGCACCCTGTTTTTATATAATATATAATAGATATAAATAAATAATGACAAACATTTAAAATGAGTACAGCATATCAAATCACAAATATAACAAAACAAAAACAAATCATCATTCAGGCGCTTATTGAGAGCCAAGGAGGAGTTTAGGCTTTCATCTGATTAATTAATGGTATTTGTCCCATATGGACCAATGATTTACATCAGAAATTTGTATGCCCAAATTGTTCACGTTTTTTTCCAACTCTCTATTTTTACTTAACACTGTCAAAACTTCACTAAATGAGGGGATCTGTGTTTGTTTCTAGTTTTTAACTATTAGCCACTTTTCTACTGTAACCATTTGAATAATAAAGGCTTTCTCTGCTTAAATTAAATTCTCTGGAAACAGATGGAATAAGGCTATCTCAGGAGATGGGTTAATAGTTATTTTTCTAAATCTTTCAAATATAATCAAAACATAATAGCCATATTCTCCGCTCTAGATAACAATCCCACCAGATATATTTATAGGATCCCTTTTGATCACAAAGCCTCCAGCATTTATCAAGATTAGATTCTTTCATTATTAATGCTACTTTGGAGGGAACCATGTACCATCTTTGAGTAGTTTTTAAATAAACCTCTATAAATGCCTGGTACTTGGTTACCTTTTGAGTAAGCTCAAAAGCTTTGAACCATTTCTCTGGCGGCAAGTTTAAATTAAACTAATTTTTCCATACCCAGTGTTTTTCCCAAATCCTTTTCTCTTTTTAGGATCTTATAGCATTTTGATATTAGATGTTTACCATCATTTACCAAAGCTAACATTTTAAATTGGGTGAGTTCTCTGATTGTTCGTAATCTATATTTGGATTTATAAATCATTCTCTTTAAAGTTTTCATATTCCACCATTTACTACTTGGCATGCCAAATTCCAAACCCAGATCAGCAAAAGTTTTAAACCCTCTGTTATCGTAAAGGTCTCCTAACGTAGAAATATTCCATCTCGTCCACTTACACAAATAAGTTAAACCAAGCTTCCTGCTCAACCATTTTAAAATGGATGCCAGGAGAAGGAAATGTAGCCAAATTAAATTTCAAATACCAAATAAACCTAACCTTGAATTCTGTTTCTATTACATGTAACAGGTTTTTAACACAGCCCATAGTACTTTTATCCTGCCATCTAATATTATCGTTAGGTGCTAATGCCTTTTCGATTTGTAACCAGCTTGCCTTATTATTTTGTGAGGACAGCATCCCTGCTACATAATAATCTTTAATACAAAGCGATCTAATTCTACCTCTAGAGAAACATTGTTTTACTGTTGCTAACTTAAGTCTTGGTTTCTTACCTCTGTAAATATATCTATTAGTGATTGAAATTTGTTTATAATGAAATTAGGAACTTCCAACTGTAAGCATCTAAATAGGTAGTGTATCTTTGGCAGGATGGACTTCTTAATGGCAGCAACTCTGCCAAGCCATGATAAAGCTATATTTTTCCAGCTTGCTAATAATATTTCCAATTTATCATGTAGTTTAAGAAAATTTAACCTAGTTAGATCACCCATATTGCGTATCAAAACAATTACCAAATAAGTAATATGTATCGAATTTCAATTAGCCTCACATAGGTTCTGTAAGGTTAATACCTCTCCACTACCTAGATTGTCTAGATTTAGAGACAGTGCTTCTGTTTTAGCCATATTAACTTTATAGTATGATATATTACTGAAAAACTTGATCAAATTCTGAATATGTTTAAGGGATTCTATAGGGTTGGACACAGTCAAAATAACATAATCTGTGAAGAGAACACTTTTGTAAGACTCTCCTTTAATCATTATACCCTTAATCTCTTCTGCCCCTCTGATGGCTTTGGCACAAGGTTCCTTTCTGAGGGCGAGGATTAGTGGGGAGAGAGGACATCCCTGACCGGTCCCATTGCCAATTACAAGATTCTCTGTTTTAAAACCACCGCCAGATACAAAGGTCGAAGGTTGAAAATAAAGAGCCCCGATTGCTTTAGGGCCAAAATGACCTAAGCCAAATTTCTGAAATACAGAAAACATAAAGTTACAATTTAGCCTATCAAAGGCCTTTTCTGCGTCTAAAATTAATATTGCACAAGGAATTTGATTGTAATCACAAAACGGCATTAGATCTATCAGTTTTCTCGTATTGTCTGAACCTTGACAGCCTTGAATAAGGCCTGTTTGGTACAGACCAACTAACCTGGTAAAATTTGATTTAACGTCATTGACAAGATTTTAGACTATATTTTAATATGAATTTAGCCGCGAGATAGGCCTATAATTTTTACAATATTTGGTGTCTTTATCTTGTTTAGGGATGTTTATGATAACCGCTTCTAACATTTCTACCTGAACTCTCACTTCCGTTTTAATTTCATTAAAGACCTTAACTAACTGTTTGGCCAGAGAATTTTTAAAAGTTTTATAATATTAATAATTGACAAAACCATCAGGTCCTGGAGCTGAGTTAACCTTTAAATTAGTAATTACCTTTTTTATTTCATTAATATAATCTCTTTATCTAAGTTTGCTAATTCTTCATTATATAGGTACATTTTTTCCAGGAATCCATTTATTCCCCCTTTACTGGGTTTTCTAAATTGAGATCTATCCTCTAAGTTATATAAATCTTTATAAAAGGTTTAAAAGGCCTTATAAATATCTTCCAGCTTTTTATCATCTGTTGTTATTTTCTCAATTCTTATAAATTCATTCTTATTTTTCAATTTACAAGCTAAGGTCTTGTCTACTTTATTTGATAAATTATTTTGTCTATAATGAAGCTTTAGTAAACAGCTATCAACTTAAGGTTGCAGGTTTTTTTTAATCTGGGCCTGAAATCTCGTAGTCTCTCTGAGTCTATCTGGTGTCGGATCCATCTTATTCTCTCTTTCTAGATTTGATAATTTCATATAAAGTTCACGAAGAGGCAAGCCTCTTTGTTTTTTCCGATGTACAGACCAGGACAGAAGCAGTCCTCTAACATACGCCTTGTGGGCATTCCATACAACTGTACTTTCTTTAACTGAATTTCTGTTAATGTCAAAAAATCTATCTTTTTCTTTTTGAAGTTTAGGTTGTTTCTCAGGACTGTTAAATAAAGAACTATCTATCTTTCTTCTTTGAAATAGTTTCATTTGAGTATGTTCTCTCAGTTGTAGTTCAATTCTTGCGTGGTCTGACCAGTCAATTGTGCCTTTGCTAACTGATTGAAGTGTCAATCAGTCAACTAAAAAGTAATCAAGTCTAGAGTAAGTGTCTTTGAGAGAAGAAGGTGTAATCTTTTTCATTCTCATGCATCAACCTCCAAACATCATATAACTCGAATTTCAACAGACTATTGTGAAATAATTTAGCTCTTATTACCTGCGTATCTGGTTCTGGGCGTTTACGAGATTTCCTATCTAGTAAAGGGTTAATTACCATGTTAAAATCTCTGCAAATAGTCCTCAGTGTCAATCTTCATTCTATTTATGTGTTTCAGAATAATATTAAGAAACTTGTTTTGTCTTTTGTTAGGGGCATATATATTTGCTATTGTATAATTAACCTGATTCATTTTCCCTATCCAACTAAAAAATTGGAGTCGATTTCCCTAAAATTCTTAGAGTTACTAATATTTGTATTAAACAGGATTGAGATCCCCCTGGACTTTTTTTTGTAAGTCGCATTAATTTTAGTATTAAATACTCTATCTCTCACATAGGATATTTTATCTGTTTGCCAGTGGGTCTCCTGGATACAGAATATCAGCCTTATTAAATTGCGATTCGGTCAATTTAAAAGTGCTCTATCTAAGCACACAGCATATTTTTTTTTTAAAAATATGTTGTGTGCTTAAATAGTGCCCTTTTAAATTGACCGAATCGCAATTTAATAAGGCTGTATATCTGCATATTTTTTTTGAAATTGGTATTGCTACCTGTTTTTTAAAGGGTGAATTTAATCCCTGTACGTTCTGTGAAATTAATTTAATAACCATCTAATTAGGAGTTTGGGTCGAGCATTGATGTCCTCTCCCCCACCTTCCCTCTGACTCCCCTGCACAATGAACACATATACTTTCATCCTCTTACAGCTGTTCTTATATTTGTCCAATATACCGTATATACATTTTTTCCGATTTTTGAGCTTGCAAGTTAAGGGTGTGGCTTATATTCTCGACCGTCAAAAAATCATTGCCGATTTGCGAACTTTGCTTGTAACGCGTGCGACTTCTATTCGTGAATGCAAAATTACTGCCGATTTGCGCGATTTGCGAGTTTAAGGGTGCCGATTTTCGTGCTTGAGACTGCGGTATTGAATAGCGATTTACGGTTTTAGTGATTCTAACATCATGGAAAGCCTGTAACCTGCAAAAGAAGCCTGTTTCTTGCAATGGCTGATCACTTTGAGAGTCTTTTTCTCTCCAATTTTACAGGTGCGGCTTATATTTGAATACTATCTTTTTTCTATTTTTTCCCTTTGAACTTTACGGGTGCGGATTGTAAGCGGGTGCGGCTTATATTCGGACCAATACGGTATAGGTGGAAATTGGCTATTGGTCAAAAACCTGGGCTATTGCTTGACTAAGTCTAACTTCCTTGGTGCGATCTCCCAGTCAGAGACCCACTGTAAATTATCACTCAATATGGGGAAAAGAGAGAGAGAAAAAATAATAGTGATAAGGCTTTAAAGCCTAAAATACTTCTATAAGTGTACAAAATCCAGTGCATTGAATCAATTATAATTCAAATATAATTATGAAACTAATCTAATTGATTGTGGAGTAAACATTTCACAGTCTTAATGTTTATGTTTATTTCAATTTAATGTGATCCAATATTAATATAATTGATAAATCGTCTTATTAAAAATAGTAAAACCCAAATGTAAATTACAACTCCAATAATTTAGAAGTGCTCTAAAAATAATATACCTCTTTTATAACTTTGTAATGTGCCTTAGACACAAACCATATAAAGAAATATATATCTCTTGAATATCTTCAAATAGCTAGTTTAGAGATTTGTTATATTTTATACAGTTCAATACACAGTTCAGTTTTTTGCCTAAATTCAAAAAGGTGCACAACACATTTCCTCTTTCTAGTTATTTAACATTTCTCCTATCAAATAATTTTTACAACACACTTCCTCCACCTAAAAGCTTTTCAATCCTTCCATAGATATCTTCCTGTCAAATGCTTCTTTTCCATACTTCTGAGGCCTCCTCAACTCTCAAAGTCTCCATAATGTTCTACCTAACCTCCCGGTCTATCCCAATATCATCCAGTGTCCTTCCACAATTCCATGCTTGTCCTAAAACCCTTCAGTGCCCCCTACCACCTTTTAGTGCATCCATCAACTCCTAAATAATGAAATAGCTACTGGATAACTTCAGTGGCTGCTGCAGAAATAATTTGAGTAATGTGACAGGAGGGAGATGTAGACAGACCCAACTGCTCAGACTGGTTCACATATATTTTCAAATCCTTTTATTTACAGATGGCTTTATTTTTTAATGTATAAACCCACATTTCTTGAATTAACAAGTGGCAAACGAAATACTCTTAGCCCTTTACCTGGTGCTTATATAAGTAATAAGGCCCGTAAATGGGGCATTCTGATAGAAGTATTTGCAAGTCAAATCTTAACAATTAATATCAGTACAACATATAATCAACAGAAGATACTGCTGTATCCAAAAAGAGTTTGCAAAATAGTTTAAGTGAATAAACGACATATCAGTGAAGTTCAGAGAAAGGGCTAAAGAGTCTTATTGGGATATATTATATAGGACATTAGGATATATCTGTTTTGGTTAAAATGGTGGTATCTGTTTTTTTTTTTTTAGCAAAATGATATCCCAGTCTATAAAAAATAACTTTAAAATAAAGCTGTCGAAAAAATATAGCCTAAAATATGAATATTCAAGATGAAAGATTACTTTGCGTTAGGACAATTTTATTACTATATGTAAAATAACTTTAAAAATATGACATAAAAATGAACCTGTGTGTGGGAAAAATATAAATATTTTGGCTTTTTTTTCACAACAACCATTGGCCTAGATTCACTCAGATGAAGGTTTTCTCCCGTGATCAATTCCTACATTTTCCATCTGAAGAACAAGTCCAGGATAAGGCAAGAAGACTTCCCCCACTTTGGTTTTGCTTTTATATCAAAACAACTGGACAACTGCCATTGCTTTTATATATTTTTTATAAAGAGCTATGACTACAGTTAGTATAGAATGATGCTGCGATGTCATTAAAGTGTCCTCACTTCTGCCACAAAACATCTGTCCTCCATGCTCTACAACATTTGGATTTTGGTCTTCATATACAAAGATCTTCAAGATCCAGCTATGTAAAGGAGCTCCTCAGTCCGTGTGTGTGAAAGCATGCAATGGTCCCTTAACAGATCTACAAGGTCCATTGCAGTGTACTAATAAGAGAAGCTAGTGGTTTTAATTACACATGATCACCAATAACAGATGTATTTAATGATTTATTATAACACTATTGAATTACATTACATTCATTTACATTTGTTATAAATTCAGCCTCCAGTGGAGCTTCATCTAATAAAGTCATTAATAAGGAAGGGGGTTTAAGAACAATCTGATTATATGGAAGAGCTTTATAGGCTGCACCTACAGAAACACTTGTCAAGAGAAACCACTTTAACACAGCAAATCTCCAGCAAATGAATAACATCATGTTGATTAGCATTTATCTGCTAGACAAAACTGGCTCATGGACATTCTAAAGCGCGCCAAAAAGTAGCAGCTGAGCTTACGCTTTCAAAGAGAAATTAAAAAAGTTTTTTTTTTTTTTTTATAATTGTATATGAATTTTTTTACTGATGGATGATTAATTGAAATATCTAGCTCTATTTGTTATGCTATTACAGATTACTTTAACTAAACCCAGAAGCTCTTCACTTACCTCTAGGTCTTCAAAGGTCACGTTTGTAGTAGTACCAATATTCTAGAACCCTCTGCAATGCCCAATTAAGACTGTCCCTTCCTTGGCTTTTAAATAATATCTCTCTCCCTCTCCCCATCTCTCTCTTTTCCTTCAAAGTCAAATTATTATTATTTTTATAATTATTATTATTCATATACAGTACATTACTACTGAAGTCAGCTACCTATCATGATAGCGCCACAGATGACACCCAAAAGGATTTTGAATGGCACTTGAGTGTGAAACCAAAACCATTACAATAAATTGTAAAGATGAGATCATTGATAAAAAGGGTTGTAATGTAGAATATTTGAGAATATATGGAATAAGGAGAGATGCAATGATGTGATTTGATGAAAGTCAGGGACCGGTGAATCGCATAGAGTGGACATGATTAAAACGAAACGATGATAGTGAGGCATGAAATAAAACACTCTCCATAATATAATCTGGGTTTATGGAATCCTTGTTGAGATCTAGGGTTTCATTATTAGTCAAAAACTGGGGCGAAGGAGCCAAAGTAATTCTGGGGCGATAGAGTTCATTGTATACACAGACCACAAAAAAAAGGTTCTTTACACATACATTAACACACTATAAAATCTGTGGGGGGATTTGACCCCCTCAACCTCCCAGATCCTACATCTTCTACCCTACGATAAACATATTTATCCTGTGTATTGTAATAATTTTTGTTGAGGTCAAAAAAATAAATAATTGTGAGGGAATAAAACTAATAGGATAATTACAATATGTTTAGTAATCTTATGCCATAAGATTTTAATGTATTTTTTTTATTTTTTTATTTTATGACATGCAAAATTTATGTCTGGGCTCCATATATTTTTAAAAAATAAATTTTTGAAAATATTTTTAATGTTTAATTCATTTGCATTCTTCTTCTTTAGTTTAAGATTGCCGAGTACAATAGCTAGTGGGTTAATGCACTGTAATATATGTGTGATACAAGGACTGGAATTGACTTAGTGATGTAAATGAAGCCCTAGGAAATCCTCTACCAGAAACTAATTAGTTAATAAATGGTATCATGCAGGCAAAGCAGCTTGTTTATAAAATCCCACATTTCCTAGATAAATCTAGTCTCTCTCGGGTTTAGTTACCTGGCTAAACAAAAGTCAGTAGAATAATCCTTTGCAATACATGTCAAAAGTAAGTCTTTGGCAAACAACCCTTACAGAAACGTTCCTAATACAACAGGATGATCAGCAACAAATGAGGATGATGCATCTCAATGGTACAAGTCTTCCCTCACCTCATTACTTAGCTTACTGTAAAATACTGGTTTTGGAAACTTAAACTAATTTTGCTTTAAATGCACTGGTCAAATTAGCAGTTGTGTAAGCCATGGACAAAGAAACATTTTTTGGGGAAAAAAATGAATTTAGGGTTACTTCCTGAGAGCTTGATCAGGAGTGTGTGTTTATTTATCAGTGGAACGAGCGAGGAGAGAACAGAAAGCTTTATTATATCATAGGACTTGATTGGAATTGACTCCACACTCTTCCCCATTACTAGCCAAGAAGCAGATTGCTTGCATCAGTTGATATAACAATTCCAGGTTCCAAAACAGGCATCAAACTATATATTTTTATTATTAATAACTAGATGAAGTAGTGTTAATATGCTAAGTTGTGCTCTCTGAGTCTGAAAGTTTATATATATATATATATATATATATATATATGTATATATCGTAAATAAAAAGTACATCTGCGTTCAGATATATATATATATATATATATATATATATATATACATAATATACATATATTGTCAGACCTTTTGTAATCATACCTTAATTGATATATTTCTTTCCATATAATCCTACTTTCCTTTTTTATATGACATGAATTATACACATATATATATCCATTCTTAGAATTAAAGCATCTCATGGGTTTCATTTAGCCATGGTGAAACTGTTCAGTATAAACATGTGGGCTTAGAATGAACAATAGTTGGTCAACATATATGTTTAAGTATTGGCAAAATTTGCTTTGCATCAGTTCTCACTTGAAACAATGGTGGGACAATTATTCTATTTCCTATAAAATTGATTTTGAAGACAAGGATTTACACTCTACTCTGAATTTGGATTGTGTCACTGATGTAAAGTAATGTAAAGATTTGATTCCAGCTTTGTGATATGATTGATAATTATGTGTTAGAAAGTGTATCTGTTTAAACTTCTAATAGGAGGTATAAAAGGGATTTTATTGGTGATTGCAAAATGAATATCCACAATTAATTTTGCAATACAGAATTTATTTTTCCTGTTCAAGACAGATAAATGAATTTATTTTTCTATCAAATCAATTACCGTATTTATCGGCATATAGCACGCATCGGCGTAAAACACGCACCTCATTTTAAGAAGGAAATAAAAAATAAAAAAATTCAAATAAAGAACTTTGAAGCAAAATCCTCAACCTCAACCCCCTCCTCCTCCTCCCTCCTCAATCCCCTCCTCAAACCCCCCATCCTCAACTCCACGGCACCCGGTATATGCTAATGACGTGGCGCGCATGTGACGTCACATGCGCGCCGGGTCAAGAAGCGGAGCGGAGGCCGGAGCAGAAGCAGGTAAGTGAGGGGGAGGTATTTAGGGGGGTTTAGGTTGAGGAGGGGGGTTTAGGTTGAGGAGGGGGGAGGGAATATCGGCATATAACACGCACCTATCATTTGCTCCCTATTTTCAGGGAGAAAAAGTGCGTGTTATACGCCGATAAATACGGTATATTACAAAACACTTAACTATTACCAATATTTATATTTTGATATTGATCAGTTTGTTCTATCACCTATTAGATATTTATTTTCCTTGTTTAGGTAGTAATTGGCATTCCCATATGTGGTTTACTAAAGTATTATTCCTTTGATTGCCATATAGTTCTCCTGGGTGTACAAATATATATATGGTGGTAGGATGGTTTATGTCTCATAACATGTAATCATATTAATATTGTTTTCAATCTGATTGTGTTATTAACATCTGTGAATGATTTATTACTGATTAAAATTATTATATTATAATTTTATTGTGTTATTGTCAATAAACACTATTTTATTGGAAAGCTATATTTGTCTATAAATCAACATTATACTTGAATAACTTATATTGATTATTTTGAATATCTTGATATAAATATCTTGACAATATATATATTTTGTACAGTGGTCCTTTAATTAAATAAAATATTTTAATAAATAGTTGTTGATAGATATAATTGTGTCACAGGAAGTAGAACCTGTTTGTTTTTTGTAAACAAAACCATACAAATATGACTACCATACAAATCCAGTTCAATATATATATATATATATATATATATATATATACTGTAAACAACGATTAAATATAACATGTGATAACAAATATTAATTCATAACTACAGATTTTTTAAGTATAAGATATATGACGGCCAATCTACTTCAAGTTTCCTTGACAACATTATTACTAGATAAAGTCTATTTCCAGATGTGTATAAATTATACAAAATTCTGCTACGCTCATGTAGAGCGAAATGAAAATCCTTGACTACTGGCGTCTCTTGGGAGGACTGAACTGCCCACCACTAGTATATACCAATATGCACTATCACATAAAATGAGAATGCATTAATAATTTAACTGCAACACTTTTTTTTTAATTTACTCAAAAATCTAATTTCATAGAGGGATAATTTAACTACTAGCATTGTGTTACTACTATTAGCATCTTGGATCAATAAAATATGTTTATCAGTGGCGGATCTAGTGAATAGAGGGCCTTGTGCAAAACAAAATACTTGTCCCCCATCCTCAACAGAGAAAAGAGGTAGCGAGAGAAAAGGAGGGAAAGGAGATGGAGACAGGTCAGAGCATCATTTAGGGGGAAGAAAGAAGGGAAGAGAAAAAATGAAATGAAGGAAGAGACAAAAACGGAAGAGAAAAAGAGGTAATGTGATAGAGAGAAGGAGGAGGGAAGTAGGTGAGAGAAAAGGTGGAAGCAAAAGAGAAGGGTATGTAGAGAGAAGAGGGGAAAGGGGAAAAGGATGTGAGAGTAGTAAAGAGTGGGAAAGAGAGGGTGACAGGAGAGATGAGAGAAAGGGAGGGGAAGAGAATGTCAAAAGAGATGCAAACAAGGGAAGAAAAATTTGAAATGGAAAGAGAAAGGGGGGAAGATTGAAGCAGGTGGAAGGGAATTGAGAGAGAAGAGGAAAGAGCATAGTAGGAGAAGAGGATGGTTAGGGAATAGAGAGTGAATAGAAAGGAAGAGAGAGAAAAGGAAGAGAAGAAGGAACAGGAGAAGAAAAAGGGAGTGAGATTGTGGGGGAGAAAAAAAGGGGGATGAAAGGGTGAGAGGGGAGAGGGATGGGGGAGAAAGATGAGTGATAGAGAAGAAGGGAGAAGAAATAGATTGTGGGAGAAGAAGAAAATGGAAATAAAAAGGTGAGAGGGGAGGGGGTGGTGAAAAGGCACAGTAAAGGAAAAATATATAACGGGAAAGAGAAAAAAGTTGAGAGAGAGAATGGCATGAGATTTGTTGGGCAGAAAGGAGACATAAGGGCCCTGAGAAGGAGAGAGGAGAAGAGGGTGAGTAAAAGAAAAAAAGAGGGGGGGGGGGGGGGAGAAAAGAGAGAAGTGAGTGACCGGGGGAAGAAAAAGAAAAAAAGGAGAGTGAAGAGTTGGAACAAGTGGCTTAGAGGGAGAAGAGAGAGGAGAAAGACAACAGTGAGAACAAGGGAGAGTGAAGAAGAGGAAAAAGGAGAGAAAAAGGAGGAATGCAGGGAAAAAGTTGGGATGATAGAGGGAGAGACAGCGAGAAAGTGGGGAGAAGGTGGAGACAGGAGAGAAGGGGAGAGTGAAAGGGACAGAGAAAATAAAGAGGGAAAGTATCAAGAGACCACGAGAGGGCCAGAGGGCCCTGGTGCAGCTGCACTGCTTGCACTGTTGGTAGTTTTTTCCTTGATGAGTAATCAAATTATATTGCACAGATCTGCCATACTGCAAGTCATGTTTTTAACCCCTCATTGGTTCTATTCACTAAGATTATAAATATGTATTTTGTATTCCATCCCCAAAATATGGGCATTATCTGGTTATTTGAAATGGCAATTCCCTAACGGGCATCCCTATCAAAAGATGTACCTCTATTTTTGGAGATCATAGTTCACCCCAATAATGTGTACTAGTCTAGAGGTAGCTGACAGGTTCTTGGATATGTTGGTTTTTGAGACGACTTGTGAAAAAAACCAAGGGTGATTATGCCCATTATCAAGGAATATAGCGCTTGCTATGACAAAGATCTGCTCAGATAGCAGACATTTATTATTTTAATTTAATATAAATCTGTTAATTATACCTATGGGCTTGATTTCACTACATCCTTAGAAGATAAGATTTTCTCCCAGATTCCTTTCCTTTTTAAAATCGTCAGTCTGTCAGATAATTTTTTAAGTTATAGAAAAAAAAACTGAAAGAAATACAGGCTTTGGTAAGTTTTCACATTTATTTGTGCAGCGTCTTAATGTTTCCTTTATTTTGGAGAGTATTATAATTATAGAAAATTTTCTATGTTGATTTTGTCAGTGAAATTCAGTATTGAATAACAGAGGGCACCAAAGGTTTTCCCTTATATGTCATACACGCTACAAATGAGAGTTTAATTTCTACCTTCCCCAACACTGTGACTGATTGAGCACTAACAGAGCCAATGTGAAGCATGTCTAACATCATAACATTAAACAGCATGAGTCCAATTAGAATAATAGAGATGACTACACTACAGGAATTCAACCCATACCCATGAAACCTAACCTTTGTGGCCCAATGGTAACATTAATTAGCATGAAACTGACGCAATTCTGCTGGCTTCCCAGAGAGAAAAAAAAAAGATTTGTGGCTTTACTGGTGATCTCCATGAATAAACAAGTGAATGCAAAAATGCAAAACAACTACAAATTATTAATCTATAAATTGTTTTCTTTTTAGAAAAAAATGTACCTTAATTATTAGAGCACAAATTCAACACAATTTAGCATTTCTTAGAGTAAATAAAAAAAATAAAAACTTAATGATTACTCAAAAGACAGGGCTCTCAACTTATGTATAGCGCTACGGAATCTGTTGGCGCGTTACAAATAAACGGTAATAATAATAATAATTACTTAGAATGTTTTTGTAAAAATAAATAATACATTAGCTAAAGATTACCAGTAGGAGATTTACAGCCTTATTAAATATCGATTCGGCAAATTGAAAAGGGCTCTATTTAAGCACAGAGCATATTTTTTTACAGAAGTTTTCAGTTAGTGAACTTCTATCCAAAAGCAATGTCTTCAGTAACTAAAAACTTCTATAAAAAAATATGCTATGTGCTTAAATAGAGCCCTTTTAAATTTGCTGAATCGCAATTTAATAAGGCTGTTAATTATAATTGCACAATTTAAAGACAATTTTTTATTTTTTTTATTTATACACGTTGTTTACTTATTTGAGAATAAATTATATACATTAAATAATAAAAGAACTAAAGCGTACTTGTAAAGACCTTAATCATAATGCTTAATTTCTCTGTAGCTTTTAATTTTGAGAATAAATTAAATAGCAAATTAAATAAATATTATCATTAATTAAAATACCACAATTTATATAGAATGTTTAAATTCTTGAAGAATAAAATTGCACTTTTATTTAACAACCTAATTTATTCTCATTGCCAGTAAGGTTCGCTGTACTGGTGGTACCATGTTCAGCTCTGGATATTGATTCACCGTACTGTAATAGTGGGTGTATTGTTTTTGTTCATAACAGCCTGATTTTATTCATGTTAAACATGCCTGATATTTGTATGCATTGTTTTATAAATAGTTTTGCAATAATTTAAGGTATCCTTTAGATTGTAAGTAGAGAGTTTTCAATCTTGTAGAGTGCTTTGGGAAAAAGCACTTTCTACAAAGATCCTAAGCTCAAAACAGGGCCCTCCACTTTTTGCAGTTTGTTAAAATGTATATTTTTCCTTGTTCATTTCCTCTGTATAGCGCTACGGAATATGTTGGCGCGTTACAAATAAAAGTTATAATAATAATAATAATACTGCGGGACCTGGTGTATGGAGGTGTAATCAAATTATTGTTTGCAAAAGCAGATATAGGAGGTCCTTTGTGGAGCGGACACAATGCTTCAAATGGGACAGTTTATCATTGAAAGACTTCTGTGGAGAGATGCAAACAGCAAGTTTACTAAATAGTCACTTATTTTGAAACAGCTCTGAGTAATTAGGTTAACTTGGCCTTCAGATCTAGTGATCTTAATTATGTTACCAAGTAATATTGTTTAATAGCACCTTTGCCCAGCTGCCCCAGCCTTTCTAGCCCAGTGTCGCTCCCCGGTGCCCCCATAACTAGCTGTGCGATGGCATCAGCCAATCAGAGGTGCCGAAACAGCAAGGGGCAGTAGTGGCAGGTGCGGCACAGCCTGCGAGGCTACTAATCGGGAGGCAGCGCCGGGCCCCGCTAGCAGCATGGGACCTGGTGCAACGCCCCAGTGGCACACCGATATATCCGCCCCTTACATGAATAATGACTTTGGCTATGACATTATTGAACCTAAGTTGTCGCTTATTCAACTTCTATACTTAGCCTTCATTTTTTAGTATTTTGAAGCTTGTAGAAATTCCTGATTACATTTTGGGATTGCTACTAATATTGGCACCTATACCAAGGAAACATTGTGAACAAGTTCCAACGGTTTATTTAGGGCTGCTTGGTTTAAAGTATCATGGTTCTCCTTTATTATGATCTTTTTTTTTATTTTATTTTTATTTTTATTTACCACGTTTTTAGCAATACAATATATAAAATGAATACAATAATAACGAAAAAAAAAAAAAAAAAACAATACACATTTGAGTGCTATGGTCTGAGTGCCGTCGGAGTTCACGGACCGAGAGGAAGGTTGAAAGGCTGAGGACAATTGTTATGCGTAAAGCAGGACTATTCCAACAAACTGTCCTGGATTTCCCGGGAACCCCAAATTTTCCATTTCATCTTATTATTTTTTATCATATTAGTTTACATAAGGTATTCATTATATTCACGATTACAGGAATTGATATTGATTAGTTCTGACCATGTTGGAACTCTTTACTACTTCCAGCATCTCACTAATAACCATTTGGATACTATCAAAATTTCTATAATGAATGCTCGAGTTTCAGGGCTATATTCTGTAGGAAAAATATGGAGAATAACATTCTCTACATTAAGGGAGATCTTTACCTTCAAGAGTCTGGATAATTTAACGGAACACATCCTCCAAAAGGTCTGTATCTTAGGGCAGAGCCACCACATGTGTAGATGTGTGCCAACTAGGCCACATTTTATCCAACATAGGGACTGTTTCTCATCACATGTGAAATGACTAATTGTGGCCAGAACTATATATCATTTGTTTAGAATTTTTCAGAATAATTCTCTATATGATGCATTCTTTATATGTTCTCCTTTATTATGATCAAGGTGTTATATCTAGACAAAACAGCAAAATTGTCTATACAGTATGTTAAGGATATTAACATTTGTACATCTCAACCTTAGTAGCATCAGGCAGGGGGGAGCTACCAGTGGCGCAGGTGGTGCAGTGCACAAGAAACCTCCTCTGTGAGGGACCCAGTGTTATGTATTATTTTTGGCACTTTTTTTCTGCTGTGTAGGGACCTCTATAGGTCTTGAGGGGGAACAGCAATTGGAAAGAGTTTGGGGATGGGTGCTGTTATGGGAAGAGCTCTTAGGGAGGGGAGCTGTTATGGGAAGGAGGTCTTGGGGTTGGGCACTGAGCGGATTGGTAACAGGGAGAGGGCAGCACAAGGAACATTTTGAAGTGTGAAATGAGGCATCCTTCAGAGGGAAGCGCCCCTTGGCTGCTGCCTAGTTGGCCTAATGAGAAAATTGGCCAGAATACCAAATGCTTCTTCAGGTGTGTCATGGTGAAGAGAAAAAGACAGCTGTTTGAGAAGAATTTCTGGTGGTTGCCGAGTTTACAATTACCAATCTCCAAGAGACCATATATCAATATACTTTGTTATAGGTAATTTTATATAATTCCTTTGCAAAAGATATTATTATTATTATTATTATTATTATTGTTATTATTATTATTATTATTATTACGATTATTAACCTTTATTTATAATGTGCCAACATATTCCATAGCACTAGCAACAGGGTACTTATGAGTCAAAAACAATTCTAACAAATTACAAAATAATGGAGGGCCCTGTTACTGAGTTTAAAATCAAGCAAAATTACAGACTAGAGGGTATGGATGAGGTATAGGAAGGTGAGGTGCAATATATAACACAAATTAAGGCTGAAGGTGATATATTTATGACCTGATCAGAACAACAATATTTCAGCTTAGGGAAAACTGTTGATTGCACCATAAGCTAAAAAAGCATAATATTTACATAATTACATAGGGCCTCATTCTATTAGCGGCCGCAGCCGTTGCGGGGCCGCAAGGACCGGCCGCAAGCTATTCGGCTATTCTATTCCCTTACGGCCGGGGACTCCGGCAGGCTTGCGGCCGGTGCCTTGCTATCTCTTGCGGCCGCTCGCACCAGAGGAAAGCCTTTGAACTAAAACGGCCGCAAGAGTTTCGGCCGTAAGAAATTCCTATTTGCAATTCAATTGCTCCGGGAACCCTCTCTGCAAGGCTAAAAACTAACCGCAGCTTACTTGCAGGAAAGAGGTCCCGCTAGCACCAATTAAGCACGAAATATAGCCCAAATAAAGCCATCCTGCACTTTGAGAAGACTATAAAGGGATTTTAGGTGTTAGAAAAAATAGCACATAATTATCCTATACTCAAATCCGTAAAATATTTTATTTTTAATTTCCGTAAAATATACATGTAAAAAGTCCAGAGGGCTTGGAGCACCTCAGACCCGCCCACGCCGCAGCCGGAAAATAAACAGTTAATTTGAACTCGGGTTTGGGCAGATGTGCAAGCTTGAGAGTGGGTTTCTTTTAATCCTCATGTCCCCCAATATGATCCCTAGCATTTACAGAGCTGTACAGTGCAGGCTTGAATTTATTTTTGCGTTTTTAGATTTCTGAGATTACGGCCGGTTCCAAGATATGCGGCCGGCCGTAAGAGGAGATCCTTGCGGGGCCGTATAATAGAATCGCGAGTTAACAGAACCCCCGCAAGGAATCGCAGCCTTTCGGCCGATTTACATAGTTACATAGTTACATAGTTACATAGTAATTAAGGTTGAAAAAAGACTTTCAGTCCATCAAGTTCAACCTGTTAAGATCTCCTCTGATCTGCAATATGCGGATTAGTTATTAATTAAATTATTGATTAAATAATTATTAATAGTATAGTATTGGAGAATGAATAAAGAGTTAGTCCATCAAGTTCAACCTTTTTAGATCTCTATTGATCTTTTTAATTTGGACTATTTATTATTATTGTTAATTGTTAATTATTGTTAATTGATCCAGAGGAAGGCAAACATAAAAAAAAACCCCATTGAAACTTTGCCAATTGTCTCATAAGGGGAAAAAAAATGCAAAATTCCTTCCTTACCCCAGAAACTGGCGATCAAATTTCTCCCTGGATCAATATTCCTTGCTAGTTATCTAGGATAGCCTTGAATGCCCTCTTTATTCAGAAATATATCTAACCCCTTTTTGAAGTTGTCTATCGAATTCGCTGTCACCACCTCCTTTGGTAGAAAATTCCACAGTTTAACCACCCTAACTGTGAAGAACCCTTTTCTTTGTTTAAGGTGAAATCTTTTTTCCTCTAACCTCAAGGGATGTCCTCTTGTCAGTTGAAAATCTCTTGCTACAAAAAGTTCACTTGACAAAGCCTTATATTGACCCTGGATGTATTTAAATAACGTAATCATATCTCCTCTTAGACGCCTTTTTTCTAGCGAAAATAAGTTTAATTTTGCTAGTCTTTCTTCATAACTTAGCCCCTCCATTCCCCTTATTAGTTTTGTAGCCCTTCTCTGTACTTTTTCCAGCTCTAAAATGTCTTTTTTGTGAGGTGGTGCCCAAAATTGTACTCCATATTCCAAATGAGGGCGTACTAGAGATTTGTATAGTGGCAGAATTATATCTTCTTCCCTGGCTTCTATACCCTTCCTAATACATGCTAATATTTTATTTGCCTTTGCAGCCGCTGCTTGGCTTTGAGCGCTGTTACCTAGGTGGTTGTCCACTAGTACTCCCAAATCCCTTTCAATATCTGATACCCCTAGATTTGCTCCATTAAGATTATAAATTGCTTGGCTATTGTTCCTTCCCAAATGCATAACCTTACATTTATTTGTATTAAATCTCATCTGCCATTTAGCCGCCCATTTCTCTAATTTATGCAAATCCTTTTGTAGGGAAAGTACATCATTATCTGATTTTATTACCTTGCACAACTTAGTGTCATCAGCAAAAATGGAGACACTACATTCGAGTCCTACTTCAATGTCATTAATAAATATGTTAAAAAGGAGAGGACCCAATACTGAGCCCTGAGGAACCCCACTTATCACATTAGACCAATCGGAGTATGTTCCATTTACAACAACCCTTTGCTTCCTGTCTTTTAGCCAGCTCTCGATCCATGAGCAGATATTTACTGCAATTCCTGTATCCCTTAGTTTGCTCACTAGTCTTCCATGTGGCACTGTATCAAATGCCTTTGAAAAATCTAAAAAGACTACATCCACTGAGTTGCCCTGATCCAAGTTCCTACTAACCTCCTCATAAAAACTAATTAGATTGGTCTGACACGACCTTTCCTTCATAAATCCATGTTGACCGCTACCTATGATCCTGTTCAAATAGACATATTCTTGTATTCTGTCCCTTATTAACCCTTCTAAAAGCTTCCCAACTACAGAAGTGAGGCTCACTGGTCTATAATTCCCCGGATTTGCTCTAGATCCCTTCTTAAATATAGGTATCACCTCTGCTTTTCTCCAGTCATCTGGTAGAGACCCTGTAGTGAGCGAGTCTTTAAAGATTAGATATAATGGTTTGGCTATTACAGAACCCAGCTCCCTCAGTACCCTTGGATGTATTCCATCAGGACCTGGGGCTTTATTAACATTTATTTTCTCCAACCTCTTTTGTATTTCTTCCTGCGTTAACCAATTATTTAGTGAAGGTAGTGTAGCCCCATTATGTTGCAGTGTCCCAACCACTGGTACCTCCCTTGTGTAAACCGACGAAAAGAACCTATTTAGCTCATCTGCCTTTTCCTGGTCACTAATTATCAGATGGCCTGTGTCACATTGTAATGGTCCTATCGATTCCTTCCTGGCCTTCTTCCCATTAATATATTTATAAAATATTTTAGGGTTAGTCTTACTTTCCATTGCAACTGACTTCTCATTTTCTATTTTAGCCAGTCTAATAGCCCTTTTGCAAGCCTTGTTGATTTCCTTATAGTCACATAAAGATGCCTCTGTTCCCTCCTTCTTGTATAATTTAAATGCATATTTCTTTTTCCTCATCATGATCTTTAAGTCATTGTTAAGCCACATGGGATGTGATTTACTCCTATTTATTTTATTTCCACATGGTACATGCTGATGAGTATGTTTATTTAGTAAGGATTTGAATGTTGTCCATTTATTTTCAGTATTCTTCCCTGTAAGTTCTTTGTCCCAGTCTATATGTTGTATTGCTGCCCGTAGCCCATTAAAGTTAGCCCTTTTAAAATTTAGAGTTTTTGTTGGCCCCTTACAACTTTGTTTTTTGTATTCAATCTCAAATGAGACTGTGTTGTGATCACTGTTCCCCAAGGGTTCCCCTATTTTTACATTTGATATTATATCAATATTACTTGTGATGACTAAATCCAAGATGGCCCCATTTCTAGTAGGTTCTTGTATTACCTGGGCTAGATAATGATCCCTGAGTGTACTCAAGAACCTGCTCCCCTTAGCTGAGCTGCTGGTCTCGTTTATCCAGTTTATATCAGGGTAATTAAAGTCTCCCATTATTAGAACTTGCCCATGCTTAGCTGCATTTCCAATCTGTAACAATAATTGTATTTCCTCACTTTCAGCTATATTTGGGGGTTTATAGCATACTCCCACCAATATGCATTTAGAATTAGCTCCTCCACTATTTAGCTCAACCCACAAGGATTCAATGATGCCGTTAGTGCCAGCATAAATATCTTCTCTAACTATAGGCTTAAATTCAGGCTTAACATAAAGACAGATCCCTCCTCCTCTTTTACCATTTCCCCTATCTTTCCTAAATAGGTTATAACCATCCAGATTAACAGTCCAGTCATGAGATTCATCCCACCATGTTTCCGTAATGCCTATTAAGCCCCATTTTTCTTGTACTGCTAATATTTCTAGCTCATCCATTTTCCCAGGCAAACTTCTTGCGTTTGCAATCATACACTTTATGTTGCTATGGCTCTGCTGATGTGAAGTGCCTGCCACTGTATTTGAAGCCCCTATTAATATCTCCCTACTTTCTATTGTAACCCTCCCCCCTTCTCCTCCCCCATGGGTAAATAATTCATCCCTTTCCCTCTCTACCCTATTTACCCCAATACTTCTATATAGTCCCTCCCCCCCACCTACAAGTTTACGGCCGATAATAGAATGAGGCCCATAGTAATTGAGGTTGAAAAATACTTTTAGTCCATTGAGTTCAACCCTTTTAGATCTCCTCTGATCTGCAATATGCAGATTCATTGTTAAATGCTAATTGATCCAAAGGAAACAAACAGAAAAAAAACACAAAAAAAAACAAGGGAAACTTGGACAATTGTCTCAAAAATAAAAAAATAAAAAAATAAAATTCCTTCCTGACCCCAGATACTGGTGATCGGACTCCTCCCTGGATCATTACTCCCTCTCTAATTAGCCAGGATAACCCTGAATGCCCCTTCTATTTAAAAATATGTCCAGTCCCTTTTTAAAGTTATATATGGAATCTGCTGTCACCACCTCCTTTGGTAGAGAATTCCACAGATTGACCAGCCTTATTGTAAAGAACGCTTTTCTTTCTTTAAGATAGAATCGATTCAATTCTAACCTCAAAGGATGTCCTCTTGTCAGTTGAAAACCTTGTGGTGCAAAAAGTTCACTTGACAAAGCTTTATACTGACCCTGGATGTACTTATATATGGTAATTGTTCTAGAGAATATACGTTTAGTTTGGTTAGTCTTTCTTCATAACATAGCCCCTCCATTCCCCTTATTAGTTTTGTTCCATTCTCTGCACTTTTTCCAGTTTTAAAATGTCCTTTTTATGAAGTGGTGCCCAAAATTGTACTCCATATTCCAAATGAGGGCGTACTAGGGATTTGTATAGTGGCAGAATTATATTTGCTTCCCTGGCTTCTATACCCTTCTTAATACATGCTAATATTTTATTTGCCTTTGCAGATGCTGCTTGGCATTGATAACTGTTACCTATGTGGTTGTCCACAAGCACTCCCAAATCCCTTTCAATATCTGATACCCCTAGATTTGCTCCATTAAGATTCACACAAAGCTGCTGGTGACAACTATTACATATCTTCCAGATACCTAAGTGGCAGGAAAGAACATAGGGAATACAAGATACAACATTCTAGTAACATTTGCAATGTTCTGGGTGGTTGCAGCGAATAAGAAATCTTGGGATGGAATCATTGTTACTGGTTACTTATGTTAGTTTTCTAAGCAACACCACCATTTCAGAAGACTTTCAAATTCAAATCTTACACTAATAAACAGTTATTATATTCTGAATATCTATACCATGAGTAAAAAAAAAATAAACCATAACAAATATACAAACTGATAGGACGCTGAGGATGATCTTGTGAATCTTTGTTGTCGTTCAGTCCTTTAGTTGTGTCTGACTCTCAGTGACCATATGATCGCAACACACCAGGCACATTTGTATCTGGTTGTGCTCATCCATGTGGTTTTCTTGGCAAAGATACTGGAATAGGTTGCCAGTTCCTTCTTCAGTGGACCGCAATTTATCTGACCTCTCTGCTATGACCTGACCATCTTGGGTGACCCTACATGGTATAGCTCACAGGTTCATTGAGGTACACAAGCCCCTTCACTACGATAAGGTAGCGATCCAGAAACATAGTTTGATATTTAAAGTTACACAATATAGCAGAATTCTACATGGAACCAATAACCAGAATTGGGAGCTCCTCTTCCCCCAGAGAAAGTCACTGACCAAAAACAAATCAAACTAAAACAAGCACAAAACAAAGTCTCATAATGTAGTGGATTGGCTGAATGTCCTTTATTAAGACAGCAATATATGCACTCAGAAGGGAATAAATGATGAACTGGATGGTGATCGTCTCTTTCCCTGAGTTCAACTCTGTAAAACCTTTTTAAAATGTCTGAGTGAGTATCAACCAACTGGGTTATTACTGTAGTAAATGTAAGGAATTTATTACAAAATCAAAAACCCTACATCTTTTGTCCTACTGGAGGACTTCCTCAGATTATGGTGTTTTACTGGCCTGACGCAAAATGGTGAGGGAATGAAAAAAAATTCTAAAGTGTTGCCGTTAGCACTGCTACAGTGTTGGTTGTTGTTTAGTTGTTTAGTCGTGTCTGACTCTCCATGACCCTATGGACTTCAGCCAGACACATTGTGTGATTATCCATAAAGTTATCTTAGCAAAGATACTGGAGTGGTTTGCCAGTTTCTTCTCCAGTGGATCGTGATTTGTCTGAGCTCTCTGCTATGGCCTGACCATCTTGGGTTGCCCTTCATTGTTTAATTTTACAGGTTCATTGAAGTATGCAAGACCCTTCACCATGACAAGTCAGCTATCCAGAAGGGTGCTACAGTGTTGCAATAGATAAAATGAGCAGATGAAAAGGACAAATTTACAATTGCCACAACATTTAAGTCTCAGAAAAAAATCTTCCAAAAACATGTTACACTCTGAAATCTTATCTTCTGGTAAAAAAAACAAGACTGAAAGTACCTGTTAATTAAGATGCAGTACAACATTAAATATTGCAGAACTTTGAGACCCACATGGAATGGATAAGATCAAACTTAAAGGGACATTTGCCTCACTGTAAGTGCTCTTCATGGTGTGAAAGAGCACAAGATTGTATGTTAAAAATGATCATGATAATAAAAAATTATAATAAAGTGTATCCTGCCTACTGGCTATTGCATTTCCTGATCCCAATGCAGTGAAGACAGTGATTGATAGCAATTTTCCCCTGGACTCAGGAATGCAATTGCCAATTAACTCATAACTACCCTGTTTAGGGGATTCCAGCATTCTGTGCTCTGCACAGATGGATTTGTTAAGGGATAACCTTTTGTTTTCTTTTGCTCACTATGAGGAGCTGTAGCTGCGGGTCTGACAGAGGGCAGTCAATAACACAGATTTATTTGATTTTGGGGGGGAAAATACAGGCATTTTAAAAATTCAAAAAGTATTTCAACATGCTTGGACACTCTTAGCCGACTCATAACACTAACATCATGGAAGACCAAACTTATCTCTTCAACCAAGTACAAAGAATGAGCCCAGATGGAAATTCAATAAGTTCTTTACTTAACAAGCTACCAAAAGTACAAAACAAAGAGTATGTTTTAAAACATCTGTACATTTTAAGGGCCAGTCTCTCCTCATTATATCTTACTCTTTCTTGCCACTCTAGTGGTCTAACATTCATAACTATTAAGCAGAAAAGATCAGAAAAATAACTTTTCAGTTTATTGGGATACATAAATGTGGTTGCAGATAATAGAGGTTATTTTTTATATAGTGGGAGCTTTTAGAATTTAACACCTACCCTTTCCTCTACATATTCTCAGAAGCATGCAGGTACAAGGTAAACTAAAGTAGATGCCCCTTTCATATATGCACCCTTATTTTGCATGTATTATGGATGTCTCTGGCCATAACAGGGACACTAAAATATATTTTGTCCTAAACAAAATATGTCTCTGCCTTATTATGCTTTTAGTCAGCCACAACTTTTTCAAACATTATTCTCCATAGTACCGTTATCCTTCAAAAAGTATTAAAGCTGGACCATTATTGGGAGCCTTTGAAGAAGTGCCTGAGGCCTCGGCCATCCACAAATCCATCCATACTGGCACAACCAACGTCTCACTGCTTTTACTCTAACTCCATCCACAATGTTTTTTCAAGCCAAGTTAAAGGATTGCTTGCTCCAAACTGCACAGTTGCCATTATTACCTGATAAATCCTTTAAGAAAGCAGCCACGCTACTATTATGCAAATTGTCTAATCAGAAAATGTTCCAGTGAGAAATATATTTGAATTAAATGAGGCCTAGGGTCTTTATTACGAAACCACAGGCCAAGGCCTGGTCTAGTAGCAAGCCTGTGTTATCCACTTGACGAGATGTGAAATGACATAAATACCATGACTAACCTCCAATCCGATTACTCCATTACCTCACATCAATACTACCCCAAGCCATCAGACTTTGGCGTCCCTCCATTCACTGGCGCTGCTAACAACTGACAAGTTGTCCTGATAAACAAGCCCCCACGCTGCCTCCTGGTACCCCCACGCTTAACCCATCAGCCTCGCTCAATAGGTCTCATTCGACAAGGTGCTTTCTTCTTTTGTTTTTTGGGGTTTTCAAGTCTACACAGATAAAATACTATTCTTTTTTGGCTCAGATTCAAATCCCTCTTTTTTTTCTTAAAAAATCTGGGTCACTTATAAAAATCATAGATGCTGGGAATACATGCAGATCTGGCATGAATATGCATGGATTTATGGTTCTGTTGTCTCATTAGTTAAAAGGAAATGTGCTTAAATAATATTAGCTTTATTAGCTATTTTGAAAATATGCATATGTTTTTCTTTCACTAAAAAGGGTTAAATTCAAGATGACAGCCACTGCATTGTTTCATAGAGTCAGAGCATTTGGCTGTTGGCTTTTCCACAGTTTTTACCAGGTGCATGGGAAACCCTTTAAAGAACCCTTACTTTGTAATTAGATTAGCTAGACGAAAAAGTTAAAGCCTCAATCTGTTGGCCATTAAAAATCTTGTTACTGAATATTTATTGTGCATTAAATAACTTATGGTTTAGTTGTTAATACTTGCTGCATCATTCTCAGACTTCATGTTTTTTAGACATTTGCTTTAAAAAAATGATATTTTCTCATTTTTTTAATTTTTTATTTGCATTGCAGTTCAGTTCTAAGGCGGTTTCTTATCATATGTACCCGGATAATAATGTATGAAAATCAGAATTCTTTGTAACTAAAAGGACCTCTCTAGCACCAATGGGATGCTTTATAAATTATGATATTTAATAAAGTAAGATAAAAAGGGACTAATCCCCATACTTATATTATGCTTTTCTAACAAACTTGAAATGATAATGGCCAAATATTTTAGAATTATTTTTTATCATAATTATACAAACTCTTCCCCCTTTTTTATTTATTTTTTATTAACAAATACAAGACATTGTTACGTTTAGTCGAGCTAAAAAACATTAGTTTCAATGATATTAGTATGACTTAATATACAGTGTTAAAATCATAGACATACTTTATAATTTTTGGAGTTTTATCCAACTAATCATCTTAGTCATTATCATCTTAACCCGACATTGTCCTTTTGAAGCAGTTTATACCCTCAACCTTCAAATCAGGTAAATTTACTTCAATTTCAAATAAACATATCAGGAGAGTGGTTCATAAGTTGTGTTGTTTGAATTTTTTTAACAACCATAAGAAAAAAAGAAAAAACATAAAGCATAAGAAACATTATAAAAACAGACCAATATCAAACACCACATCCAGTACCGAGAGAGGAAAAGGGGGGTAAAGAAGGAGGAGCCATCAGGAAGCTCAGTCATTCGAAATACAATACTTATGGAGAACTCTGCCACCATTTTGAATGATTATTGTTAAGTAGGCTATTAAAAACAACTTGATGAGGTGTATTGTAAAGCAAAGGAGAAATGTATAAGCTACAGTGCACCGAATATGGTTTCAATATTGAAGGCTCACTCCTACATCACCAGACACAAAAGACACAACTCTGTACCAATATTTAGGAAAAACATCTCCTGTTCCTCTTAGCCCCCTAACTGTCCCATATTTAAGGTCCAAGCATTGTTTTCCAGTCCTGATCATGTCCTATATTCTCTGGATCCTTCCACGGATTTCTTTCAAAGTCTAGGAGAAAGATAATTATTGCCTATTATCATCATCAACATCATTGTCATTCTAATTTAACAAATCATACTTTCATAAGTAAATAGCATCATGTTTATTATAGTGGGCATTGTTTATCAATTTACTCAGAGGATATTCAGTTGACTAAATAAATAATTAATTGATTTATTGATTTACTCCTAATGGTAACATCCCTTTAATTTAATTATCCTACTAGATCAGAGGGTGTTGGTGGGTGGGTGGGTGGGTGTAATAGATGTGCAGCCCACATAATGTATTATGTAGCAAGACAACAGCTCCCAGATTACATAGATATGTTTTACCTACACAACACCAGCCCAATACAAGGCTACCTAGGGACTGTAGGGATGCTCAAACAGCTAGCCCATGCTGATTGGCTATGTTATTCTTGTTGGGGGTATTACTATACAAAAAATGGGTGCGTCATTCAATAAAGATGCTCTGAAGAAGAGACAAATTTGAGTTGTATTATATCTCCTACTCCTCAAAACAATGGGTTCATCACTCACCACCCCCTCTGAAAAAACAGGTTATATCTCTAAAGAAGAGAGCCATTTTGGATAAGGGCAAGTAAAAACAAGACGCTATCATCTTAGATGAGGGCAAATATTATCCAAAAGACTACACAAGAGAAAGGACTTGAGTGGGGTCAGTGACAACATAGTAAAGCTGACTGACCTGCATGCTGAGAGGGGGTGATGATGAATAACCCATTGTTGTGAGGAGTAGGAGATATAATCCAGTTCAAATTTGTGAAATTAAGAGAAAGGCATGGACCATTATTGTAACTTTAAAGAAGATTGGGGAACCTTATCAGGGGTCAAGGATGTTAAGTGCACATTAATTCATTAATTCTTCACTGTTATACAAAAAAATATGTAATAAATGTTCAATGACAGGCCTGGGCTTGATGCACTGTTTTGATGGACAGGAGGGCTTTTAAGATGACCTATATTTAATTCTATCCAAAATATAAATGGTTCTTAGTCTGCCAAGTAATATGCCAGATGTATGCTGTGACCCAGAGCCCCTTTCACTGAAAACTCACAGTGCCCTAACAATATGAGCTGGATATTTTAATTAGGCATTGATTATTAATAAAATTCATATTGACTTAAAAAAAAAACATCAGTCACCAAACTTACTTTCAAAGTTCTGATCCAGCTGCTGTTGGTATCAACTCACTGTAAGGTCAACAAAGGCAGATGGGTTTGCTTACAAAGTAGCTGCTAAATTTTCAGACATAATGTGTACCACCAACACAATGATTTGTATTGGTTCGGGACTTGTTGTATAAAATAAGTTTCCCTTGGCAACAAGCCTTTGCTGTTGGGGCAGCCTATTGCTGATCCATCCTCTCCTTAATGACCTTATCAGGGTGGGAGCAAATAATAAAGTATTAAGTATGAATTATAATAATTGTCATTGCTTAATTAGAATAGCTTGTCCTACTAGGGCATTACAGTAGTCCCATAAGTAGAGTTGCAAAACTTTTTTTTTTTTGGTGGTGGTTTGAATTTTTTTTTTATTTATCAAATAAGTTAATACAAACTTTACATAAAATATTTTCAACAAATCCATTACATTGACAATACATTACATTAAATAAATCACCATTCTACCTCATTCATTCCTCATTCAAACATTACAGCATTTGAGATTTAATTAATTGTTCCCTGTTTTTGATCCCATAATTTCCATTTTAGTGGGTCGACCGTAGTTAGACCTCTTTGTTCGTAACTTTTCTCCAGTTCCCGGATATATTTAACTTTCCAAACGATGTCCGCAAAGAGTGGGGCAGTCTTCTCTTTCCAGTTAGAGATTAATATATTTTTTGCTATTGAGAAGATTAAAATAGCAAAAGCTTTTTTCTCAATGGTGACATCGCTCTGAAAGATGTGTAACAAGCTACATTCTCCCGTAAAAGGAAACTGTTTTTCTACAATTTTAAATACAAGTTCATAGCAGCTTTTCCAAAAAAGATTTAGTTTAGGGCATTCCCATAAAATGTGCAATAAATCGGCCGAGTTACCACACTCCCTCCAGCACCTTCTGTCCAAAGGTGAGTGGGAAATCTGCGCAATTTTGACAGGTGTAATATACCAATTATTAATTATTTTAAAGAAAGTCTCTCTATATGAAATTTGTTTAATAAATCTATTTGTCAATTTTAAAGCTGTGTCCCAGTCTTTTACATCTATTTCTAACTTTAAGTTCAGCTCCCATTGTTTCATACCCTTAGTTTTAGGCTGCTCTCCAAAGGATCTTGTGATATTAAAACATTTGGATATTAAGTGTTTTTTTCAAATTTCAATAGAATTTTTTCCATAGGGTTTTAATCTTTACTGCTTTGTGTGTATATGTTAAGTTCACCATAGGCGGCTCTGTAAGCTTCATACGTTAGCCATCCTTCTGCTGCGATGTTAATAAAAAAATTTGGGGGGTCATTGCGCCTTCAATCAAAGTATCTCTAATGCATACTAGGCCCTTACTATTCCAGCCTTTAATGATACCTTCCATGTTTGGATGTAACAGTGATTTCACTGGGTGTAATTAAGCTGCCCCTAGGGATAAGACTGTTTTTTATTATTAATTTGTCTCCAATTTTTTAAAATTTCTTTCACCACAAATGATCCTACCGCAAGATCCTTGTGAGAGGGTTTTTCCCCAAAAACTAGAGCTGAAAGCTGACAATTTAAAATTAGGCTTTCTCTATATGCATCCATGGAAGTTTATCTGGTGTTTCCAGCCATTTTAAAGCATGTACTATGCAGTTGGCTTCCTGATAGGGTTGCAATAAAGGGTAGGAAATTCCACCTTTTAAGAAGCTCCTACCCACAGTTGTTTTTTTCAGCCTTATGTTTTTAGAATGGTGTACAAATAAATCAATTGCATGTTGCAATTTCTTTAACCAGTGCCTAGGAATCTTAAAAGGGATACATCTTAGCATATAATTGATTCTTGGGAGAAGCATCATTTTTACCACAGCAATTTTGCCAGAAAAAGAAAATCTATCTTTTCTCCAGTTTCCTATGATATTTTGGAACTTAAAATATAAATCCTTATAATTCCTATCCACCATTTCCTGTAAATTTCCCAAAAAGGTAATTCCAAGATGTTTAAATGCTTTCAAGTTCCAATCAAAGGAGTAAGTAGAGTTCATTTGGGACAACAAACTTGCTGAAAAGTTGAAAAAAAGGGTTTCTGATTTCCTATAATTCAATTTATAATAAGAAACTTTACTAAGAGTTTGAATTAGATTTAACAAGTGATACAGTGATTCTCCAGGGCGGGTGAGTGACAAAACCACATCATCTGCATATAGACTAATTTTATGCTCCCTCTCCCTCACCCTGATCCCGTAAATTTGTGGGCATGATCTAATAGCTTCCGCCAAAGGTTCCATCATCAGGGCGAACAAGGTGGGGGAGAGGGGGCAACCCTGTCTAGTACCGTTTGATATTCGGAAGAGGTTTACCCTACATCCAAGACCTGTTATCTCAGCTGAGGGGTATTTGTACAGGGCCCCCACCGCCACGGCCCCAAATTCCCCAAAGCCAAATTTAGACAGCGTTAAACGCATGTACTCCCACCCTACTCTGTCGAAAGCTTTCTCAGCATCTAAAGACAAGAATAGGGTAGGAGCACCTTTGATCCTCGCAATTTCATTTAAATTCATAAGCTTCCTAATGTTCTCTGATCCTTGTCTACCGTATACAAATCCCATCTGTTCTATTGCAATTAATTTCTCTATAAACTTCTGAATTCTAAGAGCCAGAATCTTCGCATACAGTTTAGTGTCAGCATTTAGTAATGAAATGGGTCTGTAGTTGGCGCAAGACTGGGGATCTAGATTGGCCTTAGGAATCATTAGAAGTGATACTTTTGTCATTTCCTTTGGCATAATTCCTGTCTTAATTTCTGTTAGATGGGGGCTCAAAATTTGACAAAATGTTTTGTAGAAAAGATTGGTATATCCTTCAGGCCCTGGTATAGTATATGGGTTCAGTTGCTTTATTACTTGAAGGACTTCCTGCATTGTAATTGGGTTATTCAGTTCTGCTCGGTCATCTTCTGATAAATTAGGCAATTGAATACCATTTAAAAATGATTGAATTTCTTGTACTAATGGTTTACAGAAATAAAGGTCGTTTTCCAGGTTGTATAAATCCTGGTAATAGTTAAAAAAGGCTTGACCAATTTCTTGGGGGGAGGAAAAAAATCTTCCTTTATCTTTTAGAACTGCTATTCTTTTCCAGTAGAGTTGCAAAACTAATGTTCTGCAATTTCTTTTTCAGATCACAGAAATTGGTGAATAAATGGAGGCTTCCAATTGCTGATCAATAACAGAAAGGTATCAAGAGAAGACACAACCTTAGGACATCGTTGCACCTTGGACAACGTCACATTTGTGAAGTATGTAACAAGCTACCAATATTAGCAAATGTGTAAGCCATGTGCATAAAATAAAAAATAAAAATAAAAAAATGTATGCCACTAGTCCTTCTCTTAAATAGCTGGTTTGCTTGAAGCCAGAGGAGAACTTACACTTGCTAGGTTATTAAGGCCTATTGTCAAGTAATTGTTTACAGTGACAGTCTTTCAATAGAGATCTTATCTGAATACAAAGCTCCTATCCCATCTTGTTAGGAACAATTGAAAATGCCTGAACCCTTTGAAGCAAAACTTAGTATACAAGTTACAAATTTAAGACTGTATTTATTTTAGAACATTCTAAAAACATTTGTCCCATTACAACACCATGTTCTTTATATGATCATGCTATAAGTATGAGGCTTCAGTTATCCTTAATTATCATTGTTATGCAGATGTCGGATAGCTCTGTCTTATAGTCCAGGCATAGACCCTCCAACCTCGGCTCTTAACAGATGTCTACAAGAGCTCCAAGAGTGGATGAGTCGTAGCTGGTATAGCAAGAAAAGACACATCTTGTGAGGCCCCGTCACTTGGCAAGAGTGGGTCTTGGGGACTGCTAGCTGCTAAAATCTTAAAGAGTGCATTATAGTAGAGCTGTTCTAGATTGTGATAGAAACATCATAGAAACATAGATTTTATGGTAGGAAAGTACCAAACAGGTCATCTAGTCTACCAATTCTATTTAACAAAAACATTGGATTAATTAAGCGTCATGATGGCATTATGCATATCCAAAATAAGCAGAGATCAGTCCTCATTCTTCAATTTGAAGACAAGGATAAAGCACCAGACACCTTCAGAAGATCTCATCATCATGACTAGGCCACTCTATATCCCTTTATACACAAGAATATCAAATAAAGATGTACACTACCTACAGTTGATACATAATGCTGACAAACCAGCCACATTCATGCCATATAATGCCCACTTTCTGTGCTTTACACTGAATACACACATACATTTTTTTTCATGGTCTTGGTTCAGTAATGGGGCCATTACTGCAATGAGTGCTACTATGTGCATATCATCCTTATAAGGAGGTTCATCACCCTCACTACAACCCCTATCTCATTATATTTATATCACATGACAATTGAGATGAAAGGTCTAATGCGTATTTTCAAACTTTATAAACTATTGGCCAAGTGACATATGTTATTAAAAAAAATTGACTTAGCAGAGAATATTTATACTATATTTATAGTAGTGTGTTAAAAAATGCACTAGACCTGTGACCGACATATGATAATACGTATATATGAATCTCATATAGTATCAGGCTGTTTGCTATTAATTATGATAATAAAGCTATTTTTATGAGCCTCGCTGTCACTATCTAGTATAACAACTGGATTCACTCATGCTGTTTTACATACAAACACAGCTACATCATACCCACAATGTTAACAAGTAAGGATCAAACTGCGATTGGTCAATAAAGCAATACATAATATAACCATGAACAAAGATAGGCTTGATTCTCCATACAATACAGTCATGATAACCCTGTCCAATGCTGAGCCCTGAGCCTCCTTACCTTCCAGTGCTGATGCCTTTCTTATGTCTAATACACCATTTTTCTTGTGTTTTTTGTAAGTAAAATGTTTTCGTTATGTAAAATAGTAGAAATTTTTAAGGTTGTGAAATGCTATAATCAAATATTTAAAAAAGGTAAAAAAGGTAGGAAACCTGGTGATGCCCATAGTCGCATAGTCACCTTCCCATGCTTCTCTGATCACGATCAAATGTCCTCTTATTTGTCTACCATACAGGTGATCAAAGGGAGAGAACCCCGTGGACTCCTGTGTTACTTCCCAGTAGGTAAAGAGAAGGTAGGGTAGTAGATGCTCCCAATCCTTCTCTTGCTCTGTGAAGGTACAGAGGATTGTCTTAATGGCACCATTGAACCTCTCACAAAGGCCATTGGTCTGGGGATGGTATGGGGAAGAACTCAGGTGTTTGATACCACATAACTTTCATAACTGTTGGGTTACTGTAGCCATAAACTGGTTGCCCCGATCAGACAGGATTTCCGTTTGTAACCCAATTTGGGAGATCACCCCCAATAAAGCCTCTGCTACCTTGGTAGCTGAAATCTTAAATAGGGAAACAGCTTCAGGATATCGGATGGAATAGTCCACTATGGTCAGAATTAAGTGTTTCCTGGTCCTCCTGTTTCTAGCCAGGGGTCCTATCAGGTCAAAAGCCACTCTGGGAAATGAGGTATCCATTACTGGTAATGTTTGAAGAGGGACTCAACTGGCAGGCATCACAGGAGTAGTAACATCCCTGTTCACCCCCGGCTAGTAGAATACCTTGGTAAGGCGATGCCGTGTCTTCTTCACTCCCATGTTTCCAGCTAAGGGTACCTCATGGCCTATCTCCAGCAATCTCCCTCTAAACTTTTTGGGGAACAAGCATCTGCTTCTTAACCTCTCTCACCCCATCTACCTCAGGTAACCCTGTACAGCAATCCTTCTTCTCACACATATTTATTTCCCTCAGGACCCTTCTCTAGCTTGTCAGCCCCTTGCATAGCCCCTGTCAAGGTTCCATTCTCCCATAATGCTAACATCACCTCCCCTACAGTAGCCCAAACCAAGACCATGTTTTCCAGCAGGTAATGGTCTTACCCCAGTTTTCAGGTGCCCGGCCTCATCCCCGTCGCTTGGACCAGCCCTGGTGACCTTGGCAGTTTGATATCTGTTCACAGTGGTGACATACTGACTCTCTAGATGCCCCAAATCATTGACCAAAAAAACCTCAGCAGGGAGCCCATGCATAACTCCCACTTCACAAACTCATTTTCCAGCACCCCAATCCAACTGCAAACGGGTGACTGGGGTGGAAAGTTTTTGGCCTCCAGCCACCATGACCTCTATGGCTGTCCATGGTACTATTTCCAGATGGACCATGGTCACTGTAACCCCGGTGTCTCAAAATCCCTTTGCTTCCTTTCCCTGGACCAAAACATGTTGTAAATGCTGGGTCCTGTTGCCTTCTAAACCAGTCTGCACAGCATGGATAGGGTGATTGAAGCCCTCCTCTCTCGGTCTGATCTGAGTCCCTCCAGGCTCGATGTCAATAGTGGACTGGCTTGGTGCCCTGGTTGGTGACAACCACAGCACTCCAAGCCCCTTGTGTTCCGAGTGACAGTACGAGAGCTGAGAAGTCATGTGGCATGAGAGAAGAATCCTGTGGTTCCCTGAGGTTGGCTGTCACTTTGTAGAGCCACAGGGCTAGGGCGGGTGGCTATAGGGCAAGACGTTACAGGTGTTGAAACTGGAGGTCCCCCTTTGGTAGTGCTGTTAGGGCCCTTACCTTCTGTTTCACCTCCAGAATCCACAAAATGATCTGCTAGGCGAGCAACCTCCTCCCCTGTAGTGGGCTTTCATTCCTTCACCCTAGCCCTTAACCTCTGAGGACAAATAGAGTCAAATTATATTAAGTCCATCACTTCTTCCAGGCCAGTTACCTCCTTCCCCTTCCACCAACTGCGATAGGCATGCCTCATACGATAGATGTACATCAGTTTAAGTGTCCCCAACCCCCCCATCAATGTACAACATTTTTGCATATAGGTTTCTGGGGTCACTGCATATCTGACCAACAACACATTTTTCACCTCCTCATACATCTGCTCACCTTTAGGGATAGCCCAGAATGCTTCAGTAGCCCTTCCACTGAGCCTGCTGACCAGAAGCCTAAACCACTTGGCTTTGGGTATCTGGTATAGCTCGCATTGCTGCTCAAAGATCTCGTTGAAACATAGATATCCCCATTTTCCTCACAGAAGTATTTGAAGCTTCTATATGCTGTCTGTATCCTGGCTGCCGTTGGGTCCCCTAATCCTGTAGAACTTGATGACAGACAAGTAACTCTCTGTGGGTTCTCTCGCTTGACCTCTTGGCTGTCTGGGTCCGAAGGGGCATTAGCTTATCACTTTCTTCCTCTTTATTTGAGGATGCCTCATAGGTAGCCATTCTGTCTACTAATTTCTGCTGTACCATCTTAGATAATTGAGGAGGGATCCCACCGCAAACACCAGTTTTTACGATCTGCTCTCTTCAATCGGGCTTGATAAAGCTGTTATAGCCAAAACTACCCAGCAGATCTTTCAGGTTCTTTTTATCCTATCACCAAGACAGCAGATGTCTCTAAAACCCCCTTCTTTGAATGCAGCATTTAAACGTATGAACACAGGATATAAAAAAAGAATCAGGAACTGCTTTTATTGCTGTTGAAATCCATAACAGGTCCAGTGGATATACAGTATATTTAAATTTGAACTGATAATCTTCTGCAATAGTTTGCGGCTTTTCTGGATTTTGTATAAACTGCTAATACAATTATTTTAAAATATTTCTTCTGCAAGGTATCATAACATCTTAACATGCTCTTTACTAGTTGTATAGAATCAGGGCAGCTCTTATCTTCTCTGAGGATTTTGACAAATACCGTATTTATCGGCGTATAACACGCACTTTTTCTCCCTGAAAATAGGGGGCAAATGATGTGTGCGTGTTATACGCCGATGTGCGCTGGGTCAAGAAGGAGCGGAGGCCGGAGCAGAAGCAGGTAAGTGAGGGGAAACGGAGAGGGGGAGGTATTTAGGGGGGTTTAGGTTGAGGAGGGGGGTTTAGGAGGGGAGTTTAGGTTGAGGAGGGGGGTTGAGGAGGGGGATTGAGGATGGGGAGGTTGAGGATGGGGGGAGGTTGAGGAGGGGGGTTGAGGTTGAGGAGGGGGGTTGGGGTTGAGGATCGGGGGGTGGAGGAGGGGGTTTGAGGACGGGGTTGAGGAGGGAGGATGAGGAGGGAGGTTGAGGAGAGGGTTGAGGATGAGGAGGGAGGTTGAGAATGAGGAGGGGGGTTGAGGAGAGTGGTTGAGGATGGGGGGTTGAGGTTGAGGAGGGAGGTTGAGGAGGGGGTTGAGGATAGGGGGGGTTGAGGAAGGAGGATGAGGATGGGGGGTTGAGGAGGGGGTTTGAGGAGGGAGGTTGAGGAGGGGGTTGAGGAGGGAGGATGAGGAGGGAGGTTGAGGGGGGGGGTGGAGGAGGAGCAGCGATTTCTAAGTAAACTTTTGTAAAAACATATAATATCCAAGTTTCTTTATTAAACCAGTTGCTTTTACTGTCATTTTACGTTATTTACCTTATAAGTGTTAATAATATTAATAAAAAAAAGTTCTGAGCTACCCTTATTTTGCTTCAAAGTTCTCTTGAAATTTAAGTTTTTTTTCCTGAAATTTCTTTCTTAAAATGAGGTGCGTGTTATACGTCGGTGCATGTTATACGCCGATAAATACGGTATATCTTCTTTATATCATGTTCCATGGCCTATTTATTCAGTCAGAGACAGTGATAACTGAGACCCTCACTTTATGAAGTCTGGAGCATAACTGACTCTATACATGGCAATTACTTATTGTAGCGGAACCCATCACTGTTTTAAACTGTTTTATGATTATTATGGTTAAAATATGATCCTACTATATGTATGTTGGTTGATGTTCTACAAAATATATTGGCTCAGAATATTAGCCAGACTTTTGCAGACCTAGGCTAATAGATAATCCTGTTACAGAGATTCAAGAGATAAGAAAGTTGTAAAGGATCCTTGCATTTTCCAAAGTGTTTTCATTCTCTGATAAGAACAAAGAAGAATGATCTAATTAATGTCTGATTGTATCCAAGTTGCCAGGGAGGTGTGACTCACCTATTGTCCTATATGTGTATTGTATGGGGGATATGTGCAATGTCTGTGTGTTATGTGTAAAAACATACTTTTACTAACTTTTGAACCCCTGGTCTGATTCATGCCATTTTTGTATATGTTGTTCCCCTGGGTGAGAGATATTGAATGGTGCGGGACTTAAAGGTGTACCCCCTGTATTTGGGGTACATCCAGAATGTGGATAAATTGTGTCTGTTTTAATTGTGTTACCTGTTATCTGAGGGGAGGAGACGTGGGGGTTGAACCATGTATATAATTGGCTGTTGTGATAATTATGTGGGTGTAGCCCTTCAGAGGGCACCATTGCATAAAAGGAGATTCCCTGTCATTAAAAGATAGTTCTACTTGACCCTTCAAAACGTAGCCTTGTCTCGTTATTGAAGGGATCGCTATATCATACTGGGGATTGCTATGCTTTTGCATACTCCCTTGAGCTGTAACTACTGAACGCTTGTTCCTGTCGTACTATCCTTGGAGTCTGTGGTGGTTTTGGTGTCCGGTGCAGTGCTTGTAGGCCTCGACGCAAGCTAGGACGCATCCATCAACGGAGGTACCCGGTCGGGGTGCCAGTAGATCCGTTACATTGGCTGGCAGTGGTGGGATGGCGTCCTAGTAAGAGGAAAAGCAGCACGGAGACACCGGTAACGTTTGGAGTTACAAATTGAGGGCAACGCTAGTATCCGTACAGAGCCCCTGGCTACAGCAGGATGGAACCGGCTAGTTTTCAGACAGCGTTCCATGATGAGGAGGAGGAGGCGGCCGCAGACTACAGGGATGCAGACAGAAAGGAACTCTGGTATGATGCCCTGGAAGATGCCCAATGGCGGCGAGGTGAGAGTCTCCCCAGTGATGAGCAGCGGCTACAGAAGCGTGTGGCGATGCGGATGTATCTATTGGGAGAGCAGCCCCTGGATGAGTGGGTGACAAGACTAGAGACCCTGGTATGGTGAGAGCTCTGGCTAGACAACGCATACCAGGCCCTCTGGTGGCATACCGTTCGACTTACCCCCTGGACGTCTGAACACGACTTACCGGAGGGGGATGATTATGATGGCCCGGGTTTATTATGGGATGCCTTGGAGGACGATATTGATTTTGGCAGCACGGAGGGATCTAGGTTTTGGGACATCTACGACTACCGGATGGGCATGTATGTCTGGGATGACGAAGGCGAGGTGAGCAAAGAGATGACCCACCTGGTAACGAGAGAGTGGGAGCTGGAGCAGGACTACCAACACCTGCTCAGCTTCGTGCATACTCGACAAGCAGAACCAGACTTCATTGACTGGTCCTGGGATGACCTCCAGATGGCAGGTAGAGATGGGACCGAGGTCTCTCTACCGGCCCTACAGGGGGCAGAAGGTGTCGTCCTTCCCCCCCAGCGGCAGTGTGAACCCCAGGGGGCAGAAGGTGTCGTCCTTCCCCCCCAGCAGCAGTGTGAACCCCAGAGGGCAGAAGGTGTCGTCCTTCCCTCCCAGCGGCAGTGTGAACCCCAGGGGGCAGAAGGTGTCTTCCTTCCCCCTCAGCAGCAGTGTGAACCCCAGGGGGCTGAAGGTGTCGTCCTACCCCCCCAGCGGCAGTGTGAACCCCAGGGGGCAGAAGGTGTCGTCCTTCCTCCCCAGCGACAGGGTATACCCCAGGGAGCTGAAGGTGTCGTCCTTCCTCCCCAGCGACAGTGTGTACCCCAGGGAGCTGAAGGTGTCGTCCTTCCTCCCCAGCAGCAGTGTGTACCCCAGGGGGCCGAAGGCGTCGTTCTTCCCCCCCAGCGGCAGTGTGTACCCCAGGGAGCCGAAGGTGTCGTCCTTCCTCCCCAGCGGCAGTGTGTTCCCCAGGGAGCCGAAGGTGTTGTCCTTCCTCCCCAGCGGCAGTGTGTACCCCAGGGAGCTGAAGGTGTCGTCCTTCCTCCCCAGTGGCAGTGTGTACCCCAGGGAGCTGAAGGTGTCGTCCTTCCTCCCCAGCAGCAGTGTGTACCCCAGGGGGCCGAAGGTGTCGTCCTTCCTCCCCAGCGGCAGTGTGTACCCCAGGGAGCAGAAGGGGCCGTCCTTCCTTCCCAGCGGCAGTGTGAACCCCAGGGGGCAGAAGGTGTCGTCCTTTCCCCCCAGCGGCAGTGTGAACCCCAGGGGGCAGATGGTGTCGTCCTTCCCCCTCAGCGGCAGTGTGAACCCCAGGGGGCAGAAGGTGTCATCCTTCCCCCCAAGCGGCAGTGTGTACCCCAGGGAGCAGAAGGTGTCGACCTTCCTCCACAGCGGCAGTGGGTACCCCAGGGGGCCAAAGGTGTCGTCCTTCCCCCCCAGCGGCAGTGTGAAACACAGGGGGCAGAAGGTGTCGTCCTTCCCCCCCAGCGACAGTTTACCCTAACCAGGGGAGACACCAATCTCCCAGACAGCGCAGATGGGACCGTGGTCTCTGCGCCCACAGCTTGTCCAGATCCCCAACTACCGTCACTGGGACAACCGGAGGAGGGGGTAAGTACAAATTCCCCTCCCCAGCTAACTTCTAATGTGGCCCCAGGGTTAACAGAGGAAATGTTAACCCCCACTGACCCCCACGTTTCCCTGGCTACTGAGCCGGAATATGTCCCAAGTACCCCAGCAGAAGAGCTGACAGCAGGGCAGAGTGCAGTCGTCCTCTGCCCTCCCTTTGTCCCTTGTACAGAGCAGGATGTCCTGCAGGTTATACCAGCAGAAGAGCTGGCATCAGGGCAGAGTGCCGCTGGCCTCTGCCCCTCAAGTCCCCTCAGCGTGTTGCCCCATCACCACAGCAAAATATCCAGGTACCTGGTTAGACTTCCCCCCAAAGGAGAGATGTGTGACGAAGTGCCCTTCGCCACTTTGGCTTGGAGAGGACTGTTTGCCAGCCTCCTGCCCTGCGACTATGGCCCTGGTACATATTGCCCTTTGGAACCAGTGTTCGGCCATACCAGAGTGTAAGTCACTCATTCTGGCCCTTTACATACAGGGGGGTCATTCTGTACTTGCCCTGTGTGAACCATGATACCCCAGATAACTGTGCCATGAAGCCCATTCATATAATGAAAGACTATGGGAAAGACTTTAGCTACATGGCAATTGAACTGTGTGAAGAGGATCTGAGCGCTATTCGGTGGTTTTGTGCGCTCAGATCCCAGCTATCTGGGGATATGGGAAATGTGAGTAAATGTGAATTGCAGTAATGCTGATGGGTTGTCAAACTAGAGAATTGACCAACAAATACTTTTGTCCGGACATCCCCAGGCCGATCCGTTGGGATCAGACCGTGTATGCCGGCTTATGGTCACGGGGAAGGTGTGTAGCGGAACCCATCACTGTTTTAAACTGTTTTATGATTATTATGGTTAAAATATGATCCTACTATATGTATGTTGGTTGATGTTCTACAGAATATATTGGCTCAGAATATTAGCCAGACTTTTGCAGACCTAGGCTAATAGATAATCCTGTTACAGAGATTCAAGAGATAAGAAAGTTGTAAAGGATCCTTGCATTTTCCAAAGTGTTTTCATTCTCTGATAAGAACAAAGAAGAATGATCTAATTAATGTCTGATTGTATCCAAGTTGCCAGGGAGGTGTGACTCACCTATTGTCCTATATGTGTATTGTATGGGGGATATGTGCAATGTCTGTGTGTTATATGTAAAAACATACTTTTACTAACTTTTGAACCCCTGGTCTGATTCATGCCATTTTTGTATATGTTGTTCCCCTGGGTGAGAGATATTGAATGGTGCGGGACTTAAAGGTGTACCCCCTGTATTTGGGGTACATCCAGAATGTGGTTAAAATTGTGTCTGTTTTAATTGTGTTACCTGTTATCTGAGGGGAGGAGACGTGGGGGTTGAACCATGTATATAATTGGCTGTTGTGATAATTATGTGGGTGTAGCCCTTCAGAGGGCACCATTGCATAAAAGGAGATTCCCTGTCATTAAAAGATAGTTCTACTTGACCCTTCAAAACGTAGCCTTGTCTCGTTATTGAAGGGATCGCTATATCATACTGGGGATTGCTATGCTTTTGCATACTCCCTTGAGCTGTAACTACTGAACGCTTGTTCCTGTCGTACTATCCTTGGAGTCTGTGGTGGTTTTGGTGTCCGGTGCAGTGCTTGTAGGCCTCGATGCAAGCTAGGACGCATCCATCAACAGAGGTACCCGGTCGGGGTGCCAGTAGATCCGTTACACTTATGATATCACAACATTCTGTGAGTTAACTCCTATTGAACTGGTTATAACTGAACATACAGCATAATATGTAATAAAAATTACATAAAAAATATATGAAACAACCAAAACAACTACTGAGCCCAGTCCATGCACAGGTGGGTCAGACAAGGTACAGATTGCCATCCCACAACTACATTTCCCAGGAGGCAGTCCTGATAGGAGTCATTATGTGGCCAGAGTAATGGCCTGTCTCAAAAATTCCAGTCCATCCTGTTGTGACAATTTAAATTTCAGTTTTTCTTTTTTTAGATTTCCCAAAAACATAGATCCTGCCTTCTCTAGCAGTGTCATGAGCACATTCCTTTGTGGGGGGTGAAATGGCAGGCTTGCAGTGTGCTACACTAAAGTAAAACATACAAGGCAAGCAAGCACATTGGCAAGTTCACGCTGTCTGCATCACTCTGCTCCTCAGTCCACCCTGACTTGCAGGAGGTATCAGTTAATTCACTTTCAGCCTGCCAAGCTCTCCTGCTCTCTCGTGTCCTGAAAGGACCATAAACAGCTCACTGATTGGCTTCTCTCAACAACGCAGCAGGTTCCTACTCCTGTTATTTATGGATTCTCAGAATGGCATGTAAGAGGAATCATGCTTTATATTCAGAGTTGTTTGTTTTGTTTGTGCCTATATTTATTTGAATAGCCCAACTATCATTTACCAGTCCACTGTTTATTTTATTAATCAGTGAGAGGGTACTTTTATAGAGTTATTTAGACATGTTCTTTACATATATATCTGTACTAATGTCTTTTATACTACTTCACTTAAATTCAATAAAAATATTTTGTAGAAATGGACAATCTTAAAGTATTGATAAAGCTCTTAAAAGGGAAATAATAAAAATCATATAACAAAAGTGTGTGTGTACCAAGATCATGCTTCTATTTCTTACTCTAGTCACCACCATGAGGTAATTACATTGAAATGTTAATTAATTAATATATATATATAAATATTAAATTACATTATGAACAGTTTCTTGTGTATGGCTAAAGTATTTCAACAATTTATGTGTGATATATGTGCCAAGGAATTAAGTAAATTTGATGCAACACAAATTAGTTTTTAGACCTACAGCTGCTGGTGGAGCAACATGGTGGTAGGGAAATAGAGATGCACATGCGCTAGTAAACCTAGGGGTCTCTAAGTTTGAGCCTAGGGGCGCCAGATATGTAAATCCAGCCCTGTTGCTCTGCCGAGGATACATTGTACAATTATTTTGACATATAGTATATAATAAATAATGCAGTTTTATTAAACCTCTAAGGATTAAAGAGCCTCTCCAATCATAAATATCCAATGGATGAAAGTCCAAAATATAAAAGTACAACAAACTTAAAGAAATTCATCCTCAACTGTCAGAGAATCGCCACTTGCCACTTTCAAATATCAAAAAATGTATCCGGCAACATACATAACAGATCAACGAAAAAGGAAAAAACATATAAATAAATATGTATATATATATATATATATATATATATATATATTTATATAATATTAAAAACACATTGAAACATATCCCTAATATGCAAAGCACCTTTAGATTCTAATTTGTTAACCCTTTTGATCCCACTGATAACTCAACAAAATAATACAAACAGATAATTATCCTCTGCGTATATTATCACAACAAACAAAATCTAACAATTGTTCAATGATATAGTGTAACCTAAATACATAAATTACAAAATAATAATAATTAAACAAATATTCATAAATGGGATCAATTATGCTATTTTGAATGCATGTACTGTCATATATGTACACTAATCCAGTATATAATATAATGGAAAACATGTATAATACATACATCTAAATAAACATTAGGCCCAAGTGAATTCATGTGCTTCATATAATATATCAATAATATATCTATATAAGCACAGAGCATATTTTTTACAGAAGTTTTTAGTTAGTGAAGACCTTGCTTTTGGATAGAAGATCACTAACTAAAAACTTCTGTACAAATAATATGCTCTGTGCTTATATAGAGCCCTATTCAATTGACCAAATCGCAATTGAATGAGGCCCTAATCAAGAAATGTTAAGTAGATAAAACATTACTTGTGCCTACAAATACTCATCCACACAAAAAATGATGACTAATTAATGATATCCATAATAAAAAGCGAAGAATGAGAAATATATTGTTTGCGTGTCCAGTATAGGTCAGTGGATGTAGCTTATCTAGTTTCAGTAAAGCATTAAATACTGCCCCAAAAAGACATTCCAGGTGCAATATTTGAGAAAAAGAAGGATGCAAGAATAATAATGATTTGGAGTTGGAAGATTTAGGAGTAATGTGAGAACGCACTACTTTACAAAAAGAGTAGTAGATAAGTGGATCTGCCTTCCAGTGGACATGGTAGGGTCAAATACAGTCAAGGAATTTAACCTCACAGCTATCCTGAGGCTTAATTTAGCCAAACATTTAGGAAGATAGAAAGGGCATGTCAGATGAGTCTTTTGATTCTTACCTGCTGTCAAATATTTGTGTCTATTACTTTCTTTAAGGGTTTACATTAGGATAAGAGATTTCCTATCTGTAGATATATCATAAGAAAGGGGCTTCCTTCATCTTCATAGTTTATGCATGACAGATATATCCCCTTAGACACCACAAAAGACCCCTCTTCATGTTGCAATTACATTACAATTTCCTGGTCCCTTTTATGCAGCATCCAATTGGTTTGAAGCATCTGCCTGGACTCAGAATACATGAACCAAACACAAGTAGTCTTTATCCTATCAAAGACACAAAAGTAGCTCATTTTCCAATGGGAGAGCTCTCGCCTCAATGGGTTAGAGACTGTCACTAAATGTACCTCCAAACCCACCTCTCTGCTAGAGTGAGCCAAGGACAGGAAATCAATAGCCAGCTCTTGGACAAATGTCCTGCAGCATAATAGGAGCACACATTTAATGAGGAGTGAAAGGCTGGAGTGAATGGGGAAAAGAGCAAGGCAGGGTATCATCACTTCATATTACTCACAAGCCCATTGATTCTTGGGTCTGTGGAGGGAAGAAAGAGAAGACTATCCACAGAAGACACTTCATTGATCTCCTGTTCACAGCTTCCTACAGTCCAGTTGGTTGATGACAAGCAACAAATAACCAGACAAAGCCTCTGTAAACAAAACTGAAATGAAATGTAACAAAAATGAGTTAGTAAATTAGTAAATTCCTATTTAGTATCTTCATTCACCTGCTGACCCATCCTTATATATATATATATTTATATAGATAGATAGACAGATAGATAGATAGATAGATAGATATGAGATATATAGATATGAGATAGATAGGTACATAGATATATAGATAGTACTGTATACACCAGAGCATTGCAGTATATGTGACAATAATTACTAAATTACTATATATATATATATATATATATATATATATATATACAGATAGAGGGATAGATAGATAGATAGATAGATAGATAGATACATAGATAGATGCATAGATACATAGATATATAGATAGTACTGTGTGTATATATATATATATATATATATATATATATATATATATATAAATAACCAGAGCATTGCAGTATATGTGACAATAATTACTAAATTACTATATATATATACATAATATATGCAGATAGATAGATAGATAGATGATAGATAGTACTGTGTATATATATATATATATATATATATATATATATATATATATATATATATATATATATATAAAAATAACAAGAGTATTGCAGTATATGTGCCAATAATTACTAAATTACTATATATATATATATATATATATATATATATATATATATATATATATATATATATATATATATATATATATACAGTGATAACTTATTTGCTGGAAGGGCAACCACAAATCTTATTTCCAGTTGGGGCAATTCCTTTGTCCAAGTCCAAAGCCATACTGGTCAGATGTTACAAATGATGTATTTACTCCAATGTCGTAGAATAAAAGAAAAGATGCTGCAGAATAGCAGACAGGTGTGGGGGACAGTGGACACGTGATTTACATATTTAGGATATTTCTATGTGCTCTCTGGTGAGTTATTCACATATTTCATCTTCCCAACTGAACTCAATAAGTTATAATTAAAATTTAATGTGGCTGGAGATGGAAACCTGGAAGCAGAGAATCAGATCATTTCACTCTTTACATGTAAATACTTCCTCTCTTTAGTAGCTCTGTCATGCGGGAACTGCAAAAAGGTATTTTAAATATAAATATATGTATATGTGCATTATATCAAATTTAACAACAACAAAAAAAGCGTTTGGTAACTTTTTACCAATTTCCTTGTCAGAGAAGGGTCCAGCATGAAACATCTTGCAAGTAAACACATTAACCAGAGATTTAATGAGATTATAGAACAAATAGTGAAATGAATTAGGGTTTCATGGTGCAGGGATAAGCCTTAATATGGTTTGAATGAGAGTGTGAGCACTGGGGGCTTGTGCCAGGCTCGCACCGTGCGTCCCATCCAAAGGGGCCTTTTCTTTGCGCAAAAAGACTGTTAAACCACCTGTCAGGCTGAGGACACAATACAGGGGCTGCAGAAAGGGGCTCTCCATGCATGCGTAATATATTTGTTCAGCTATTCACTTAATGAAGCTGATAAATGTGATGCAAAACAATAGTGAAGTTAATCTATTTAGTAAAATGTTTGGAGACTTCAGACTATGTTAAGGAGGCCAGTGTTTGGGTACATTTTCATCTCAATGGCTCCATCTCCCTTCTTAGACTCACGAGGGGATTCAGCAAGCTATCTGAATATAATTTCTTATAAATGTGTCTTTAATGGATTTTATTCACCCCTGCCAGCTGTTTTTAGCTATTTTGTGAGCGCAAAACAAACGTGCCAGGTTTGGAGAGCTAGTAAAAATTAGTTGCGGTCAGCAAGGCCAGGCGAGATTTCCTGCAAACCATCTGCTAATTTGGCACAAAAGGGGGATTTCAGGGAAAAAAGAAACATTCAGAAGAGCCTGAATAACCAATAGTTACTGTTTCTGATTTCTATAGATACACCTATTATATATATATATATATATAGGGACTGCAATGATCTGCTCTACATACTGCCTGGGAAAAGAACAAGCCAATCTCTATCATTACAAGCAAAACATAGCTATATATATATATATATATATATATATATATATATATATATATATATATATATATATATATATATATATAGATGAAAGTGTGTGCGTATATATTGTTATTTTATTTGTATTGAGTGTGGATAAAATAACAATTATTTTTTTTTAAATTTTAGACAAAAGGCTCATTTGTTGGAGCCTCCACATATTTTTCACAGAAGCCAAAAGTTTATTTATCCAAATGTATAAAAACATTTCTGTAAATAAAGGGCTTTTCGTTTAACCAAAAAAAGAAGGCTTGTAAGCACAAATGTGGTAAAAAAAAAAATAGGTTTCAATATCTGGGGAGAAGTATTAGATTTAGTATATTTAAAACAAATTAAATATTAGACATACAGCGACTGAGAATGATAGAGATAGATAGATAGATAGATAGATAGATAGATAACTAGATAGATAGATGAATAGATAGATAGATAGATGAATAGATAGATAGATAGACATAGATAGATAGATAGATAGAGGGCAGTTGTTAGATAATTATATAGTCTATAATCATATACACACATTCCCTTTTGTAGATAGATTTTACCAGATTATGTGTAATTTATTTAATATGTTACATTTATGACCATTATTGAGACACAACCTTTGCCTCCAATGAAATCAATGCTATAATTATCTGTCCCATTCCTCCTATCCCAGCAGCCTATTGGATCGATTCCTTCCCATTATATCCCCATCTCTGTCAGGGAATGTCATGGGGATTAAGGTTTTGTGGGCTCCTTACACACAGCCAGAAAACTTCTTCCTCCAAACACTTTTTTATACCCCAGACAAAGACAAGCCGGAGGGACTAAAAATGGAAGATAACGATTTAGAGGAATGGCAAACTGGACAAAACCCAAGCAGCCTGGGTCAGGGGAATTAGTCACAGCCCTAAGCCTTAAACTT
>CM050175.1:66546619-66621619 GCA_027410445.1 Discoglossus pictus | reverse complement strand
CTCCAAAAACCTTCTCATTCCCATATTTTGATGGCTCCTTCCAGCCCTTCATCAGATCTTATTTCCCAGGTAGGTTCCAGCCTCTTTCTTTAGCTCCTGACCTTGTCTGATTACCACCCTTGTTTCATGCATATCTTGGCCATATTTCTCTGTCCTCCCCTCTGGGGTTTGCTGTGGTTAAGTGTCAGCAAGAAGTACAACATTCACAAATCAGTCTCGCCAATTTGACACCCTATTTAGCACAAGCAGTGACTGCTGACATTTTGTAGAATTTCCCTGATCTACAAATTAGCAGGAATTGTCATGGTCCAAGTTTGAGGCGTTCCCCTTCTCACAGAGGAGTCTTGGCATCTTGGGTTTTCCCACAGAGTCAGTGCACTTTGCCACTGATTCCTAACAAAGCTTTCAGTACCATGACCAATTGGTCAGCTCCCTCTGGACAGCCACACACAGGCCTAGCAGTGCTGCAGATAGACACCTACCAGCCATGGGCTAATTCTCCATTAAGGGTCATTCAGTGTTTCAGTATTTTCACAAGACCACATAGTGTGTTCCCTTGTGTGGGATCTTAGCAGGTCCATACAAATGCCCTTTCAGCTAATAAACTATACATCCTGAGTGGGGGTTACTCACAAAAGTACCAATTAAATATATTTGGGAAGGTCATTTTTAGCTTCTTGTCCAAACCACTAATTAAAGGGACATGCAACACAATTGTTATTTTTTCATGCATTTAAAGTTGTTTATTGAATTAAAAATATTAAGAAAAAACATTTGAAACTTCACTCAAACTAAAAGGAAATGCAGAGAGCAAATTATAGTCTGTATATTTAATCGGCTGACCAGAAGACAAGCCCCCAAGAGCACTTAAGAATCTGAATAAGATTTTGAGCTCCAGCACCCAAAAATAAAACACACTTTGAAACTTTTTTTCTCTCAGATGCAACAAAGAAAACTATTAATTCCATGCCCTTTAAAGTCTTTGCTTTAATTATACATCGCTCTGGTATGAGCCTGTCCAAGTTTGACAAAGTGAAATTATTATTATTATTATCATTTATTTGTAACGCGCCGACATATTCCGTATCGCTGTACATAAGTTAAGATCCGTCTATAACGTTAAGTCCTATCTTATTCTTCAATGCCTGTTTTCTAAACTTTTAAATAAACAGCACATAAAAGAACATACAAACCTCATTATTTTATTTCCATATCATGAATACTTATTATTATATTGTGAATTAATACATTTAATAACATTAAAACTTGAACTGTTGTCTATATATTTCATTCTTTTTTTTTATTTCACTATAAGATACTTAAAATATGTATATATATCAGCTTGTAAAAAGCATTAATTGTTCTCATCCAGTCCTTACATGGTGTGATAATGAGATCTGATTCAATTATCAAGCCAATGAAAGGCCTCACAAACACAAGTTGAGCTGTATAAATTGCTTTTCATGTTCTTGTAATGGAATGGTTTTGGGGGGAAGCCTCCATAGCCCCTGTCATCAGATTGCTCTTGATGGGCTTGGCATGTAGTTGTGTTTAGTTTCAAATTGTAAAATGTCTTTTGTACCTATAATATATGGCCTGGCTGCCTGTCCCCAGTCTTTTTCTGTTAGTTCATTACAAGACAATTACCATTCACGCTTCATTAGAATCTCTGTCTCTCCTTAGTATTACTATAAAGGGAACTCTTTCCTTTTTATTATACAAATGCTATTGGGAGTCAGTCAATGTGCTAATTAGTTGTACTTTTCATCTGTAGAAACTGCATTCTTAACAGAGGTTTTTCTTAAAGAAAATAGAATATTCTCGACAGACAATAGCAGCGAATAATAAAAAAAAGAGCTAATAATTCTTCTACTATCTTATAAGGTGGGATGGTATCAAACCTCATAGCATTTAATATAGAAAACTTAGACCTTTATAAAGCAGTGGGTGTAGCTGCAAGATGCTGTGACCTGTTGCTAAATGTATATCCTTACAGGGACTCTCTGGGCTTTATGGAGTGACGTTAAATAGAGACATAATGCTCAAATCACTATTTTTTCAATTAAAATCAAGAATTTCATATTTTATTGAATGTATCATGCAATTGAAAGTAAAAATATAAATTATGCTGTGAATCCTGAGTATATTGTTATTTTATATATATATATATATATATATATTATTTTATATTTTCATATATAAACACAAAACATAGTTATGAAAAGTATCTTCTCTCTGCTTCCCTTTCCTGTCTATGTACAATATTCATGGTTCCTCTCTCTTCCTGTATCTTGCAGCCTCCTCCTCAGTAGTTCCCATCCCCGGCACTTTCTCCTGGCCTCTGGCCTCCCGTGGCAAGCCTCGCAGAGGGATGCTCCGCAGAGCCGTTTTCTCAGATGTCCAACGCAAGGCCTTGGAGAAGATGTTCCAGAAACAGAAATACATCAGCAAACCAGACAGGAAAAAGCTGGCTGGGAAACTGGGGCTGAAAGACTCTCAGGTGAGGACCCAACACTATAAACCAGTTACATTCCAACTCTTGCTGTATAGCCCCATTGGTAGAGAGATTTAAACAGATGTGTTACAGATCAAGACAACTCCAAAAGTTTATTTGCCAAGATATGTTAGGGAATAAAATACTGTGTTTGTCTGTACAAAGCTCATCTACGAAGAAGTTTTGGTTGGTCCACTAAAATGGATCACCATTGAGGATACTTGTTAGTTGTTAATAACAAGCAAGTTATAGTATATAGCACGGGTGAGCAATTAGTTTCCCAAAGGGGCCACATGAGAAACGCAGAATGTTGTGGAGGGCAGGACCATAGGCGGGACTTAATTCTGCTCAATAATAATTTTATAGGTTTATTTTATTTTCTCAGTGCCAGGAGCAGTATCTACAGAATGCTATCCATCCCAGTCACAACACCGCTGCTCACAAATATTACTATTAGCAGTGTTTTTTTGTCCAGGACACAAATTTGCATCCCACTGTAGTGGCCCGGCAGGGACAGCCAAAGGGCCAGATATGGCTCACGGGCCGCACAATGCCCAGGTCTGGTATATAGGAACATAGAGTTTCTAGGAGTGTAAACATAAAAATAAGAGTGTAAACATAAGAATATAAGAGTATACACATAGATAATTCACAAGCGTAAATTTAAAGTATAAGAACGTAAACTTAGATGATATAAGTGATTGTAAACATAAGAATAACATTGTAAACTTAGGGACCAAACATAAACTATAAGAATGTAAACATAGGATATGAGAGTATAAACATAAAAATAATAGTGTAAACATAGGATATGAGTGTGTAAACATAAGAATAATAGTGTAAACATAGATGATACAGGAACCTAAACATAGAGACAACAATTGTGTAAAAATAGAGAATGTGATAGTATTAACCTACATAATACAGTATATAAGTATAAACCTGTGCACCATTTTTAATAAATATAATTTTATGCAGAGAAATATAGCAACAAGAAACCATTGTTAAATAGAAACAATTTGTGAAAGTGCATATTTAAAGTGCTTTGGTTAATTTTTGGCTGTTTTTCTTTGTAGGTGAAAATCTGGTTTCAGAACAGGAGAATGAAATGGAGAAACTCCAAGGAGAGAGAACTTTTGTCATCTGGAGGGTGCAGAGAGCAGACATTGCCCACCAAGTTCAATCCCCACCCAGACCTCAGTGATGTTGGCAAGAAGATCTCAGGAGAGGAGGAGTCCTTGTGCCCAGGAAGCAGCCCCAGACACAGCTTGGCATATACAGAACATCACTTGAGATTGGACACTCATCTTCCTCCTTCTCCATACAACTCCAGCAGTCCCAGTAAACCCTCAGACTTCTCAGATTCAGAAGAAGAGGAGCAGGAGGAAGAGATCACGGTCTCATAGCTTCTGCTCTTCCAACAAAGACTTTATACAAATGTAAAAAATATTATATAGAGTAATAATTCATTGGAGGGGTGTCTTCCATATCTATGTCCCAATCTCTTGTTATTTACATATTGTTGTACTGGTTACAGTAACTGAGGTTCGTTGAAAAATTCAAATTGAGTTTTTAAACCCTACAATGGAGTCCAATTAAAGAACAACCTTGGGGTATTGAAACATATTTAAGGAAGCCATTCCTTACTGTGGCCAGCATTGATTTCACTCCGTCGTCTCTTTCTTATTTCTCTGTAGTCATCTACTTCTGTCTGTTTTCAATGGTTGACCCTCTTTGATATTAACTTTGCTGTTTTTACACAGCTTATATAAACTGTACACAATATTGTACAAATGCTCAGTATGGGTATTTATATACCAACGTTATTTTATATATGTTAAAAGTTCATAACTAGATGTTCAATTTTTTGCATTTTTAAAAAAAATAAGAGGTAGCTTTTTTCACCGTTCCCTATAACTTATAAAGAAACATTTATTTTGTATTTTACAAATGTACAGATTTAAAATATGTATATATTATGAATGATGCCAATGCCAAATAAAATGTAGACATTTTCTATTGTATTTTTGTCTAATATTGTCTAAATATTCATGGTGCAAGAGAAAGGGGGGGGGGGGGGGCAAAAGTTGAGTACTGAAGCCCCATATTTATAATGTGCCCTTTGTGAGAACTTCACTTGATAATGAATATTATTTTTAGAAATATATATAAAAAAAAAAAATACAGAGTTTGTAACTATGTAACATACTTTTTTTAATTGATGGACAGAACCAGTTTTTTTGTTCAAACATACAGTAATTACACCTTAAGAAAATGTAACGACCAACTCACTGCTCCCTTAAGGTTCTAAAACCGATCACTAATACCCAACCAAATAACAACAGAAATGTTCCCTTTTATGAGCTTGGGAGCACTCGAATCAGGGGAAGTATAACTAAAACATAACTTTTATTAATTATTATATTGAAAGTAATTCATTTGTACAGGATTTCTACGCCATCTAAAACAACATAGAGCGTCATAAGTGTACAGCAGATTAGGTATTGTCAAGACTAGGAGTATGGGTACAAACATGGAGAAAAAATAACTTAGATACATGCCTTATAGCTTCACAAAAAGGATTAATCCTAATCTATGATTGGCCGACTCACTATCAACACCCTTCCCAGGTTCCCTATTCTCAACCACTAATCCCATACGTATAGTCATACACTGTTAATATGACCCTCTTAAACATATAGAGACCCGTAGTAAAAGTAACTCCATAAAGACGTCATGTGATCCGGTATTCCAGTGTAATTAGTACATTATACTATATTACTGAATAAAGTTATGCTATTTATGGTATCAGTTTTAAATCTATTGGTTGTCAACTATCAATGTGTTTATAGTAATTCAAGGATTGTATTCCCTGATATGTCACGTGCATAGAGTAATATATCTGTACATAGACACGCATTACAGAGTTCCTTCCCTTTTGTAGGCTCACTGACCTCCTTTGAGCTGTAAAAACTAAATCCCATCCATGCAAACAGTGAACGCGTTTCGCTGGAAGCTTGTAATAGTTAATAAAGGTTATGTTTTAGCGATACTTCCCCTGGTTCGAGTTCTCCCAAGCTCATAAAAGGGAAAATTTCTATTGTTATCTGGTCAAAAATAATTATACTATTCAGTTCAATGGAACAGCTGACAAGTTGTTATGATGCCTCACAATAGGACTCAATGGAAATGCAACCATAGGATATACTACTCCCCTCAGGCTGCAGGCGAACAAGAAGTCTGTAAGATCCAAGACTTCAGATACTAGAACTCGGATTTTCTCCAAATATACCATTACTTAGCTTCTAGTCAGTGGTGGAGCTAGTGAATAGAGGGCCCCGGTGTAAAATAACTTTGGTGTCCCCCTTACAATTTCTCTATCCACCCTGTGTGTTGTTGTTGCCGTCACTGAGTCGTGTTTGCTTTGTTCAGTTGTTTCTGATGTTCCGTGACCTCATGGACCGCAACACACTGTGCTGTTTCATGGCAGAGATACTGGAGTGGGTTGCCAGTTCCTTCTCCAGTGGTCCCCAGCATACAGCTCCTGGTATTCCTAGATGGTCTCCCACCCAAGATCTGATCAGGCCCAACCCTACATGGCTGATCTAGGTTCCCTGACTGGAATTGAACCCAGGTCATAGTGGTGAAAGCACCAAATTCTAACCTGTATGCTGTGGCCCGCTGAAGAAGGAACTGGCAACCCACTCAAGTATCTGCCATAAAAAACATAAAAATATGCCTGGTGTATTAGGGTCCATGAGGTCACAGAAAGTCAGAAACAACTGAACAACACACACAAAAAAACAAAAACATTAAACACACATACAAAAAGCTGCAGCCACAAAAGATCACTTAAGTTCCCCTCAATGATTGCTAGTGCACTTCTCACCCATGTCCCTCCTTGCTCTGGGAACTATTGACCAGGACGCAGTCATTCATACATTGCATTAATTATGTAGGCCAGATTACCTGGAGCACGCTCTGTAGGATTCCTGCAATCCCATAACTCTACTTCTCCAAAGTGAGCATGCTCCAGGTAATCTGGCCTACATAACTAATGCAATCTATGATGACTGTGTTTGTTTTAGGACAATAGTGAACCTACCTTTTCCACTGTAATGAGATAAACAAATACTTCTACATGGAATCCAACCTGTAAATCTGCAGTTTTATCAGTGTTAGCTCTGTGATAAAATCTGTAGCGATAGACATTTTGTGATTGTCCTTTAATTATTTATTTACTTATTTCCTTTATTTGCAGCAAGACAACATATTGTATATAAGTCGAAGTCAAAACAATATTAACACAACGAAGAGAAGAGAATGGAGGGCCCGGTCTGGGAGCTTAAAATCAAGTGTACACAGAGCTGTCACTAAAGCACATAGGAAGATTGAAAACTCACAGACTTACAATCTAAAGGGTATGGTAGAGGCATAGATGTGATGTGTACATTAAGTCTGAAGGTAATAAGCTTCTTTAAACAGGAGAGTTTTTAGTGAATGTTTGAAGGATTCGAGGCAGGAGGAGTCTAGTGGAGCGAGGCAAGGAGTTCCAGAGAATAGGGGCAGCACAAGAAAAGTCCTGAAGACGGGAGAGAGAGGAGATCATTAGAAGAATGAAGAGGACGGTTGGGGGAGTAGTTAGAGATGAGAACAGAGATATAAGAGGGAGCTGGACACAACAAAGTAGATAATACATGTATTTGCTTCCTGCTAGAACCCTAAATAGGAACATATAGTTGATGGTAGATAAGAACCAAGAACCTCATCTGCTCATTCTTTCTACCTGGGGAAGTTTGGCTTAATAGACCCTCAGGATGGTTCTATGTTTGCCTCAGGCATGCTGGGATTCCTTGCCTGTGTTTGTCCTTACCAATTCTACTAGAAGGTTGTTCCACTTATCTACTGTCTGTTCAGTCATGTCCATCTCTCTATGACCCTAAGGACAGCAGCACACCAGTCACAGGTGTGCTTATCCATAAGGAGTGGGTTGCCATTTCCTTCTCCAGTGGACAGCGATTTGTCTGATCTCTCTGCTATGGTCTGCCCATCTTGGATGACCCTACATGGTATAGCTCACAGCTTCATTGAAGTACACAAGCCCCTTCACCACAACAAGGTAGCGATCCAGAAGGGGTCTTATCTACTACCCTTTCTGAAAAAGAAATTTCACAAGTAGTAATCATCAGCCGTATTTACTATGTTGTAATATTTATATTGATAATAGGCATTGGGTTATAAGGACCAAAGCATTACATGGATTATGTTTCACTGGTTATAATAATTCTCTCTTATTTCTATGTAGCTCTATGGAGCCTTTTTACTAAAATGTGAGATCTTTCCAAGCTTAAAGTGAATAATATAGGAATGAGTCTCTAAGCTTAGATAATATAGCCCAGAGCATCCTTAAACCATAATGTTTCTTGGGAAACACTTTCAGGTATTTAAGGAGCAAAATGCTGATAATACACCTCATTTTACAAAACATAGAAACAGCAAATCAGAAGCAGCAAAGAACCGCGTCATAGCTAAGACTTGCTGGGGATACCAAGGATGGAGCAGGTAATCGCCCCTTAAGATTGATGGGAACCTGGAAGACACTGCAGAGCCCTCACAGTGATTTGTATAACTGTGCACGATGGATATCAAGAAATGGATACGTGATAGGAAACCAAAATCAGCCTGGGAGGCAGGTGAATTAGATCAGGGGCAGATCTATCTGTGATGCAGTTGGTGCAGTGCACCAGGGCCCTCCTCTAGGGGACCCAGTGCTGTGTAATTTAAATAAAACATTTTGGGTGGGGATGGATGCTAAGAGGGTGGGTGCTGTGGGGGGGTGATGAATATATGTATAGCAAAGGGGTCTTGGGAAGGTTTGCTGTTATCGGAAGGGGTTGTCGGGAGTGAAGCAGTTATAGGAAGGGGTCTGGGGAGGAGCACTGAGTGTAGGGCCCAGGGCAAAAGAATGCTTTACAGCCTCTTTCTGTCTCTCCTCTCACTCTTTGTCTCCCTCTCTAGCTCTCTCTCCCTCTATTTCTCTCTCTATTCTCCCTCTTTATCTCTCCCCTCTTTCTCTCCTTCTCTCTCTCCCCCCTTGTTCTCTCTCCCCCTTCTCACTCTCCCTCTCTCCTTCCCCCCTCTTTTTCTCTCTCCTTCTCCCTCTTTCTCTCTTTCCCTCTCTTTGTCTCCCTCTCTCTTTCTTTCTCACCCTCTTTCTCTCTTTCCCTCTCTTTGTCTCCCTCTCTCTTTCTTTCTCACCCTCTTTCTCTCTCTTTAATCCCTCTCTTTCTCTCCCCATCTTCTCTCTCCCTCTCTCTTCCCCTCTTTCTCTCCATTTCCCTCTCTCTCTCCCCCTCTATTTCTCTTCTTCTTTCTCTCTCTCCCTCTATCCCTTTTCTCTCCCTTCCCCCTCCTTTCTCTCCCCTCTTGTCCCTCTTACTCTCTCCCCTCTTTCTTTCCCTCCCTCTCTCTCTCCCTCTCTTTCTCTCCATTTCCCTCTCTCTCTCCACCTCTATTTCTCTCCTTCTTTCTCTCTCTCCCTCCCCCTCCTTTCTCTCCCCTCTTCTCCCTCTTTCTCTCTCCCCTATTTCTTTCCCTCCTTCTCTCTTTCTTTCTCTCTCTCCCTCTCTTTCTCTCCATTTCCCTCTCTCTCTCTCTCCACCTCTATTTCTCTCCTTCTTTCTCTCTCTCCCTCCCCCCTCCTTTCTCTCCCCTCTTCTCCCTCTTTCTCTCTCCCTTATTTATTTCCCTCCTTCTCTCTTTCTTTCTCTCCCTCCCTCTTCCTGTCTCTCACCCTCCCTCTTTTGGTCTCTCTCTCTCTCCCTTCTCGCCCTCTTTCTCTCCTCTCCCCCCTTTCTCTCCTCTTATCTCCCCCCCCACTTACTTTAACTGTGTGCACGCCGGTTCTGGAAGCTCCTCCCACTGACAGCTCCTCCTCTCCTCCACTGGACTCAGAGCAGAGAGCAGGGGCTGTGGAAGAGGAGGGAGCCAGGGAGGAGTTGCAGGAGGAGGGAGCCAGAGGGAGGTGAAGGAGACGGGAGCCAGGGGGAGGTGCAGGGGGAGGGTGCCAGGGGGAGGTCCAGGGGGAGGTGCAGGAGGAGGGAGCCAGAGGGAGGTGCAGGAGGAGGGAGCCAGGGGGAGGTGCAGGAGGAGGGAGCCAGAGGGAGGTGCAGGAGGAGGGAGCCAGAGGGAGGTGCAGGGGGAGGGGTCCAGGGGGAGGTGCAGGAGGAGGGAGCCAGAGGGAGGTGCAGGAGGAGGGAGCCAGGGGGAGGTGCAGGGGGAGGGAGCCAGAGGGAGGTGCAGGAGGAGGGAGCCAGAGGGAGGTGCAGGGGGAGGGAGCCAGAGGGACGTGAAGGAGACGGGAGCCAGGGGGAGGTGCAGGGGGAGGGTGCCAGGGGGAGGTCCAGGGGGAGGTGCAGGAGGAGGGAGCCAGAGGGAGGTGCAGGAGGAGGGAGCCAGGGTGAGGTGCAGGGGGAGGGAGCCAGAGGGAGGTGCAGGAGGAGGGAGCCAGAGGGAGGTGCAGGGGAAGGGAGCCAGAGGGAGGTGCAGGAGGAGGAAGCCAGAGGGAGGTGCAGAAGGAGGGAGCCAGGGGGAGGTGCAGGAGGAGGGAGCCAGGGGGGAGGTGCAGGAGGAGGGAGCCAGGGGGGAGGTGCAGGAGGAGGGAGCCAGGGGGAGGTGCAGGAGGAGGAAGCCAGAGGGAGGTGCAGAAGGAGGGAGCCAGGGGGAGGTGCAGGAGGAGGGAACCAGGGAGGAGATGCAGGGGGAGGGAGCCAGGGGGAGGTCCAGGGGGAGGTGCAGGAGGAGGGAGCCAGAGGGAGGTGCAGGAGGAGGGAGCCAGGGGGAGGTGCAGGGGGAGGGAGCCAGAGGGAGGTGCAGGAGGAGGGAGCCAGAGGGAGGTGCAGGGGGAGGGAGCCAGAGGGAGGTATAGGAGGAGGAAGCCAGAGGGAGGTGCAGAAGGAGGGAGCCAGGGGGAGGTGCAGGAGGAGGGAGCCAGAGGGAGGTGCAGAAGGAGGGAGCCAGGGCGGAGGTGCATGAGGAGGGAGCCAGGGGGGAGGTGCAGGAGGAGGAAGCCAGAGGGAGGTGCAGAAGGAGGGAGCCAGGGGGAGGTGCAGGAGGAGGGAACCAGGGAGGAGGTGCATGAGGAGGGAGCCATTGGGAGCTGCAAGAGGAGGGAGCCAGGGAGGAGGTGTATGAGGAGGGAGCGGGGTGCAGGAGGAGGAAGCCAGAGGGGGGTGCAGGAGGAGGGAGCCAGGGGGAGGTGCAGGAGGAGGGAGCCAGAGGGAGGTGAAGGAGACGGGAGCCAGGGGGAGGTGCAGGGGGAGGGTGCCAGGGGGAGGTGCAGGAGGAGGGAGCCAGAGGGAGGTGCAGGAGGAGGGAGCCAGGGGGAGGTGCAGGAGGAGGGAGCCAGAGGGAGGTGCAGGAGGAGGGAGCCAGAGGGAGGTGCAGGGGGAGGGTGCCAGGGGGAGGTCCAGGGGGAGGTGCAGGAGGAGGGAGCCAGAGGGAGGTGCAGGAGGAGGGAGCCAGGGGGAGGGAGCCAGAGGGAGGTGCAGGAGGAGGGAGCCAGAGGGAGGTGCAGGGGGAGGGAGCCAGAGGGAGGTGAAGGAGACGGGAGCCAGGGGGAGGGTGCCAGGGGGAGGTCCAGGGGGAGGTGCAGGAGGAGGGAGCCAGAGGGAGGTGCAGGAGGAGGGAGCCAGGGTGAGGTGCAGGGGGAGGGAGCCAGAGGGAGGTGCAGGAGGAGGGAGCCAGAGGGAGGTGCAGGGGGAGGGAGCCAGAGGGAGGTGCAGGAGGAGGGAGCCAGGGGGAGGTGCAGGAGGAGGGAGCCAGGGGGGAGGTGCAGGAGGAGGGAGCCAGGGGGGAGGTGCAGGAGGAGGGAGCCAGGGGGGAGGTGCAGGAGGAGGAAGCCAGAGGGAGGTACAGAAGGAGGGAGCCAGGGGGAGGTGCAGGAGGAGGGAACCAGGGAGGAGATGCAGGGGGAGGGAGCCAGGGGGAGGTCCAGGGGGAGGTGCAGGAGGAGGGAGCCAGAGGGAGGTGCAGGAGGAGGGAGCCAGGGGGAGGTGCAGGGGGAGGGAGCCAGAGGGAGGTGCAGGAGGAGGGAGCCAGGGTGAGGTGCAGGGGGAGGGAGCCAGAGGGAGGTGCAGGAGGAGGGAGCCAGAGGGAGGTGCAGGGGGAGGGAGCCAGAGGGAGGTGCAGGAGGAGGGAGCCAGGGGGAGGTGCAGGAGGAGGGAGCCAGGGGGGAGGTGCAGGAGGAGGGAGCCAGGGGGGAGGTGCAGGAGGAGGAAGCCAGAGGGAGGTACAGAAGGAGGGAGCCAGGGGGAGGTGCAGGAGGAGGGAACCAGGGAGGAGATGCAGGGGGAGGGAGCCAGGGGGAGGTCCAGGGGGAGGTGCAGGAGGAGGGAGCCAGAGGGAGGTGCAGGAGGAGGGAGCCAGGGGGAGGTGCAGGGGGAGGGAGCCAGAGGGAGGTGCAGGAGGAGGGAGCCAGAGGGAGGTGCAGGGGGAGGGAGCCAGAGGGAGGTATAGGAGGAGGAAGCCAGAGGGAGGTGCAGAAGGAGGGAGCCAGGGGGAGGTGCAGGAGGAGGGAGCCAGAGGGAGGTGCAGAAGGAGGGAGCCAGGGCGGAGGTGCATGAGGAGGGAGCCAGGGGGGAGGTGCAGGAGGAGGAAGCCAGAGGGAGGTGCAGAAGGAGGGAGCCAGGGGGAGGTGCAGGAGGAGGGAACCAGGGAGGAGGTGCATGAGGAGGGAGCCATTGGGAGCTGCAAGAGGAGGGAGCCAGGGAGGAGGTGTATGAGGAGGGAGCGGGGTGCAGGAGGAGGAAGCCAGAGGGGGGTGCAGGAGGAGGGAGCCAGGGGGAGGTGCAGGAGGAGGGAGTCAGGGGGGGGGGGTGAAGGAGGAGGGAGCCAGGGGGAGCTGCAAGAGGAGGGAGCCAGGAGGAGGTGCATGAGGAGGGAGCCAGGGGGAGGTGCATGAGGAGGGAACCAGGGGGAGGTGCAGGAGGAGGAAACCAGAGGGAGGTGCAGAAGGAGCCAGGGGGAGGTGCAGGAGGACGGAGCCAGGGAGGAGGTGCATGAGGAGGGAGCCATGGGGAGCTGCAAGAGGAGGGAGCCAGGGAGGAGGTGCATGAGGAGGAAGGGGAGGGGGTGCAGGAGGAGGAAGCCAGAGGGAGGGAGCCAGGGGGAGGTGCAGGAGGAGGGAGCCAGTGGGAGGTGCATGAGGAGGGAGCCAGGTGGAGGTGCAGAAGGAGGGAGCCAGTGGGAGGTGCAGGAGGAGGAAGCCAGGGGGAAGTGCAGGAGGAGGTGCAGGAGGAGGAAGCCAGGGGGAAGTGCAGGAGAAGGAAGCCAAGGGGAGGTGTAGGAGGAGGGAGCCACGGGGAGGTGCAGGAGGAGGGAGCCAGGGGGAGCTGCAAGAGGAGGGAGCCAGGGAGGAGGTGCATGAGGAGGGAGCCAGGGGGAGGTGCAGGAGGAGGGAGCCAGGAGGAGAGAGCCAGGGGGAGGTGCATGAGGAGGGAGCCAGGGGGAGGTACAGGAGGAGGGAGCCAGGGGGAGGTGCATGAGGAGGGAGCCAGGGGGAGGTGCAGGAGGACGGAGCCAGGGAGGAGGGAGCCAGGAGGGAGGTGCAGGAGGAGGGAGCCAGGGAGAGGTGCCGGAGGAGGGAACCAGGGGGAGGTGCACGAGGAGAGAGCCAAGGGGAGGTGCGGGAGGAGAAAGCCAGGGAGGAGGTGCATGAGGAGGGAACCTGGGGGAGGGCAGGAGGAGGGAGCCAGGGGGAGGGAGTGATTCTAGCGGTGGGTGGTAACTGTGGGCATTTTTGACTCCCCAAGGGGGTGCCATCAAGGGCGGTACACCCCTGGCGCCACCATCTGACTACTCCACTAATGGGAGGTACCGTAATCTTATATCCATCATCTGTCACAACCCATCTGTTTGCACGTCTCCTGTGCCCTCTGGAATGCGTGTTCCATTTGGAATAACCTCACTTCCATCTCCCCTAATCTACTGGCTATCACAGAAATTTAGCTCACTCCCATGTAGCATTCACATATGGTGACCCAGCACATCTTTTGAAATTCACACCCATCTCACCCATCTCTCTGCGAGTTGTTGTGATCTATCACCCGTCTGGCCACCTGCTCAACTTCTGGATCAGTTTGCCACGTGGCTCCCTCATTTTGTCTCCTCTAATTAGCCTTTATTGATTAGTTGCCATTTTAAAATGTGCCATTGATGCACCCACCTCCCCATACTGCGGCAAAACCACTTACCTCTTCCCTTGGCCTCTCACAATGGACAAAGTCCCCAACTGACTGTGATGACTGTATCTTTACCAACCTCTGTCCAATCCCCAACCTTGTTATCTCCCCTTCTATCCGACCACCATCTCCTAACCTGCACCCTCACCACACCTTCCATTCACTGCCCTTCTTCAACCCCTGCCACCAGAACCTACAGAAACCATCAAGAACTTGACTCACAACAGTTTTCCAAAGTGCAACAACCCATTTTCAGTCCCTCTCACCCTGTTATTTCTACCACACAGTACCAGATATTAACTTCAACCCTTATTACCCCACAACAACAGGCTACCCCCTAGCTCTTATCTAAAACCATGGCACACTACACAAACACTTCAGCCTACTTCCTGCATTACAAACAACACTACCTTTCATCACTAATGTCAACTCTGTCCCCCAACCACAAAATCCTGTTTGCAACATTCAACAACCCAACGCCACCTCCTGCCCCTTCCTGTCTCCACAGTTTAAGACGTTGACTTTGCCTTCCCCAATCTCACATCTGCTATGGACTGTTTAAAGGGACCGTTAAGTCAGCACAACTTGGAGCACACCACTGTAACATACTCATAAAAACATATTGAAATAAGTTTTACATTTTTTAAATAGGTGCATTTGTCTCATAGAAAATCCTAAAAGAAGTGTATGTTTACTTGAGCTCTGGCAAGTCCCCCAGGCAGACTGACAGCAAAAGTGTGTGCACAGACTAGACACAGAGAGTGATTTAACCCTTCTCAAATACATCTGTGCCGAGAAATGACTGCTTCAAGCTGCTAAATATATTACTTGGGAGTTCACCAGTAGCTGAATGCATCCCTAAACCCAAGGAAAAGCTATAAATCTATGGGCCTCATTCAATTGTGATTTGGTCAGTTGAATAGAGTTCTATATAAGCACAAAGCATAATTTGTTACACAAGTTTTTAGTTAGTGAACTTCTATCGAAAAGCAAGGTCTGCACTAACTAAAAACATCTGTAAAAAATATATAGAGCCCTATTCAATTGGCCGAATCGCAATTGAATGAGGCTCTATGTGTGCAGCATTTTCTACAGCTCGCTATCAGCATGTGATGTTAATCATGGGCAGTCAGGAGTCTATTTGTAAACAACCAAAGACCTTACATTTTCAAGCTGTTATTAGTGTAATTTAAAAAAAGCAATAGAGCATTTAAACATAGAATGTTGTGCTCTTTCACACCAGGAAGAGCACTTACAGTGAGGTAACTGGCCCTGTAACTGAGCATGAAGTCCCTGGTCTCCTATCAACCACTGAACAACATGCTCACTCGATCCTATTCCATCACAGCTAATCCCTCTCCACCACACATATCCCAGCACTCGCACACACTTTCCCTAAACGCCAGCAAGTTTCTATCATCTCTAAAACATGCCATAATTCCACAAAGTCTTAAGAAACCCTCATCTGACTCAGCGCCTGCATCGAACTATTGCCCTATCTTTCTCCTTCCCTTGGCTTCAAAACTACTTGAGTGACGTGTCTACAACTGCCTAATCCAGTTCCTTTCCTCCAACTCCATTCTTCTACCCCTCCAATGGCTTCTGGCCCCAAGACACCACTCTCAGAAAAATCACTAAGGACGTACTCACTGCCAAGTTAGAGGGACACCGCTCTCCACTAAGTCTCCGGATTGCTCTGCTGATACTTCTTATCCAAGCTCTCACAAGGATCACAGTTTATCTAGAAATAGAAGATGTAGTGCTTCCTTCTCTGGCACCTCTTCTTACCCATTCCATCTTGGACCCCTCCTCTTCTCCATCTATACATCCTTCCTTGGTACCCTAATACAATCCTTTGGATATCAGTATCATCTATACGCAGGTAACACTCAAATCTACCATTCGGCACCCGATCTATCCCCTCCATCCTAGAACGAGTTGCCAACTGACTCTCCAGCATATTCTATCATCAATCCGTCTACTTAAACTCAGCATGTCAAAGACTGAGCTCCTAATCTTCCCACCATCTTCTCCAGCTCCCACTCCTCAAATACCTGTCAATAACATACTCACTCCCACCTCCCAGGCCCGTTGTCTTGGGGTTCTGTTGGACCTTGCCCTCTATTTCATTCCTCACATACAATCACTAACAAAAAGAGAAATGTTAAATATACGGCAATTAAAGTTGTTTAAAAATAATTTCTGGGTATAGAAAAGCCACAGTATTGTTGCGCCTAGTACTAAATGTACTCAGTTACTTCTGGTACTTGCGATTTACCAGAATGAATCAGAAACACATTTGATACATTGTTTAATTGTATTTATAGTGTATTTTTACAATTACAATTTACAATTTAAATTTACATACTTGTGTAACATTAATCACTATAAAAAACAGGTCAGAAATCCACAGCAGAGGAATCCTCCTTAGCATATTCATAGTAACAAAACAATTATTTTACATGAGAGTGCTGCCATCCAGTGGTAAAAATGGTAACTGCAACAAGAGTAAAGTTTGAAAACATTTAGAGCCTCGATTTTCATTACATTTTCATGTTGTGATATCCACAAATTATTTTTGAATTGCATTTGACACCCCCCATCAATTATTGGAATCCTTATGACACTCAAGGACTTTACTACTGAAAAAGAAATACTTAACATATCTGTAGAAGCACCTGAGAACTTTGTCCCTCTAGTTGTCAATTATTTCTAAAGTGCCAGCATGTTGTGTTATATTGTGTAGTGTTATATTGTGTAGTGTTGTAATGTGTAGTGTTATAATGTGTAGTGTTATAATGTGTAGTGTTATATTGTGTAGTGTTGTAATGTGTAGTGTTATAATGTGTAGTGTTATATTGTGTAGTGTTATATTGTGTAGTGTTATAATGTGTAGTGTTATAATGTGTAGTGTTATAACGTGTTGTGTTATATTGTGTAGTGTTATATTGTGTAGTGTTATAACATGTTGTGTTATATTGTGTAGTGTTATATTGTGTAGTGTTATAACATGTTGTGTTATATTGTGTAGTGTTATAATGTGTAGTGTTATATTGTGTAGTGTTATATTGTGTAGTGTTGTAATGTGTAGTGTTATAATGTGTAGTGTTATATTGTGTAGTGTTATATTGTGTAGTGTTATAATGTGTAGTGTTATAATGTGTAGTGTTATATTGTGTAGTGTTATAACGTGTAGTGTTATATTGTGTAGTGTTATAACATGTTGTGTTATATTGTGTAGTGTTATATTGTGTAGTGTTGTAATGTGTAGTGTTGTAATGTGTAGTGTTATAACATGTTGTGTTATATTGCGTAGTGTTATAATGTGTAGTGTTATATTGTGTAGTGTTATAACGTGTAGTGTTATATTGTGTAGTGTTATAACATGTTGTGTTATATTGTGTAGTGTTATAATGTGTAGGGTTATATTGTGTAGTGTTATAATGTGTAGTGTTATATTGTGTAGTGTTATATTGTGTAGTGTTATAACATGTTGTGTTATATTGTGTAGTGTTATAATGTGTAGTGTTATATTGTGTAGTGTTGTAATGTGTAGTGTTATAACATGTTGTGTTATATTGTGTAGTGTTATAATGTGTAGTGTTATATTGTGTAGTGTTGTAATGTGTAGTGTTATAACATGTTGTGTTATATTGTGTAGTGTTATAATGTGTAGTGTTATATTGTGTAGTGTTATATTGTGTAGTGTTGTAATGTGTAGTGTTATAACATGTTGTGTTATATTGTGTAGTGTTACATTGTGTAGTGTTATATTGTGTTGTGTTATAATGTGTAGTGTTATAATGTGTAGTGTTATATTGTGTAGTGTTATAATGTGTAGTGTTATAATGTGTAGTGTTATATTGTGTAGTGTTATAATGTGTAGTGTTATATTGTGTAGTGTTGTAATGTGTAGTGTTATAACATGTTGTGTTATATTGTGTAGTGTTATAATGTGTAGTGTTATATTGTGTAGTGTTATATTGTGTAGTGTTGTAATGTGTAGTGTTATAACATGTTGTGTTATATTGTGTAGTGTTACATTGTGTAGTGTTATATTGTGTTGTGTTATAATGTGTAGTGTTATAATGTGTAGTGTTATATTGTGTAGTGTTATAATGTGTAGTGTTATAATGTGTAGTGTTATATTGTGTAGTGTTATAATGTGTAGTGTTATAACGTGTAGTGTTGTAATGTGTAGTGTTATAACGTGTTGTGTTATATTGTGTAGTGTTATAATGTGTAGTGTTATATTGTGTAGGGTTATAATGTGTTGTGTTATATTGTGTAGTGTTATAACGTGTAGTGTTATATTGTGTAGTGTTATATTGTGTAGTGTTATAATGTGTAGTGTTATAACGTGTTGTGTTATATTGTGTAATGTTATAATGTGTAGTGTTATATTGTGTAGTGTTATATTGTGTAGTGTTATAATGTGTAGTGTTATAACGGGTTGTGTTATATTGTGTAGTGTTATAATGTGTAGTGTTATATTGTGTAGTGTTATAACGTGTTGTGTTATATTGTGTAGTGTTATAATGTGTAGTGTTGTAATGTGTAGTGTTATAATGTGTAGTGTTATATTGTGTAGTGTTATAATGTGTTGTGTTATATTGTGTAGTGTTACATTGTGTAGTGTTATATTGTGTTGTGTTATAATGTGTAGTGTTATATTGTGTAGTGTTATATTGTGTAGTGTTATAATGTGTAGTGTTATAATGTGTAGTGTTATAATGTGTAGTGTTATAATGTGTTGTGTTATATTGTGTAGTGTTATAATGTGTTGTGTTATAATGTGTTGTGTTATATTGTGTAGTGTTATAATGTGTAGTGTTGTAATGTGTAGTGTTATAACGTGTTGTGTTATAACGTGTTGTGTTATATTGTGTAGTGTTGTAATGTGTAGTGTTATAACGTGTTGTGTTATAATGTGTAGTGTTATATTGTGTAGTGTTGTAATGTGTAGTGTTATAATGTGTAGTGTTATAACGTGTTGTGTTATATTGTGTAGTGTTATAATGTGTAGTGTTATATTGTGTAGTGTTATAATGTGTAGTGTTATAACATGTTGTGTTATATTGTGTAGTGTTATAATGTGTAGTGTTATATTGTGTAGTGTAATAATGTGTAGTGTTATATTGTGTAGTGTTATAACGTGTAGTGTTATATTGTGTAGTGTTATAATGTGTAGTGTTATAACGTGTTGTGTTATATTGTGTAGTGTTATATTGTGTAGTGTTATAATGTGTAGTGTTATAACATATTGTGTTATATTGTGTAGTGTTATAATGTGTAGTGTTATAACGTGTTGTGTTATATTGTGTAGTGTTATATTGTGTAGTGTTATAACGTGTAGTGTTATAACGTGTAGTGTTATATTGTGTAGTGTTATATTGTGTAGTGTTATAATGTGTAGTGTTATAACGTGTTGTGTTATATTGTGTAGTGTTATATTGTGTAGTGTTATAACGTGTAGTGTTATAATGTGTTGTGTTATATTGTGTAGTGTTATATTGTGTAGTGTTATAACGTGTAGTGTTATATTGTGTAGTGTTATAATGTGTAGTGTTATATTGTGTAGTGTTATAACGTGTTGTGTTATATTGTGTAGTGTTATAATGTGTAGTGTTGTAATGTGTAGTGTTGTAATGTGTAGTGTTATAACGCGTTGTGTTATAATGTGTAGTGTTATAATGTGTAGTGTTATAATGTGTAGTGTTATATTGTGTAGTGTTATAATGTGTTGTGTTATATTGTGTAGTGTTATATTGTGTAGTGTTATAACGTGTTGTGTTATAATGTGTAGTCTTATAATGTGTAGTGTTGTAATGTGTAGTGTTGTAATGTGTAGTGTTATAACGCGTTGTGTTATAATGTGTAGTGTTATATTGTGTAGTGTTATAACGTGTTCTGTTATATTGTGTAGTGTTATAATGTGTAGTGTTGTAATGTGTAGTGTTATAATGTGTAGTGTTGTAATGTGTAGTGTTATAACGTGTTGTGTTATATTGTGTAGTGTTATAATGTGTAGTGTTATAATGTGTAGTGTTATATTGTGTAGTGTTATAATGTGTTGTGTTATATTGTGTAGTGTTATATTGTGTAGTGTTATAACGTGTAGTGTTATAACGTGTAGTGTTATAATGTGTTGTGTTATATTGTGTAGTGTTATATTGTGTAGTGTTATATTGTGTAGTGTTATAATGTGTTGTGTTATATTGTGTAGTGTTATATTGTGTAGTGTTATATTGTGTAGTGTTATAACGTGTAGTGCTATAATGTGTAGTGTTATATTGTGTAGTGTTATATTGTGTAGTGTTATATTGTGTAGTGTTATAAAGTGTAGTGTTATAACGTGTAGTGTTATATTGTGTAGTGTTATATTGTGTAGTGTTATATTGTGTAGTGTTATAATGTGTAGTGTTATAACGTGTTGTGTTATATTGTGTAGTGTTATAATGTGTAGTGTTGTAATGTGTAGTGTTGTAATGTGTAGTGTTGTAACGTGTTGTGTTATAATGTGTAGTGTTATAATGTGTAGTGTTATAATGTGTAGTGTTATATTGTGTAGTGTTATATTGTGTAGTGTTATATTGTGTAGTGTTATATTGTGTAGTGTTATATTGTGTAGTGTTATATTGTGTCGTGTTATATTGTGTAGTGTTATAACGTGTAGTGTTATAACGTGTAGTGTTATATTGTGTAGGGTTATATTGTGTAGGGTTATATTGTGTAGGGTTATATTGTGTCGTGTTATATTGTGTAGTGTTATAACGTGTAGTGTTATAACGTGTAGTGTTATATTGTGTAGGGTTATATTGTGTAGTGTTATATTGTGTAGTGTTATAACGTGTAGTGTTATAACGTGTAGTGTTATAACGTGTAGTGTTATATTGTGTAGTGTTATAACGTGTAGTGTTATAACGTGTAGTGTTATAACGTGTAGTGTTATATTGTGTAGTGTTATATTGTGTAGGGTTATATTGTGTAGGGTTATATTGTGTAGGGTTATAATGTGTTGTGTTATAATGTGTAGTGTTATAATGTGTAGTGTTACATTGTGTAGTGTTACATTGTGTAGTGTTATAACGTGTAGTGTTACATTGTGTAGTGTTACATTGTGTAGTGTTACATTGTGTAGTGTTACATTGTGTAGTGTTATATTGTGTAGTGTTATAACATGTTGTGTTATATTGTGTAGTGTTATAATGTGTAGTGTTATATTGTGTAGTGTTATATTGTGTAGTGTTGTAATGTGTAGTGTTATATTGTGTAGTGTTATATTGTGTAGTGTTATAATGTGTAGTGTTATAATGTGTAGTGTTATATTGTGTAGTGTTATAACGTGTAGTGTTATATTGTGTAGTGTTATAACATGTTGTGTTATATTGTGTAGTGTTATATTGTGTAGTGTTATAACATGTTGTGTTATAATGTGTAGTGTTATATTGTGTAGTGTTATATTGTGTAGTGTTGTAATGTGTAGTGTTATAATGTGTAGTGTTATAACGTGTAGTGTTATATTGTGTAGGGTTATATTGTGTAGTGTTATATTGTGTAGTGTTATATTGTGTAGTGTTATAACGTGTAGTGTTATAACGTGTAGTGTTATAACGTGTAGTGTTATATTGTGTAGTGTTATAACGTGTAGTGTTATAACGTGTAGTGTTATATTGTGTAGGGTTATATTGTGTAGGGTTATATTGTGTAGGGTTATAACGTGTTGTGTTATATTGTGTAGTGTTACATTGTGTAGTGTTACATTGTGTAGTGTTACATTGTGTAGTGTTATAACATGTTGTGTTATATTGTGTAGTGTTATAATGTGTAGTGTTATATTGTGTAGTGTTATATTGTGTAGTGTTGTAATGTGTAGTGTTATAATGTGTAGTGTTATATTGTGTAGTGTTATATTGTGTAGTGTTATAATGTGTAGTGTTATAATGTGTAGTGTTATATTGTGTAGTGTTATAACGTGTAGTGTTATATTGTGTAGTGTTATAACATGTTGTGTTATATTGTGTAGTGTTATATTGTGTAGTGTTATAACATGTTGTGTTATAATGTGTAGTGTTATATTGTGTAGTGTTATATTGTGTAGTGTTGTAATGTGTAGTGTTATAATGTGTAGTGTTATATTGTGTAGTGTTATATTGTGTAGTGTTATAATGTGTAGTGTTATAATGTGTAGTGTTATATTGTGTAGTGTTATAACGTGTAGTGTTATATTGTGTAGTGTTATAACATGTTGTGTTATATTGTGTAGTGTTATAATGTGTAGTGTTATATTGTGTAGTGTTGTAATGTGTAGTGTTATAACATGTTGTGTTATATTGCGTAGTGTTATAATGTGTAGTGTTATATTGTGTAGTGTTATAACGTGTAGTGTTATATTGTGTAGTGTTATATTGTGTAGTGTTATAACATGTTGTGTTATATTGTGTAGTGTTATAATGTGTAGGGTTATATTGTGTAGTGTTATAATGTGTAGTGTTATATTGTGTAGTGTTATATTGTGTAGTGTTATAACATGTTGTGTTATATTGTGTAGTGTTATAATGTGTTGTGTTATATTGTGTAGTGTTATAATGTGTTGTGTTATAATGTGTTGTGTTATATTGTGTAGTGTTATAATGTGTAGTGTTGTAATGTGTAGTGTTATAACGTGTTGTGTTATATTGTGTAGTGTTATATTGTGTAGTGTTATAATGTGTAGTGTTATAACGTGTTGTGTTATATTGTGTAGTGTTATAATGTGTAGTGTTATATTGTGTAGTGTTATAACGTGTTGTGTTATAATGTGTAGTGTTATATTGTGTAGTGTTATAATGTGTAGTGTTATAACATGTTGTGTTATATTGTGTAGTGTTATATTGTGTAGTGTTATAATGTGTAGTGTTATAACGTGTTGTGTTATATTGTGTAGTGTTATATTGTGTAGTGTTATAACGTGTAGTGTTATAACGTGTAGTGTTATATTGTGTAGTGTTATATTGTGTAGTGTTATAATGTGTAGTGTTATAACGTGTTGTGTTATATTGTGTAGTGTTATAATGTGTAGTGTTATATTGTGTAGTGTTATAACGTGTTGTGTTATAACGTGTTGTGTTATATTGTGTAGTGTTATAATGTGTAGTGTTGTAATGTGTAGTGTTATAATGTGTAGTGTTGTAATGTGTAGTGTTATAACGTGTTGTGTTATATTGTGTAGTGTTATAATGTGTAGTGTTATAATGTGTAGTGTTATATTGTGTAGTGTTATAATGTGTTGTGTTATATTGTGTAGTGTTATATTGTGTAGTGTTATAACGTGTAGTGTTATAACGTGTAGTGTTATAATGTGTTGTGTTATATCGTGTAGTGTTATATTGTGTAGTGTTATAACGTGTAGTGTTATATTGTGTAGTGTTATAATGTGTAGTGTTATATTGTGTAGTGTTATAACGTGTTGTGTTATATTGTGTAGTGTTATAATGTGTAGTGTTATATTGTGTAGTGTTATATTGTGTAGTGTTATAATGTGTTGTGTTATATTGTGTAGTGTTATATTGTGTAGTGTTATAACGTGTTGTGTTATAATGTGTAGTGTTATAATGTGTAGTGTTGTAATGTGTAGTGTTGTAATGTGTAGTGTTATAACTCGTTGTGTTATAATGTGTAGTGTTATATTGTGTAGTGTTATAACGTGTTGTGTTATATTGTGTAGTGTTATAATGTGTAGTGTTGTAATGTGTAGTGTTGTAATGTGTAGTGTTATAATGTGTAGTGTTGTAATGTGTAGTGTTATAACGTGTTGTGTTATATTGTGTAGTGTTATAACGTGTAGTGTTATAACGTGTAGTGTTATAACGTGTAGTGTTATAACGTGTAGTGTTATATTGTGTAGTGTTATATTGTGTAGTGTTATAATGTGTTGTGTTATATTGTGTAGTGTTATATTGTGTAGTGTTATATTGTGTAGTGTTATAACGTGTAGTGTTATAACGTGTAGTGCTATAATGTGTAGTGTTATATTGTGTAGTGTTATATTGTGTAGTGTTATATTGTGTAGTGTTATATTGTGTAGTGTTATAATGTGTAGTGTTATAACGTGTAGTGTTATATTGTGTAGTGTTATATTGTGTAGTGTTATAATGTGTAGTGTTATAACGTGTTGTGTTATATTGTGTAGTGTTATAATGTGTAGTGTTGTAATGTGTAGTGTTGTAATGTGTAGTGTTGTAATGTGTAGTGTTGTAATGTGTAGTGTTATAACGTGTTGTGTTATAATGTGTAGTGTTATAATGTGTAGTGTTATATTGTGTAGTGTTATAATGTGTAGTGTTATATTGTGTTGTGTTATATTGTGTAGTGTTATATTGTGTAGTGTTATATTGTGTAGTGTTATATTGTGTAGTGTTATATTGTGTAGTGTTATATTGTGTAGTGTTATAACGTGTAGTGTTATAACGTGTAGTGTTATAACGTGTAGTGTTATATTGTGTAGGGTTATATTGTGTAGTGTTATATTGTGTAGTGTTATATTGTGTAGTGTTATAACGTGTAGTGTTATAACGTGTAGTGTTATAACGTGTAGTGTTATATTGTGTAGGGTTATATTGTGTAGGGTTATATTGTGTAGGGTTATAATGTGTTGTGTTATAATGTGTAGTGTTATAATGTGTAGTGTTATAATGTGTAGTGTTATAATGTGTAGTGTTACATTGTGTAGTGTTACATTGTGTAGTGTTACATTGTGTAGTGTTACATTGTGTAGTGTTACATTGTGTAGTGTTAGAATGTGTAGTGTTAGAATGTGTAGTGTTAGAATGTGTAGTGTTACATTGTGTAGTGTTACATTGTGTAGTGTTACATTGTGTAGTGTTATAATGTGTAGTGTTATAATGTGTAGTGTTACATTGTGTAGTGTTACATTGTGTAGTGTTACATTGTGTAGTGTTACATTGTGTAGTGTTATAATGTGTAGTGTTATATTGTGTAGTGTTATAATGTTGGAAGTGGCTATCATACCAGTTTGAGGTCAGCCATCCATTGTGGAAGGCTGTGAGGCTCCTGCTAGTACAAGCTCTAGTAACCTTGCAAGACATATTTGACAAACAAGTTTCTTTTTCTTGAACTTCAGTGGTCCTTTAAACTCCAATTTTTTGCTGTAGGTTATTTTTGACTCTTCAGATCTCTTACTTTTGTATACAAACCTCTTGATGATGTTGTTTAAATCTACAAATCCTAATCTCCCACTTTCATCGCACAATGAAAAAAATGTAGTTGTTTCAGAATTTAAGTCTAAGAGCATAATTAAGCAGGAAGAGAGTCACATATTTAGTTCTTGTATTGATGTCTCTGCTGGGCCCTGGAGAGCTCCATGATACATTGGTGGAAGCTGTGTGTGTGTGTGTGAGAGGGGCATTTGCATTTCTGAAGAGCTATTGTTGCAGTGAATGATGCAAGGGGCCTGCTTGTGGGCCAGTGAGGGAGAATGAACGATTTGTCTTTTTCAGTATTATCCAATTATATTTACAGTGACTCTGTTCCCTCCATCCTCACTCCTCTGATATCCAAAACAAACACCCTCAGGATTCAGCTTTGAGAAAATGATGTTAACAAACACAAAATGGATTCCGGTACTGCAATGATCCTTAAGTATGTATGAACTAAAACTCAGTGCTGACAATTGAAACATTATGCACGGACAGCACAAAACTTAAAAATAGACTTTATACTGAATGATGGTAATAGAAGAACATAGGGATGTTAGAGTTATTATATTGGTGTTATGACTGACCTATGAGGGACCCCACCAGCAAGGGTATGTATGGCCCAAGATCGAACGGTCACCGCCCTGAAATCAAGGGCTGTTTCTTATGACCTGTGTACTGTTAGGCCTCAGGCTCTGATCCGGTTCCCTTGTGAGTATTCAGGGCTAATAAGAATTATTTATATAATGTTTAGGTTTATATAATGTTTAAAGTCCCTTTTCAAAGTACAATTTAAAAAGTAATGATAAAATGTTTAGAATAGGGATTTGATGTAATAAGGTGATTTGGAATCATTGCGTGAAGTTTAAATAATGTATTTGTGCTAGAAGTAGGCCCTAGGATGTGCTAATATTATAAAAAGTTACTTCAGTCACTTAAGGGACAGAGGGTTACGTTTTTCTACAATAATGTATATGGTTTCTCAGAGCCGGCGAGGCATGCACTCTCTCTGGCCTCAGAGAGTCGTACCATTCCTTACAGCACAGCAAAACTTGGGGGATTTCTGTAAACCGCAAGTAAAAATAAACAGTCATTCTGAGTTTACACTACTCAACGGTGCTTGTGCTCTTATGTAATAAGAAACAGGATCCGAATGTGCCTATAACTGACCTGGATGGAATTGCTGGGGATGCTGGGATCTTGAACACAAAAAGTCACAACCCAAAGAGAGGAAATTGCGTGTGCGTGGTTCCCCAAATCTCAGGTCATCACAATTGGAATATCTAAAAGTAGGCAAAAAATGCAAAAAAAAGCTGTAGGAAAATCAAGTAGAATGCTTGGTAGTATAAGAAGAGAAACTGGCAGCAGAAAACTAGAGATATGGTCAGCCGAGGTCTTCACTCTGCATGTTACAGATCTCTAGGTAGATGCATAGTTGAATCATTTAATGCAGTTATTCCAGTACAGTCCATAAACACCTTTAGTACTCCAGATTATGTGAAAGATGGAGTTCCAGAACCCCATATTATATTACAAGACAAGGTTTCCTTTATCAGAGCTAAATTCTTCAGAGATTTCTTCTGAGATACTCTTCAAGTGATGGAACAACCCCAATGAGTTAAGAGTTTATAATGATATGTCTCTATTAGGGGATAAACCAATGAAGTGGTCAAATCATTTGGGAACGCACTTTGTATGCAAGATTTTAAGCACAAAACAGGGCCCTCCATGTGTTATTATTTTATTTTGCTTTGTACTTAATCCCTCTAAAGCAATACGGAATATTTTGGTGCTTAAAAAAATGAAGTTGTAATAATAAGTAGTTAATGGACTCACAGGGTATAGTTCTTGACTCGTTTTACATAATTTCTGTTCAGCCATAACAATTAAGTAAGGTGGTCACATATGAATCTGTCCTGAGGGTGCCAAGGAAGAAATGCAGAAGATTATGTTGCACAAATTCAAAAAAAAAAAATGGAGGAGTAACCTGTGCTCTGAGACATTAGTTCTTTTTAGGTCGGTCCATTAGAGAGATGGCTTCCATGAAAAAGATTATTTTTCTTAGAAAATATCATGTTAAGGCTCCAACTCTTTTCACTACTTTATCGCAAAAAGAAAATGTGCATTTTGCTATTGTCTAGAATAGGGAGTGCACCAATTACAGACTCCAGTTCCATTGAATCCAAGTGAAGACTGCACCAAACTTAAACCTGGAGTGTCTTTAGGTTTGATGCGGCCATTCAGATGTCGGCGTATCCCAATGACCCAGTATCTACACATCCTATCGTCTAACCGTAGCCCAGTAAGATGTTTGCCCCACACTTACACGTATTCTTATGGTTTTATATATAAGTATATACAGTGAGAAAGTCTGTACGCTTCAAAGTGAAAATACTCTCTGCTTACAGACATTTCTGCGCATGTCTCAAGGCATTACATCGGAAACTTCAGGAAGCCCCCTGAAAATGTGTCACCTTGGCCTGAGACTCATGAGCCTAGGCTGAAACACACCCATGGGCTGAAGCATGACATACAGATATACCTTATTAATGCCCCTTCAATGACACATGGGCCTCATACAAAAGTCATATTCTCTCTTCCCTGAAATTAAAATCAAGTTAAGCCTACAATAGAGTGACATGCAATTACAACTACATCTCCCCATTTTATCCAGCATTGTAAAATAAATCATATTTCCATGTACCAAGAACGAAACAGAAGTCAGTTAATTGAAGTATATAAGGCTGATGTAGATATTGTTAACTAAATAATAAGGCATTTTACCAAATCATATGATTTATGTGGTGTCGGTTTCATCAACCTCCTGGTGCCAAGATTTCACTTGGTGAAATTCTTCGGAACAGAACCAGAACGTTGCAATTTAGTATCCATATCTGTTGTGTCGCTTTAGCTGTCCCCCAACATCACCTTCCAGAGCCCACATATTCCAGAATAAGGACATGCACTCACTACAGTTGAGATCTATCCAAAGTGAGTCGCGAGAGGTGGTTACAATCGTGTTTGCATGGAAAACATAAATTTTAAATAAGAATTTGGAATATCTAGTAATGCCATTTGGACGATGTAATTCTCCAGCCATGTCTCCCAAATGCACAAATCCCAAACCGCTTTAGATGTGGGTGGATCTCTCCAGCATCTTCAGAGGTACCAATGGGCCTCTTAATTGCTCTTTTGACTAATGCCCTTCTTACCCAGTCACTGACGCCTGGTGGACGGCCTTCTCTAGGCAAGTGTCAATGATGTGCCATATCCTTTCCATTTTGTTATAACGGAGCACATACCAAGCTCCAGGGATGTCCAAAGCTTGCAATATGGTGATTCACTAGACCTTATCCAGGCCTTGAAGTTACTTGGTTTTCATGAAGCGGTTTGTTCTCTAACAAACTCTAGCGCCTACCAGAAACCGTCTGAGATCATGTGACACTTTAATAGCGCTAATTATGACTTCTGAAGGCAATGTGTTGCACCAGAAGTTAATTATGGGTTTCAAATCATTAAAAATTAACACTTCTGAAATCAAGATTTTCATGTCCTTAATTTATAAATAATTTGGAAAAATATGGAGATTTTACTCACTTTGACAGTATAACCTATTGGGTGCAGATTAGGGACACACAATCCGAATGAAATCAATCTTAAATCCAATTTGTAATACAACAAGGTATTAAAAATCAATTATGCAATTAACTGTATGAATGTAATCTTACAACAGAAGCAAAAGGAAGAGTGGAAATTGGAGAAGGGGGGGGCAAAAATATGAATTGTCCTGGAAATCATAATACGTTAATACACCCAAGATGGAAACCGGTACAATGGCATCTCATAGCTATTTTTCGAGTGTGAAGGAGATTACGCCATAGTTAATAAAACATTGTGATAACACCAAGTGGTTAAAGACATAAACTTCAGAAACAGAAGCAAAATAAAAGGAAACAAGTCTGAATAAATAAGCATCAATTTTATTTATGAATAATTTAAGACTGGTACAATCATCCGTGTTTGTTCTCTTGTGACACTAGACATGATCTGATCTGACCACGCATGAATTCATATAATAACAAAATTGAAAAAAAAAACAAGGCAAAAACATATTGTACACAAAATACTCAAATCCTAATTCTTTGTATTTAAAAAATGACTAGAAAATTTCATCAAAATGCAGCAGTTTAATCAAATATTTACATTTCTATGTTACAATGACAAAATGTACATCTTGTAATAAACTTGTTATCAGAGCAAATATCAACCTCTTTTTTTAGGATATTCACAGCAAAAGTATAAACAGGAGAAATTTAATACACAAAGCCTTTGTATCGAGGCGTACAAGTAAAAAAAAAACAAAAAAAAAAAACAACTAAATTTACAGAACAAGAAAAAAAGTATTTATAGTTATTTTTAAAAATGCCTTTTCTATTCTTGCCAATCCTAAATAAGAAATATTTTGGAATTCCTTGAACGACAACCTTAGTGTTGCATAGAGTTTAATGCACAGTTGAGATATGGCGGACTAGCTTTGGAGGAGCCAAGTGGAAGCATTGACAAGTTGACGCAGTGTTTAATGGAGTGTTGAGTGGCGATACTAATTAATGGCAGTCTTTCAACAGTCTTAACAATAAAAGGGCCACTTAAAAGCTGCAACAATGCAAACAAGTTTTAGAGAGTGTATAATCACTCCTATTAAACCAAGGTGGCCTTTATCAATTAACACACGTAATAGCAATTTGATAAAACGTTCATTGAGCTACAACTAGGGGTTTGATCATTTTGCCAATTATGATACAGCCGGATAGAAACTAAAATGTTAAAGAAGAACCAACAAAAAGAAAAAAGCCATTTTACAAATCAGATTTTGCTAAGAAAATTGCATGTTTAATATTTACTGTAAACTTGTCTATATTTCAGTAAACTACCACATAATGTTGAGTGCTGGAGCAATACAGTAACCCTTTAAATGATTTCCCAAAATGAATGTGACACATTTAAATGAGCATGGATAGATTTGCATATATCTTATCTTAGTATATACCCACCAAAAGGATGTTGTTCTCTAAGAGATCTTCAATACTTTACTTTTTATTGTTTTAAACATTCTCATGAACAACAAATGATCCCAAAACGACTAGGATTACATTTCTGTTTGTTAAACAGATCACACATTTGTAATTAAAATTAGAATTTGCCTTGAATATTATATGTACGCTTTTCATTTTATATGTGTTATTTATTTGTATAATGTTATGTTCTTCCAAAAAAAATACATTTAAAAAAAAAAATAGTATTTGTCATATTTATTGTATGCTCTTTTAAATGTATTACAGACAACTGGGAAGTAATGACTGCGTGTACCTAATTCGTTGGCCTGAATGATAGACATCTTTCACCTGCTTATAAAAATGAGCTGTTCGGAAAAGGCATCACCAAAACATGGTGGTCTCTTGGACAACTAATACAGGCAGCCCGGCTTCCTGAAGTAAAACATCTTTTAGAGCGAAACTGTTAATTCGCACAAACCAATGATTTTGTAGTGGACACAGTAAAACGTACTGACAAAATGAGCTATGTACATAATCAAGAATTAGAAAATATAGAGTATCTGGTAGCTATGGTAGAAGATAAGCCGTCATTTCCAGCCATTATTCACAGTAGTAAACGTCAGTGCTGGGAGGAACAATCCGCTTATTGTCAAATTGATAAATTATCAATTCTATATTCACAGAAAGAATATGCACCATATATATGTATAAATATCAGTGTTTGTCATACCATGTTTACTGATGTAGTCTGGATGAATAGCATGATATTTAAAGGATCATTGACAGATGACCAGGTACAAATAAGACATGATTATTTTTTTTTGTAAAAACAAACCTTCATTTTAAAATGTTCTTCATAAATTATCAAAAATCCTGGCAAGTGGCTGCCATTACATGTGTGAATTCAATTAGGCAAAAGCTTCAATTTGAGTGAATAATTTAATATATTATTATCAGAAATAACAATACAACCAATCACTGCTAATCTGTTGGCTCTGCCATTTTTTTTATCTGATCCGTTCTAGTCTCCAATGAGGGACTGTGAACGAGCCACTATCTTCTATTACTGTAAATATAGGAATTCAGTAGTAATTTAAGCACATATTATGGTATACTCTTACATGTACAAGGTCATCCCTCACAATCCTATAGGATGTTACACTGAGCACTTGCTATGTTCAGTCACAACCCATAGAAAACATTAGTAATTTGTGGTAGACATTATTCAGTGCAGCCTTTTTTGTAGACCTATGATTGCAAATATTTTAAAAAAAAAGTCTACTTTTTGGCTGAAATCCCAGTGTTTCTTCAGCAAAGTATTTGAAATTTTCACTTTAGACCATACATGTGAGGTATTACACAATAATCTCAAAAACAGTCATGATTTTCTTCTTGTAATTAAAAAACTGCAACGATAAAATGTGTTCAAATATATATTACATTTATCATTGCCGGAGCATCCAAGTATATGGATGAAGGTAAATGGAATTGTCCAGTAACATTAGCTGCAGATAGTCAGGAACATAAAAGGTGTCCTATTTTCCCTCCTTAGTGGTAGATAATAATAAAATAAAATATACATTAAAAACATACATTTCACTCAATATTGTCATAGATATAACATTGTAGCCCTGTACTGAACATAACTCACAATGCAGCAATGATGTAACAATTGTTTGCAAATAAGTAAGGCATCGCTTAAAGAGTCAGCACCAAAATATGATAGGATAAGGCTGGCACACATGATGTTGGGTCTCAAGTCTTACCTGAGATACGACTGATGGCAGCTGATATAGGTTGCACATAGCTGCTACCATGCACAGTGCAATTCTTTATGAGGTGGTAGGTTCCCCAACAAAAGTGGCGAGCCTAAACACTGCAGATGTCCATTAAGGAGGGAAAGTAGACAACCCAAGTCATAGCTCCAAGAACATGGCTTATGTCTAATACCCCAATGGAGTTCTGCTTCCAGCAAAAGGAGATGTTAAAGAGTTAAATCAAAGGTCCAAATTGTGTTCAAATAAAAAAAAAAACTAACCTACAACATAAGGATATTTTGGTAGTACTTAAACAAATTCTAAATTAGTTAGATAATTGGTCTTGATGATTGTTATTTTAGGCAGAAATTACTTTTCAAGATCCCCCTAACTGCATCTCTAATATAGAACAGGTAACCGACCGCCCGAGTGGGGAAGAGCATGTCCAGCTCATTAAATCATAAGAACCTCAGAGGCTTTCTAAGACTTCTAAGCCTTTTACATTCTAAGATTCAATCAACTGGGCATGCTCTTCAACCCCCACTTGGAGTGATAATTAATGGCCTGAGGCAAGATACAAACCCAGCAAAAACAATCTTGTAATTTAATTTCTGCCTAAAAATATCAACATTTAGTGATCACTCTAATGACAACCAATTGCAAACATCCTTATTTATAGAAAAAAGTTTTAATTTCGTTGTTGGGTCCTTTTAATAAAACCGGTCCATTTTAGAGTGGGCCGTGATTCCTAAGGGATATGCCACTTGGAATTCACTAGAAACAAAATATCTTGTTTGTACTAATCTACCTTTATCTTAAATATATCATTTTTATAGGTCTTCATTTCTTTAAACCTGTTCCATTAGGAAACGATGCCATAACTGAATTTGTCTAATTTCTTAGTGAATTCCAAATCCACATATCTACTAAACAGTGAGTTTTCATAAGACATCTTCTGGTGTACCACTTTTGATACTGGAATCTGTCTTATGTTAACATGAATTTGGTAGAAATTTCCAAAATATGGAATCCTTAAAAACACTATTTTCTTGACTAGAAAATTATCTTTCATTTTCACCCCCTTAAGATATCAGCTGTGTGTGTTCATAAGCAATATGTATTCTCAGTACTTTTAAATGTGTACCATAAAAATTAAGTTATAATATATCGATACACTTAAATGTTGTGCCTAATAAGTACCGAGACCATACTGATGAATAGCTAAAAGCTGGGATCTTACACTTCAAGAAGAGCAACTCATAAGATTTTGATGTGTGAAGACCATGCCCCTTGGGTATAGAAGGAGCAAGACGTGAATCACTCTGTAGTGCGCTACCAATCCCATCAGCACCGGGGAGAAATCGTTCAACCAAGGCAAATGGTAGCACCATCACTACCTGCAGCGGAGGTTATGTGAAGCTGGCGTGTCCTGCACACGTGTGTGTTTGTGAGTGTGTTTGGTTAAAAGCAGCATAGGCAAGTGTATCTTCTACTTTCAGTGCATGGCACAGTTCAGCTTGTCCCATATCTGTACGCTCTCGCTTACAATACCAGAACTAAAACAGTGATCCAGACGTGAAAGCCTCTAGTAACCAAGCGTAAGGAAGTAGTAGTGCAGTCTGTAATCTTACACATTGTCAAACAAAAAACACAAAATTGCTCATAGGGCGTCCAGCACCCCCATGGGATAAAATCTCAACTAAAGTGTCCTAATCTGGCAGCTTTGGGCTTTCAAAAAGAAAGGCTCCTGCGCACAGGAACAAGGAGGAAGCCACTCATCTCTGTGTGATCACAGGGTGGACTCCAGGGATGAGTCCAGGATGTCATCGTGATGACTGTTGCTGTTTGAGTCGCTGTCATAACTCTGTGGGCTTGAATAATTTGCTGCTTCCTGGAGCCTCATCAACATATTCATCTGCAAAATAAAGAACTGCGGTAAGGGACAGATAACATACAACCAAACACATATATTCATATCTATGTACAAACAGGAAATAATCACACACGCCACACCATTAAGTGTTGTTCGATTTCAGGTGTGGTCTATGAAATGTGTTTAGAGTTTCCCATATGGGATCCCTTGCTCACTGTCCCTACGGAAATAAGTAGCACATCCTTCATGAAAACTAGTTATGGCTGAAACATAGATCAGGTTTTGTGTTTTCTCGTAGGCAGAGGAGACTTGTCTGGGATTTGTGTTGTGTCTTGTATAGCCGGATATCGTTCCTGACAATTCCCTCCTGTAGTCGCACAAGTGAGCGAACCGTGAGTGGTTGCACCAGGCGAGCAGTATTACTATTATTAACGTTTAGTTGTATTGCGCCAACATATTCCGTAGCGCTGTACAGGGGAAGAGAACTAGAAAAATACAATTTTAACAACTGCAGCAGATGGAGGACCCTCTTTTGAGCTTAAAATCTTTGTAGAATGTGCATTATTCCACGATTAGAAACTCGCTAATTACAATCTAAAAGATAATGGGAGAGGCATAAACCTGGGGAAGAAAAGAAAAGGAGTAGCAAGGGTCAGGAAGGAAGGGAAAGCTTGCTTAGGTAAAGAGGTATGCAAAGTTAGAAAACATTTTACATTTAGTGGGAGAGAGTAGGAGACAAATAGAGAGTCAATGGATAGTATGTAATATATTATGTGTCCCTGGTGGTCAGATAATATAACCTGATAGTGGGAAAGTTAGTTAGTTATTAGACTGCTATATAGCTGCAACCGTTATTGGTGGGCAGGTGAGAATTGGTGTGGTCTCTTCTTAATGGTGGATAGTATTCAGGAGACAGAGTCAGATAGAGCCAGGTGATGTTTGTGAGAGCCTCTTTTTAATAGTGGAAAGTAGCAGTAGATGGTGATAAAGATGGAGCCAGGTGGTGTGTGTGGCCTCTTCTTAGTAGTGGAAAGTAGCAGTAGATGGAGATACAGATGGCGCCAGGTGGTGTGTGTGTCCTGTGAGGTTTGGGCTCACCAGGTGAGCACTATCCCATATGATTTTCTATTAAGTGGGGTCTGTTCTCAGGTGTGAGTTTTATACTTATTGTTTCAGCCAAGTCAGAAGAAATACATAGAATCAGGGACAAGTGAGGTAATGTGTACAGCCATGGCAGGCAGTTTTACTTTTCAATGTCACTTTTAAATCAGTATTAACATTTAACATTGATGAAGGTCAGTTATATGAAAGAAATGTTGGTCCTAGTTTTTATTCTACAATGTGCATTACATATAGTTATTTTTAGTTGGTGCAATTTGTATTTATTTATGTTTCACTATACTACCCCAGCTATGTACCGCTATCACCCCAGACATTCTCCACGGTTTTGATATACATCACATAATGATGTCTAGAACGCTTTTGGAAACGTTCCAGAGTACACAACATTGAAAGTGATAACTGGCATGCAAAGATACCTGAAGCAACATATTTACATTACGCTCCTTTGAAGCACTTGATCTGACTGTGGGATGAATGATTTTAGAAAGTAAAACAGTCTTTAATTTTTAGAGGTACGATCTTGATTCAGTTCTATTGTAAGCCTGTCTTATGGAACATACTATAGAATTGGATGGAGGTGCAACTAACCACAGGATTAATTTTTCCAGGTGACAATTCAGGAAAACAAATATGGTTAACCAAAATGTAGAAAATGTGCATAGAGCACACAGCAAATAAGGGACAATTTATGGTTTCAGTATTGAATATAATGTGTTCACATTGGTTATGTAGATTATTATTCAAATAAATATTTATATATAGTTCTTACCAAAGGATCTCCTTCCACATCGCTCGGTGGAACCGGTTTGCTTGATGTTCCCTCTCTGGGTACTGAATATCCATCAAATCCAACGTCTTCTGGTCGCAGCTGTAACAGAGGGGGCCACTCGTGCTGCTGTGGGATGGCTGACCAAGGGTACGTGTCCATGACCCACTTGGCAGGATCTTCCCATGGAGCTCTTCTGCCATACAACTAAACGTGTGAGAAAGAGAAATTTATTATTCATGATACATTTTCCAATGCTCAAGTATAGGAGCGTGCTATATTGTAATACAAAGATATTAACCATGTTCTAAAAAGTATTACAAGGAGCCAACTTATACAAATATGGTCCATGGGCTAGGCCTGATTACATTGTCCATGTGCATTTGAATACAGACCAACATGTTCCTTTAAGCGATCACCATCATTTGTGTGCCAAGTAGTTCTCAGTGTGAAACGTATGTGGAGTTAGATTAAAAAGTAATCATTCATTTTGTCTTATTGAGACTTGAGCAGAAGACAACAAGGCTTGTAGTGGACATTGGCCACTATGTCATCATGGAGGAGTTGCTTTTCTTATAACATAATTGTTGCAGAGAAGGTGTTTAGTTGAACTAGTTGCTGTTTGAAGTTAGTAATTAGTTAAGCTCTTAATATAAGATGAATTTCAATATCTCACTACTTGAGCACAAGTGGATCAATCACAATCAATGAAACAGAATAACCCATGCATGCTACAGCAGACTGAAATGTTAATTGAAGACATGTAATAAATACAAATACAGAATGTGATAGTCTCTCTCCTGTAGATCTCCATATATTACCTGCAGTCCTTCCCTGACGGCCTCCAACAGATAGGGAATGATAGAATAGTTCCACAAATCGGTGAACCAGACTCTTGAACCGTCTACATCTATCGGGCAGGAGAGGAACAGACGTGGACCTGTAACAACCACCAACAGGACAGAATTAGAACATGACAGTGCAAGACTGGTTACGTTGGATCCATTTTTTGGGTCATTACTTTCGAACATCATGGCTGAATTTCATTGGGAAACTTTATAGGCAACTACATGTAAGTAAAATCAAACTTCATAAGATTAATACAAGAAACATTAATATCATTGAGGAAGAAACAAACATGTCTGGTAGTTTTATCCAAATGCCAACAATATTATAGTAAACAAGAACATTTCTACCTAATATTGGATAAAATGTGTAAACCTGGAAGCTCTTCCCACAATACATTTTCATTTTTTTACAATTAATACTCTACAAAATAACGGTAAGAGTGTGGTGTCCTCACCAATGGTCACATCAGACGAGCTATGAGCCTCCAGGAACTTGTTGAGATGTTGCCACACCTTTGGTATCCAGTCGATGATTTTTACTAGCTCCGCATTTCTGGTTCTACAGCTGATTTCAGTTTCAATGAGCTTTCTTCTGAGGTAACGTCCAAGGAAGCCCTTGACTGGCTCAGTGTGATTCGCACATAGCACCCATCTACAGGAGAACCAAGAAACAGGACATGGGTGACTAATCTTCTTGGAGTACATTTGAGTGAGGCCGGTACATTTAAAGGACAATGGAAAAAAATAGGTTTGAAAACTTTGAATCTCACTTGAGCAGGAAAAAAAAAAATGTTATTGAAAAAAAAAAATGTTATTAAAAAAAAAAAAATGTTGATGCCTCTGCAGGACCCTGGACAGATCCAGGATATGGAACTAGAAGTTGTGTTTGTGAGAGCTACTGTTGCAGTGAATGATACAAGGTGCCTGCTTCTCGGCCAGTGACGGTGAATGGGTGTTGTTTCTATTTGAATCATATCCAATTATCCTTACAATAACTCTCTGTATCCCCTTCCCCACCCTTCCATACGGATAGCCAAAACACACACCCTCATAATTCCGCTCTTAGGAAGAGATAAAACAAACATGAAATGTTTCCTGTATTTATAAACCGTCTATTCAAAAAAAATCTGATTTAAAAAAAAAAAAAAAAATATGTATGTGCATGGCTTACACAGACGCGAATACTTTTAGTGTATGTAATATATTGCATTTTGAGAGTGAATAAAGCCCAGCTTATCTGCTGCATAAACTATATATACTGTATTTCAGTTAGTAACCTGTAAATTTGCACATTTTTTGGTTCAGAAATGGCTATAATGGAGTATCTGGAAACTCTTGTATTAGACCGTTCTCCAGCACCACCTAGTAGAAACATCCAGACAATATGATCAGCGCCAGTCTGCAAATGGGTCAGGAATGAGACCAATTCTTATTTTTTTTTATGTGAATTTTACCAGTGCATACCGTACCATTACAAGGTAGGTTTGGGGACATTCTTTCAAGAATTGTTACACTGTATCAATATGCTAAAAAAAAAAAAAAAAAAAAAAGTTTTTATACTCATTTTTTACTTTTTACATTTTTTTCCCACTAGTAAATGAAGTTATATTCAGCACATACTACGGTGTGATTATGGTCAGATATATACATTATACACATTGCACCATCATCTGAATCGCCCGCATACAGGTCTTACTTAGATCATTTCTAGACCTTTCTTAATATCTCATGTTTTAACACAAATCTTTGGTGGTATTCATGATAAAATAATATTGACCAGTAAAAGATTAAATATTTTCTATATAGTCTTTTGGATCACTAAACTTCATAATGGCTAAATAGTTTTAAAAAACAATAAAAGAATAAATACAACCTTTACACTGGAACTTTTAGATGTAATTATCCTTTCCTGCAGGGTCCATTTGTGTTTTTGCCTACTGCTCTCTGTTACTTTGTCAGGAGGATGTGCCCTTCTAAGCTAAGGAGTTTACCTTTAGGCCTACTGTTAGCAGATGTAACTGCCACATCCTTAATGTTCAGAAGGAAACTTCCTCTATATTCAAAGTCTCCTTCCACCTAAGGTAGTTCATCTGCTGAAACCAAAATGGTAGATTCCATAGCAATGTAATTATATTATAATTAGAGTTTACATTATTAAAATGTGTTGCATATTTTCATGTACATAGTACATTTAGTAATAACATGTATACCAGACTGAAGTCCTCGATGCCGTTTGTGCCAATCTAGACCAGTAATCTAGAACATACTCAAAGATATGGAATGTACCTGAAGTTGTGATGGAGTTGGAGGTTTGGAGTGGACGAGGTGGCCTGGTTCATGGTCCCGATGATGTAAGGACTGCGGTAAACAGAGGTTGGAAGATATTATTTCTGCAATGACCACACAAACACAATTCTCCAAGAACGACTTGTTGAATATTATCAAATGCCTCCTGTGTAAAACCTAAATCATAGCCTGTCTTGAGAAGAGTGTTGGGGAACTCTGGTGCAGCCAATCCGTGTAATTAAAAAAAAAAATGTCTTATATTGTTGTACGACTGCCCACTTGTGGTATTTAGACTATATGGCAGGATGTCCCTATGTAGTAATTTAACATTAACAAATATATCATCTGTATTTTCAAACCAAGATGATTTAATTAATCTAATTAGTACAAATTACTTGCATTACTAGCTCACTAGAAAAAAGCCTTGCTTTGTCCCTTTATACATACCATTTGTGATACTTGCAGTTTAGAAGACCATTAAAGATCTCCCCCAGAGAGCTGACATGGTGTAAGTTATCTAAGATAATGACCAGGGGCATGTCCACTGAATTGTTCTCACTATTGCACTGGTCAGCAAGGTTGGAAAGATATTGACGTAGTTCCTAAAAAAAATAAAAAAATATTAATAACTGCTTGTAGAAAATTGTACAACCAATTACTATTATATGCAGAAATACAGAGAGGACGCCATTACTAAAATGACACAGCAGAAGTCCCAAATATAGTATAATTTATAGTAAATATTTAGCAGTCAGCCAGCCTTTCTCATCCACCCATACACATCAAAACATTTTATTAATGAGAAATTATTGCCATTAATGATCCCTTCTGGATTACTACCTTGTTGTGAAGGGGCTTGTGTACATCAATGAAGCTTTGAGCTATATCATTTAGAGCCACCAAAGATGGGCAGGTCAAAGCAGAGAGGTCAGACAAATCATGGTCCATTAAAGAAGGAATTAACAGCACACTCCAGTATCTTTACCAAGAAAACCTAAGACCTAATGATAGATGTGCCTGGGTGCAGTGGGCAATAGGGTCACAGAGAGTGGGACATGACTGAACGACTAAACAAACAAAGGCTCCTCAGGCGCTGGCTCCATTGTCTTGAGAGCAGTCACGTGAAAACAATACTAAGCATGCTCATACACAAGACTATGGACGCCTCAAGGGCTAAACAGTATTAATGGCAAAGATCTATCATTAAAATATTGCCTTGTGGGTGGATCATAAATGCTGACTGACAGCTAAATATTGTATTATCTAACAATAACTTTATCATCTGAATATTAAAGATTTCAAATGATAGAGTTTGAGAAGCTGGTTATTTCTACACGGATAGATCAGTTGTCTACAGCGGGTACCTTGCTGGATTTATGATCCACGTTGAAAGTCGCAATGACCCCATCGGCGAGCTCCCTGCCCTCACGTTGCACCATGTACTCAGAAAGCCGGTTTGCCAGGTATGTTTTACCAGTCCCACTAGGACCAGACAGGATTATCCTCCGGTGCTCCACAAGGAGGGAGACGTATCTCTGCAGTATCGGTTTGGGGATGAGGGTCTCAAACACCAGGCAATCCAGACTGTTCTCCGGCAGCCCTATAACAGACAGAAATAGCAATAAAACTGCGGCAATCGGTGGCAATGTTAGAACGTCTTATCTAGTGAGTGAAGGACCCGCGCAGACCTGTAGAGGCCAATAATAAAGCCAAAAATATATGTCGATGTAGGATGATCATATGTCCGATCTGCTCCTTCGCAAATACATCAAGTGTCCTCTTAACTCCAGGCTGCTTTATAACACTGTTGTGGACTCAAGTGCTTTGCACCTATTGTACCGACAGTAGCGCCGCCACTGTGTGTAGACAAAACTTTAAAGGACACGGTAGTCCGTTATTCTGAATAACTACGTAAAATAACATATAAAATGTTTTTAGAATATATAGAAAATACTTTTTTTTTTTTATTAAATTGTATATACAATTATTCTTTACTGTGTTGCTCCATTCGCTTCTCAGCCAATTGTGTCTGCTACTTTATTGAGAAGGATTTCTTTGTAAACAGAGATTTCCATTAGCCCCGTTAATAGCACTGACAGTTTTAGGTGCACATACCCATTTTACAGATAGAAGCTTCCTCTAAAGTTCAAAGTCTCGTCCTAGCTCAGAAAGTTGATCAGCAGAAACCAAAATGGTATATTCTCCTGCAGCATAATTGTACATAAAAAATAATATATGAGACTATTATGTTTTATTATGGTTCTTCTGCAAAAGAGCTGTGCAATACAGCAGGCATGTGCTTAAAAAGGAAGCCATGTTTAAAATGGTTATGGATTGAAAGATTGAAGCCTTTGTGAGCACATTTGCATGACCCTGCCCAGACTCCCAGAATTCAGTGCAATAACTGTATTTCTTGGAATTCTTGGAGCAGGAGACAGGGTTTTTTTAACTTGTTTTAGACATTCAAATGTGAGCACAAATGTACTATTTATTTACTTGCTTACTATCTCTCTCTATAAATATATACATACATACATATATATATATACACATACATACACACATATACATACATACACATATATATATATTTAACAATAATACTGAAAATAATTAAAAGAAAAAATCCAAACCTTTAACAGAAACAGAGATGGTGTTGTTGTCGCCCACTAGGTAGCCACAAGGCAGGAATTCTGGCGTCTCCGTGTTGTTTGTGCGCTTGATGTCCCCAATACTGTACCCAACAACACTGTCCGTATTCAGTCCCAGCTGAGATACCGGATCCACGTGAATGATATATTCCTGCAAGACAGATATAGCGCATTATAGCACGGCGAGCATTGGGAATCCACAGACATCCACAAGTTTGTGTGTTTATTAATATTCTACTGAATGTAAAACTAGTAAGGAATCACTGATAAAAGGCTAGATCACCTCATTTATATGGTTCGCCATAATCAGGCAGGTTAATTGAAATACATCATTTTTTTTGCCTATTTTTGTGCAGTTTTCTAACTTATTATTTATTTTTTCATGAAATGTAATGGATACAATGTGATTCCTTTTAAATATTTTGAACTTTAAATTGGTATTTACTAGGCAATGATTGTAAATAGGATGAATTAATTATGAACTGGCCAATTAAATGTAGATGTAGTGCGATTAGGACTTGGTCACCATGATGATAATATGAGGTCTGGGTTCAGTCCTTACAGGGATACCACCCACAACCCATTCTCCTTGGAGTTCTGGCTCAGACACCATGTTTCCTAATGAGATAATGAACATTACTTCCAAGGTTTTTAAAATTATTATTTGTTAAATCTAAAGAAAAAATACACCATCAAATCTATTAGTGCATCAGTAACAATATGTGAGCCCTTCTGGATCGATACCTTGTTGTGGTGAAGGGGCTTGTGTACCTCAATGAAGCTGTGAGCTATACCATGTAGGGTCACCCAAGATAGGTCATAACAGAGAGGTCAGACAAGTCACAGTCCACCGACGAAGGAACTGGCAACCCACTCCAGTATCTTTGCCATGAAAACATATGGATAAGCACAACCAGACACAAGATGTGCCTGGCATACTGTGGTCCATGGGGTCACAGAGAGTCGGACATGACTGAATGACTAAACAACCATAGCAATAAACATATGTGTGCAGAGATATATTATGTTTTATCTCTTTGGCGTGTAAGTGTAAATGTTTGGCCAAAATACAGAAGTAAAACCTCATTTTTATTAGGGATGGAGCAGAGGGATATTTTGCATTGTGCTACAGTAGGTTAGGGATGGAGCAGAGGGATATTTTGCAATGTCCTACAGTAGGTTAGGGATGGAGCAGAGGGATATTTTGCAATGTGCTACAGTAGGTTAGGGATGGAGCAGAGGGATATTTTGCATTGTCCTACAGTAGGTTAGGGATGGAGCAGAGGGATATTTTGCAATGTCCTACAGTAGGTTAGAGATGGAGCAGAGGGATATTTTGCATTGTGCTACAGTAGGTTAGGGATGGAGCAGAGGGATATTTTGCAATGTCCTACAGTAGGTTAGAGATGGAGCAGAGGGATATTTTGCAATGTCCTACAGTAGGTTAGAGATGGAGCAGAGGGATATTTTGCATTTTGCTACAGTAGGTTAGGGATGGAGCAGAGGGATATTTTGCATTGTCCTACAGTAGGTTAGGGATGGAGCAGAGGGATATTTTGCATTGTCCTACAGTAGGTTATGGATGGAGCAGAGGGAAATTTTGCATTGTCCTACAGTAGGTTATGGATGGAGCAGGGGGATATTTTGCATTTTGCTACAGTAGGTTAGGGATGGAGCAGAGGGATATTTTGCATTTTGCTACAGTAGGTTAGGGATGGAGCAGTGGGATATTTTGCAATGTCCTACAGTAGGTTAGAGATGGAGCAGGGGGATATTTTGCAATGCCCTACAGTAGGTTAGGGATGGAGCAGAGGGATATTTTGCATTGTGCTACAGTAGGTTAGGGACGGAGCAGAGGGATATTTTGCATTGTGCTACAGTAGGTTAGGGATGGAGCAGAGGGATATTTTGCATTGTCCTACAGTAGGTTAGGGATGGAGCAGAGGGATATTTTGCATTGTCCTACAGTAGGTTAGAGATGGAGCAGAGGGATATTTTGCAATGCCCTACAGGAGGTTAGGGACGGAGCAGAGGGATATTTTGCATTGTGCTACAGTAGGTTAGGGATGGAGCAGAGGGATATTTTGCAATGCCCTACAGGAGGTTAGGGACGGAGCAGAGGGATATTTTGCAATGTCCCACAGTAGGTTAGGGATGGAGCAGGGGGATATTTTGCAATGTCCTACAGGAGGTTAGGGACGGAGCAGGGGGATATTTTGCATTTTGCTACAGTAGGTTAGGGATGGAGCAGTGGGATATTTTGCAATGTCCTACAGTAGGTTAGAGATGGAGCAGGGGGATATTTTGCATTGTCCTACAGTAGGTTAGGGATGGAGCAGAGGGATATTTTGCATTGTGCTACAGTAGGTTAGGGACGGAGCAGAGGGATATTTTGCATTGTGCTACAGTAGGTTAGGGATGGAGCAGAGGGATATTTTGCATTGTCCTACAGGAGGTTAGGGATGGAGCAGAGGGATATTTTGCAATGTCCTACAGGAGGTTAGGGACGGAGCAGAGGGATATTTTGCATTGTCCTACAGTAGGTTAGAGATGGAGCAGGGGGATATTTTGCAATGCCCTACAGGAGGTTAGGGACGGAGCAGAGGGATATTTTGCATTGTCCTACAGTAGGTTATGGATGGAGCAGAGGGATATTTTGCATTGTGCTACAGTAGGTTAGGGATGGAGCAGAGGGATATTTTGCAATGCCCTACAGGAGGTTAGGGACGGAGCAGAGGGATATTTTGCAATGTGCTACAGTAGGTTAGGGATGGAGCAGAGGGATATTTTGCATTGTGCTACAGGAGGTTAGGGACGGAGCAGAGGGATATTTTGCAATGCCCTACAGTAGGTTAGGGATGGAGCAGAGGGATATTTTGCAATGTCCTACAGTAGGTTAGGGACGGAGCAGGGGGATATTTTGCATTGTGCTACAGTAGGTTAGGGATGGAGCAGAGGGATATTTTGCAATGTCCTACAGTAGGTTAGGGATGGAGCAGAGGGATATTTTGCATTGTCCTACAGTAGGTTAGGGATGGAGCAGAGGGATATTTTGCATTGTCCTACAGTAGGTTAGGGACGGAGCAGAGGGATATTTTGCATTCTCCTACAGTAGGTTAGGGATGGAGCAGAGGGATATTTTGCATTGTGCTACAGGAGGTTAGGGATGGAGCAGAGGGATATTTTGCATTGTCCTACAGTAGGTTAGGGATGGAGCAGAGGGATATTTTGCATTGTCCTACAGTAGGTTAGGGATGGAGCAGAGGGATATTTTGCATTGTCCTACAGTAGGTTAGGGATGGAGCAGAGGGATATTTTGCAATGTCCTAGAGTAGGTTAGGGATGGAGCAGAGGGATATTTTGCATTGTTCTACAGTAGGTTAGGGATGGAGCAGAGGGATATTTTGCATTGTCCTACAGTAGGTTAGGGATGGAGCAGAGGGATATTTTGCATTGTCCTACAGTAGGTTAGGGATGGAGCAGAGGGATATTTTGCATTGTCCTACAGTAGGTTAGGGATGGAGCAGAGGGATATTTTGCAATGTACTAGAGTAGGTTAGGGATGGAGCAGAGGGATATTTTGCAATGTTCTACAGTAGGTTAGGGATAGAGCAGAGGGATATTTTGCGATGTCCTACAGTAGGTTAGGGATGGAGAAGAGGGATATTTTGCATTGTCCTACAGTAGGTTAGGGATGGAGCAGAGGGATATTTTGCATTGTCCTACAGTAGGTTAGGGATGGAGCAGAGGGATATTTTGCATTGTCCTACAGTAGGTTAGGGATGGAGCAGAGGGATATTTTGCATTGTCCTACAGTAGGTTAGGGATGGAGCAGAGGGATATTTTGCATTGTCCTACAGTAGGTTAAGGATGGAGCAGAGGGATATTTTGCATTGTCCTACAGTAGGTTAGGGATGGAGCAGGGGGATATTTTGCAATGTCCTACAATAGGTTATGGATGGAGCACAGGGATATTTTGCATTGTCCTACAGTAGGTTAGGGATGGAACAGAGGGATATTTTGCATTGTCCTACAGTAGGTTAGGGATGGAGCAGAGGGATATTTTGCATTGTCCTACAGTAGGTTAGGGATGGAGCAGGGGGATATTCTGCAATGTCCTACAGTAGGTTATGGATGGAGCACAGGGATATTTTGCATTGTCCTACAGTAGGTTAGGGATGGAACAGAGGGATATTTTGCATTGTCCTACAGTAGGTTAGGGATGGAGCAGAGGGATATTTTGCATTGTCCTACAGTAGGTTAGGGATGGAGCAGAGGGATATTTTGCATTGTCCTACAGTAGGTTAGGGATGGAGCAGGGGGATATTTTGCATTGTCCTACAGCAGGTTAGGGATGGAGCAGAGGGATATTTTCTCTCTGTGGATTTGTTGGAGCCTCTGTTACCTTAAACATTCGTTTCACAACGCCATCCAGAACGTCCCATTTGGTTTTGCCACCAACACCAATGCACCCAATAAGGAACATGCGGGGCCTGCAATCCTGTAGTAAGAAAGATACACTTTAAGAAAACATATGTACACACATTCATACATACACACCACACGCTGTATGGAAATAATTCATTTTAAATTAGTTTTAGACATGGGAAAACAAATTACTACAATCTGTATATATTCAGTACATTTTTTATATATGGTGGGCTAAGAGTGATATAATCCTCCTTTGGGAAAACTGGGTGGAGACATGCAAATGAGATCACATAATGCACCCTCACTCTCAATCCAAACCATTTTAAACATGGCTCCTGTATGGTGAGCAACAAGAGCAAGAGAAACCCTCCACCATACAGACAAATAATACATTTCTAAACCCATCTGCAAGTATAAAAATAAGGTTAACAACTTATTACAGCTCAGGATTCCCAGTTATTATATGCATTTGAAGGAGCTATGTATAAAGTAGCATTTTGGATTTAAGTGCAAGAATGCATTGTCTGCTCATTTGCATGTCCCCGCCCTGTGGCTCAGAATGCAGTACAATAACTGTATTTCTGGGAATCCTGAGCGGGTAATACGTTGTTAAACTTATTTTTAGGCTTTAAGATGGGCTTACAAATGTATTATTTGTCTATATATACATATATAATCTAGAGCATTTTAAGAAAAGCATAAACTGTGATATTGAAGTAAATCACACTAATTATAGACTGTGTAATGAAAACCAACACAAAAAGAGCACGTAAATGCCATGTTATTTTCCCTAACTGAAGCATAACAGTGGAACAAATGTACTTAATCAAAAACATACTTTTTAAGATTATGTAAATTCATCTTAAAGGACCACTGAATAATGAAAAATTATATGATAATGAAGCAGGAAAAATGAATGTTTCCAGTTTATCATTATACTGCCTATCCCTGTTCTTGGGATCATGTACAACATTACATCCACCACACGGGGGCAGCATTCCCTATCACATTGCATGTTCCTGCACATACCTATCTTATGAGGGTGACACGCCTTTGCAGTTTGTTCAGTATACCGACCTTAAAGGAACAGTACAGTCCTACATTTCAAATATACTCTTACTAAAAACACTCTGCCCATTATCAAGCGTAGTATAAGTAAATTATCACAACAATTAAAAGAACCAGGGTAAGGACTTTTCAAGTTAAATCTATTTTATAGTTCTTCGTTAATTAGCATAAAATGCATGTGCAAGCAAAAATAGGCTTTAGTCAAAAAAATTTAATTTAAAAACACAGTTCCCCTCAATAATGGCGACTGTGGGGCTCATACCCGCCTCTGATCATATTCTGGGGGACACATAAACTTATATAGATAGCATTAATGATGCAAGCCAGATAACCAGGAACTAGAACAGACGAGGGTTTGCCCCTACAGAGCATGCTCCAGGTAATCTGGCCTGTATATTTAATGCTATCTATGTTGATCTGTCTAGTCTTTACTAGTCAGGTGGAACCAGTTGAGTTGATCCGTTTAGTGCCAGTTTCACACCTCTGTTTTATTGGATCGGTTTATACCCACCTCCCTCCATTTCATTTCGTCCAGGAAGCGGACGACTATCTTGACGTGCCGACCTTCCTTCCGCATGGTACCATCAGAGGCATCGTCCAGCAACATGTCTGCAAGAGGAAAAAATATGCATTACGGTCTAAACTGCAGATATTAGGGGGTGACACCATGCAACGGTTCCTGTGATTTTCTGTAAGATTGCAGCCATTTTCTTTTCACGTCTACACTAATTAAGCCCTATACTTCCTGATATAAACTTACATTTCTTATTAGAAACTTTTTTTGCATGATAAATAAGTTATATTAAGAAAACTACTGCTAATGTATCCCAAACAGATAAAACAATGTACATGTAAAAAAAAAAAGAGAGAGAGTCCGTTTTCTTAACTGATCTACATTCAAAATGGGAACAAAAGTATAGGTTTATTGCATTCCAAAAATCCATAAGGCTCACTGTCCCTCAATTTCCTATAAAATGTTAGGAAAAAATAATCCAATTGTGCGTCACGTCAATGTAATCTTTTCTTCACTATACACCACTTATTGTGCAAACAAAAATTATTTTTTTAATGTCTAAAATATATACAGTATATTTTTTAAAATGCACGGAATACATTTTTGAATGATAAAACATTTAAAATTTGGGTTATTTATTATCTAGTTAAACAAGCTCAAGATTGAAACAACAATATGCGGATACTAGTTGCACAACCCCTCTTATGTATATGTATAGGGGGTGTTCTCTGTCCTAAAATATTTCTGACAAAACATGTTATATTGTAGCTGGAAGAGACAACAGGTCTCCTATAGAACCATGGCTTCCCATAAAATATATAAATACCAGTAACTTGCCCGTCATGAATGACCGTATGTTTAAAATTGTCTGTGTTGTCTCTCTCTGTGCCCTCTCTCTGCGCTCTGTGTGCTCCCCCTCCATCCACCCCCCCCCCCCTCCTCCGTCCCACTCCACTCCATCCACCCTCCCCCCAAAACACTCCATCCACCCGCCACTCCACCCAACCCAACCCCCTCCCACTCCACTCCACCCAACCCCCTCCCACTCCACCCAACCCACCCCCCTCCCACTCCACTCCACTCAACCCACCCCCCTCCCACTCCACTCCACTCAACCCACCCCCCTCCCACTCCACTCCACTCAACCCACCCCCCTCCCACTCCACTCCACTCAACCCACCCCCCTCCCACTCCACCCACCCACCCCCCTCCCACTCCACCCACCCACCCCCCTCCCACTCCATCCACCCACTCCACCCATCCCCCTCCCTCCCCTCTCCATCCCTGTTGCAGATGAGTATTACAATTATTGTTGGCTTAATGTATGTGAGGGGTAGGTCTCCAACTTACAATTATGATCATGGTGCCTATAGATTGTTTCCATACTCACCGAGGCTGGAGGACTCTGTCAGAGCCAGGCTGTGTTGGGACAGTCCCATGGATTGTCTCGGAGAACAGGAAATGGATATTTGGGACGGAGTCCTGCTGCACTTGCCGTGGTTTTCAGACTTTAAACGGTCATTTTCTGCTTTCAGCTTTTCAATCTCACTCTAAATAAAAGCAAAAAAAAAAAAACACATAAAAACTCAACAGTAACCGGACGACTTCCAGAAACGTGGCTCGCAACATCCATTTCTCCAGGAGCAAGGGCGGCCAGGTTGTTAAATCAGTTAATAGTAAGGTGTGAGTGGGATATGTGTCCCATATTGTGGGCTTTATCACGATGCTTTATGAGGACACTTTACTAACATGTTATAATTACAAGGACATCGTTATTAACTTGGACCTGATAGCGGAAGGCAGGTACATTAGGAGGAAAACAGAGCTCATTTTATGCTAATGTGTTTTGTAGCGTAAGTATTTACAAAAAAAAATGAAAATAAAATAGGCAAAATGGTCTTAGAAGATCAAATAAATTGAATGTTAATGGTTATGTTGTTATAAGATATTCTGCACATAATGTATCTTCAATGCATGCCTATTTTGATATTACCCTATTAGGTGACTTTCATTTGCTCAAAATTAGGAACCATTGGCCTAGCATCTCGTGATACTCGGGTAGACACCTTGGAATCCATACTTTATCTTAAACATAATGCCAACCCAGGAAAAGCCCAGGGGGCACATTATGGTCAGGAGATGATACTAGAAGCAACACAACATATTGTACAAGAGTTGTAAACGGACATTAAAGTCTCAGATGTAACATCGCTGTATCTGATCACATCAAATGTATATAAAGCAAACACAACACAACAGAAAACATTCAATAATGAAAAATTCTGCTTTTGAAGTTTTACAATTGATGCATCCTGCAAATGTCCATAAATATTAGGTTTTCATTTGGTTTCTCCAGACAAAATAATGATAAGGAAAACAAAACAGAACCTGTAAACAGCTTGTTTTTTATCCTGGATGGTGCATCTGGAGATAACACCAAGTTAAGTTAAAATGAAAAGGGCACCACATAAAAAAGCTTTTGCACCTTCTGCAATTCATTTGGACTGTTCTACCTGATGGTGCAAGCAGTATCAATAAGGTCAGAATTCATTTAAAAACTAAAAATGAAAAAAAAAAAATGGTGCCAAATTACCAATCGTAGCTCTTCAAATGAGCATATTTGTGCATATATGACATCACAGTATCCTTTGGTTACCTGCATCCTGTTCATGGCTTCTCTGAGCTGGTCCAGCTGATGAGCAGAGCTGAGAGCTTCCAGGCGGATGTCGGTCAGCTTCATCTCCTTGTCGCGCAGCTCATTGCGCAGCTGCAGAACACTCTCAGCCTCGTTCTCTGTGCAATCTGAGATTCTAATAGGAGAAGAAAATGATTAGAGCAGATTATATACGGATATATATATATATATATATATACAGAGAGAGAGAGAGAGAGAGAGAGAGAGAGAGACAGACAGATAGACACAGCGAGACACAGCGAGATACAGCGAGAGCCCCACTCCCATCATTCTGCATTATATATTATAATATCATTATATTCCGGTATTTGTTCCCGTCACTCGCACCTAATAACCAGTCACGGATAGATCTCATCTTTAGATTATTTACGATACAAAATACGTTATTTCTCTGCTATACTCTGCAAAACGAAGGTAACGTTTTACAGTTACCAATTACTGTGTAAGCAATATAATCACTTCCAGAAATGTAAATGTAAATACTCCCTATGGTACAAACGCACGGAGCGCTACTTCTCAGCCCTGTCAATGTCCAAGAAACTGTTAAAGTATTGGCTTTGTATTTCTGCTCTGGATCTTGGCGAGGGATATCATGTAGATTGCAATCACCGTACATCAGCTGCAGCCAGGCAATAAAAAGTCAAACTAAAATCTATATATCTAACCAAAGCAAACTATTTGCAAAGAAAAATACAAAAAGTCTTCTGGTCTAAGAAATGTTCAAAAATCGTAAAAACTCAAGATTTTCAGATATAAGAAAATAACACTTTACTGGATGAGTTGTGTTCATCTGGAAATCATTACTAAACAGTACTATGTATTTACATAAATGGAAATGTTCAATATAAAGGGATTCACTTCTAGAAATATAGGTGTAAAAGCGCATCTTATTGCTACAAGACCTCTGTATGTTGGGTGATGTGAGCACAACGTATACAACGGTCACATGTTGGAATTAGCTGACGTTTGATTGGTTCTTGAGCAGTCTTAGACCTTTGGCCCAATCAGCTCAGCATTTTAAGTGTCAGCGACAAAAATTCAACTTAAAATAGAAAAACAGAGGCGTAACCGGCAATCTAGGCATCTTGATAACTAATCTTCTCTAGGAGTCTTGTAAAATATAAATAAACTTATTGCCCTTTACGTTTATTTATAAAACATACATAACTTGAAATGTCTGCCGCCGCATTTATAGGTTTATAGGTTAAAAATCATTTTGTTTTTTGATAGGTAGAGGATAAGATAAATATATACTGAGATGTGAAGGGGTTAATCTGCCCCATGTATCCACAAATATGCAGGAAGCTCTAATCTCTTACATCAATGTAGATGCCAAGACCAAAGAAACCACTTTGTCAGGAGTTGGCCTGAAATCCTAGCTGCTGGTATGGAAAAGTCCGACCTCTCTCTTTTTTTGCTATATAAACATCACAACGTTGTCGGCACAAACCATGCAAAATAATCTAACTTTAGATACCGGAATATGTGAGCACAGGAAGATAATGTAACTGTAAGGATTAAAGGATTAATGTCCCATCGGTTTATTTAATAAATCTGAACGTGAAGACAAAGTTACAAAATAGCTTTTAATACTTGCATTCTAACCTAAACATGGCAGCCTTAGGTAGACATCGGCTTCTCTCCACCCCTATTGTAGATAGAGACTTGGGGGGTGATATTTTGGCTTCCTCAGGTACAGTAATACTTTGGAGGCCAGATAAATTGTGAAATACTAATTTGGTCCATATCAGTGTTTCTCGAACTAACACCCAAAGGAAAGCCAACAAAACGGACTCCGTTTATGAATAGAGGAATCCATATTTTGCCTGTTACATTACTTAGTGAGAGCTGGGTCATGCGAGTGTGCTTCTTTATCAGTGGAGGGAGGGATGGGGAAAGAAGGAAAAGTTGGAAGTCCGTAGTCTATTTTAGAACTGAACTGAACAGCTTCACTAGTCCAAAGGAGGAATCTTGCAAGAACTGGTCTAAACACCCCCTCACACGCACACACACTTCAACCAAAGTATCATGGTGACTTCCAGAGTCCAGCACAGACTTTAATGCTGGCTTAGAGACTGCTTGGGAGTGTTATCTAATATTGTATTATCTATACAGTAATAGGAATGGGGTGTCTTTATGCATTAGTGGATTCAGATAAGATTTCGACACACAAGATGTTCCTCCTCGCTCAGCAGAATGCAATTATACTTGCAAGTCTTGTAACTGGCCCATTGTGCCCCTAAAAAGGAAGTGTTACTATCATGGCAGCTTCCATGAGCTAGCAAAGTTAAAATGAATTAAAATTAGGCCCATGACTTCCATAGCAGCTAATGCCATTAGATTGTTGCATACGTCACTGTACGTCACCATTTCCTGAGGTAGCTGATAACAATAACCAAATAGGTTGAGGAAGTGAGGTCTTCACGCTAGCACCATATTAAGGAGTGTCTATTAAATATGAATTACTTGATTGCACTTACAGAGAGCTGGAGTGTGATCCCCTCATCAGTGGAGTGGATAGTGCCGAGCCGTTGTGTGGTAATTTTGGCGAGGATGGGAGAGAGGAGTCCGTCATCTCCTCGATATCAGAATGAGAAGAAGCGGATTTAGGAGACTTTTTTTTGCCAAAAGCTTGTTTGAAGGAGCTCCGTAACTGGAAGAAAATTAGAGGGAAAAAAATGTGTGAATTGTGTTGAATAAGGAGAATTAGCAAAGAAAAAATGGGATGCAATATCAGGATCCAGGATGAGAACGTAAGATGCAGATGAATGAGAATACAAGGCAAATGGTGGATGAGTTTACTGCAAGCGTATGGTTAGGGATGTGGTCATGGATGGTATTGGATGGGTTATAGAAGATCGAATGTTAGATATCTTACCTCATTGACCTGCCACAGGGAGTGCAAGAAATAGAAAGGAAGGGAAAAAAATACAAAGACATTTTAAACAGATAAAGCGACTGGCGGGGTATAAAAGCTTTCTACGCAACGTAACACAAACAATACAAACAACCAACTGCTCCAAAGAAGGGTGTAGCAAAGAAACGATCAACTAAACACTCCTCAAAAACCTTACACTGAATGGAGAGACACCGTAACCGTTCAAAGGTTGGAAAACTACAGGTCGAAATAAACAAAGGGATTATTTGCAGTTATTTCCAAAAAGAATCTAATGCCAGATGTTTTCCTTTGAAAATAGCATTTTCTGAGCTATAATAAGACTCACGGGTGAACCCTCTTATCATCAAGGAACTACTCAATATACTTTTGGTGATCTACACTAGGAAAGCCTGTGCCGCCTCCTCCTCCTCTTCTTGTTTGTATAACACTTAATAGTTCAGTGGAGGGGACCTGGGCTAAAAACTGTTGATCAATGCCAATTATACAGCCGGGTCCCATTAACCAACACTTGCTATACCCGAGACCCCACAAATGATCCCATTAAGTGGTATATACTGACGAGGAAAGGAGGGTTCTTGAAAAGTGACATGGACGGTTTCTGTATTTCATTATGAATGTAATATACCCATATATGTATTTACTTTTATTGGGAGGTTCTTATAATCTTTATTTTTTTCTGCCTGAAATCATATAATTTGTACCTATTTGGGATTGCCCTTTGTAGCTCATGCAGCACATGAATTCACTAAGTGGGAAGTGCAGCGTTTCAAATTAGCCAATCAGTGACCTCTCTCAAATAGCATGTTGCAGAACGTTGTCACGGATTGATTACTATGAGACACTGCACACCCTGTACTTGGTAGTAGCATGTCTTCATGAGCTGCAGAGGGGAGAAACCAGTTAGGAACTATTTGCAAGATTTTAGGTAAAAAAAAAAAAAGCACTTTATAGACAAAAGTGCCCAAAAGTAAAGCGATAGGAGCCATAAGGAAAATGTTAGATCTGTCGAGCCCTGGCTTGGTTTGGGGAGCAGATATTGCCTTAATCCAAGATGAACTGCCACTTGATCACATTTACATTAACCTCCCATTCTGATTTAAAAATTGCTGGTCAATGTGTGCTAGATATAATATATATATATATATATATTTTTTTTTTTAAGCAGGATAGATAGATAGAAATAGACAGAGAAAGAGAGAGATGAAGAGAGCGATATTTGTGTATTATTTAGTTTACAGTGTAGGATCACAGATGAGCATACTAGCGTGCAGCAATGTTATTGGGTGTAGCAGAACACGGACCACTACACTCGGTGCAGCAATAAGACACAGCATAAAAGCCTATGTTATGTTATCTACTGTACTACAGCATTAAAAAGGAAGCGTGCCTTGTACCTTGACACCACCACCAACACAAGGAACCTTTGTTTGTAAGGTATCAAATACAAAGAGATAGAATATCAATATCAATTAAATCAAAGAATATGCACTGTGACTAATATCACTACTCAAACACTATATTAAATTAAAAATATTTTAATGCACTGGTTGAACCATGTAGAAATATATAGTAATGTGTATAGAGAATACCCACTGTTGGTGCCATTTTCTTCTCTAATACAAGTCACCAGCCATCGGCTGATGGTCCTTACCCAGTTTTTCCTCTTCTTCTTCTTGGAATCACTGTCCACGTTGCTGCCAACACTGGAGTGACTGGTCGCGCTGTTAATACTGGACACACTGTCAGAGGAGTGCTGTCTTCTGATTCGTAGGTCGGTAGGCTGGGAAGTTCCATTTCCTTCAACAAAGTCAGTTGGAAAGAAGTACACAACCCGATAAACATAAAGTAGTGGCTACAATTATACCGTGAGCATTCATCAAGTTTAATTCTAACACATGTCTATTTGCTGAAACCCATCATTGGTTACATCCACACTATACCTTGGATACCAACTTAGACATGCTGAACTGGTACTGCCAACGGCCTCGTGACACCAGTCTACATAATAACTATTCTCTTGATATTTATAGGGACAATGAAGTCTGAAGATTTGTTGTCCATTAAAAATAACAAGGTTTAAACAAGTTTTGTTTTATTATTAATTCTAGAAAATGTCATGAGCTACAGATTTTAATCGTCTTCTCACCATCACCAGAGTGTGAAGGATAAAAATCCGTCACAGATCTAGAAAATAAAACCCTCTTTAATTGCTCCGTATTTGTACATAAAAATGGTAATAAAACAGACTATGTCTAGAGCTCGCTCTCACTTGTGTATGACGGGGGTGGAACACGCATCTCCCTCGTCACCTCCTATTTTCCCAGTCTTTGTGTTATTTTTTACAAAGGTTTTTTAATCCTTGTTCAAATTATTAGTTATTCTCTAACCAGCATGTAAGTCGAATTTTTGTAGCCCTTTAAAAAGACCACTGAAATGCTCATACGGGATTTTATTTGCTTATCTAATAGGAATGTCCTTTCCCATTTCCTGCACACCCAATGAGCAGTGGAGGGCAAGACATCTGCTCATCCTTGGACCAAAACCTCAAAAGTACGTTTTACATTTATTTTCTTTATATACCAATTTCGTTTTCTAAATAATGAAATGACACCATATTGTATGAGCACTACGGTGACCTTATTTTCTGCTTGACGCGTTTCTGGACCATTTTACACTGTGTCGACTGAATCTTCTGAGTTGCATCAGAAATTATTCTGAACAACAGCCGTCCCTGGGAGAGTTACAATTAGCCTGGGCGTGTAATATTCGGATTTACCTTTACAGCTGAGCTCCGGGGTGTTGATTACGCCATTTATGGCTGCCTGCGCAGCAGCATTCTGCCTCTTTAATAGTTCGATGGTTTTCCGTAGCTCGTTCAGCTCTGAATCCTGAAACCAAAGTATTGGAACGGTGTCAATGGATGGGAAGTGTTTAATGGGGAATGAAGAGTAAACAGAGGACAAAACTATCCGTAATTTATTGAATTGCATTATTGATGCCGCTTCTTGCGAAAACAACAGATCACAAACGCAGATAGCGTGCCGCTTCTTGCGCATTTTATCTGAATATACTTTTGGGATAGAGGATGTGGCAGCCTTTTGTGGTCTTTGCCCACCAATAAATAAATATGTGTGTCCCAGTAATAAGGTACTTGGTGATCTTATACTTTCCAATATGAAAATTACCAGTATAATAGTGATGGATTAATATATATTATCAGACATATTGATAAAGTGCTGTATCATTTCCTGGTAAATTAGTATTTTTCGAAAAATACATAAGTAAGCTAGCAATGACTAACATAACGTGACTATATGGGTTGGCATAGAGCTGTTCACCGTTTCCTACACGTTTCATTGTTTAAGCAGCTTCCTCGGGCATAGTGATAGTCTTTGCAGGGCTTGGTTACACATACCTTCTGCTCCGCAGACATGGTCAGGCTCTGCAGTCTGATGGTCATGTTGCTCAGGCTCTGCTCAAAGGCAGCCACAAGATGTGCCTGAAACCAGAACATTAAATAAAAGGTTTAAATAGTGCAAAAAAAACAAATACTTCACTGTCTGAAATAAAGAGTTAGGCTGTACAGTGTATCCCAAAGTGTATTATAGAGGATCAAATAAAGGAGTGGTATGGAAATATGATCAAGCCTTTTGTTAGGAGACAAAAAATGATAACAATTAGACAAAATATGGAGCCAAAAAGAACCAATGTAATAATGTGTTTGTGAGAGGGGCCTTATCAATTCTGATGAGCTGTGGTTGCATCTGTGGATGCAAAGGTTCCTGCTTCTGGCAATGTGAAGAGATGTGGTGTCAATTCTAATCCTATCCATTTAACCAACAAAGATTCTGGACTTCTCCTTGTTTCCTGATAACTACAAACACACATACCATCCTCCAACTCAGAGGAGGTGATGTAACAAACACATAATGGATTCCTGTACTCATAAACAGTCTTCAAACATTAAGATTTCCATAAATTTGCCCATGGCTTACACAGCTGCTAATATTAGTTCAGTAAATACTGGGAAAACAAGTGTATTTTTATTGAAGTAAAGCAATCTTTTAAAAAATATATGTTACACTGATTCTGTTCAGAGGTGGATTGGTATTTACGGAAGGCCCCCTGCGCATAATGACAACACCACGTGGAATTTAGCAGCACCATCCAACCTACAAAGCGGAGCACTGTCGGGGAGTAATGTATGTACAGCCCTGACTCATACTGGGTGGGGGTCTCAGGAAGCAACCATAAAGTCCTCATTCTCTGCTAAACCCTACAGCGTAAGAACACTAAAAGTGCCTTCAAATTGAGAACAGCACAAATAAAATATCCTCACGTAACACATATACATTGACTAAAGTAGAACATTTGCATAATTTATATAAAGGAAAGATCATTTTAGTTAGGAATTAAATGTATATTTCAGAAATCATTGTCAAAAAAGTCTCCCAGCCTCCAATGTATCTACATTTCCTAAACATGATGGGGATTTATTACTATTTCCTTTAATAGTAAAATAAAACCAGGGTTTCTTTGAAGGTTCCTGCAGAGTTTCATACTCTAAGTCCCAGCAGAACATAATATAATACTAACAGAAACCCGTAGACATCTGGACCAATGATGCATGATATGAAGTAGAGGCCACCATTGTAAGGTACTTATTTAAAAAAAAAAATGGCAAAAAAATGTATTTTATACATTATATATGTTATACTTTATTTTATGTAATACTTTAATACTAAATGGAGGACCCATCTAATGATTCAACTAATACAAAGGCAATATGTAGTATTAAAGTGCCACAAGAGTCCAAAATGTTATAATCAGCACTTAAAATAACAGGTCATATACTTTACCAAACTTTTGTTTTGCACCTAAAATACGATTATATTGATGTAAGAAGATTACTAGTAAAGCATCATAGAAACAGATAAGCCATGTGTCTGAGCCACCTTTATCTTACAAGATAATTGAGAGGAAGTAAATAATAACATCTCGTGGAGAGGTTGTTAATGTACGTTCTTGTCTGAATGGGAATAGAGATAATACGTTTCGCAGCCCAGACATCCATAAGATTCACTGTTCCTTTGTTTCTTGTCAATACAGTGTCATCATGATACTATGATATTTAATGTCATTTATCTACAATATAGACCAATTTTTTTGCAATTTTTTTTTCTAATGTATAAAAAATATTTTTAAATGCAAGACAGAAATGTAGAGACAACGGTGACTTTTTAACATTTTTTATTGCAAGTAATTAAAAATATATATACAGATTTGACTACATAAAAACACAATAAATGGATCATTACAGGCATATACTTTTCAAAGCCCATCACATTTATTTGTGTGCACGGACTGCAATGCGCATACTGCATGTTCAGTTTGCAAAGTACTACCCAGAATCCCCTGCTCCATGGCAGTATTACATTTGCATATCACTAACCCAGAATCCTTAGCTGCACTGCACTCTATTTTTGGAATCTTTTTGCTCAGCTGCTTTTATTAATTTTTTCACAAAACTGGTTGGTTTCATTTATTTAACGTGTATTAGTGAACGTAACAACCAATAGAACAGCGGCATTAAGTACACTAAGGATATACAAGAAACTGTTTGTTTAAGCACCCAAAACATGTTCATTGGTGCACAGCAGACCGCCTAAATCTTTGTTCAAACATTTGCCGAGAAAACAAACAGGGAGTACAATGAGGAGCAGGATACGTCTCGCACGTTCAGCCGCTGAGATAACAAACACGGCCAAAGCTGTGAGAAAACGCTGATTTGCAGATATCTTACTCAACAGCTTTTCCTTAATCCCACTGTTGCCCAGTATATAAAACAACTAAGAACCAAAAATAATTTCTTAGTATTTTAATATTTTATTAATATCAAACTGGACTTTGAAAAGTAACAAAAGTACTTTATGTGCAATATATATTTTTTGATGCTTTGATTAATCTCATCTTCCCCAATGTAACCATCATATAAAATTTACACTTCACTTACATCCAGAAAGTGTAAAGGATTCTCAGCTTCTGGAACCTCCCTCATTCTTCCTGATCTCTCTCTTGTAAGGTGCCATGTTTCACAGCTGTGACTTAAGGCCACTCCAACACAGGAGAGAACACTACAGATACACAGCATAAGACACTGGTAATGTAAAGGTAGGTGTGGCCGTAATCACAGCTGTGGCACAAGATAGGAGAGAGAACGGGAAGAAAGGGGAGGTTCCAGATGATGACAATCTTTATCACAGAGGCGTGTTGGATATACTTGAAGTTTAAATATTATATCACAATTACATTGAGTTAGCTAACATTAACTAGAAATATATATATATATATATATATATATACATATATATACACACACACATATATACACACACACTTAGAATATTTTTATATACATTTTTACAATTTTTATATTAATTTTTAGAACTTTTCCTTCTATAAAAGAAATTAAGATATTTTCCTTTAATAATTTTAAGTGTTTATTTTTCACATTCTAAAATATTTTGCCTTTTTATCAATTATAGTCATTTTAAAATCACACATTACAAATATAGGACTTAAGTGGTGCTTTAATAAATGAATAATAGATAACTTACATTGGCACTAAGTTGAGTAGTCAGTGCAGAAACCTTCTCCTGAGAGGCGTCCAACTCCCTCCTTAATTTGCGAATCTAAAATAGCAGAAAAAAAAATCATAATTTTTCTTCATTTTCTTGCATTTTTTGGGGGGAAGAATGTGCTAAATTGAACTGTACAAATACAGGAGATTTTTATTTGTAAAATTCACAGCAATTCTAAAAACAGCATATGTACATAATTTACATAATCACAGAAAAATCATGAAATACTTAAGGATACAGGAGTAAATGTGAGACTTACCTCTGAATGGCACTTTTCTTCAGGCTGGGAAAAAAAAAAGAAAAATAATTAAAATATTTAAATATAAGTTAAACAATGTACCCGTCAGCAGTGAATTTGCTGAACGGTTATCTTTCCTATAATAAAAATAGCAGCAGCAGCTTGTAACCGAGGAGTCTTGTTTTACCTTTCCTTATTTGGCCTTTTCTTATTTTACTGCATTAGGTAATTTACTGGCAAGTAAAAATACAAGGTTGTTCAGATTGCTTTTGGAGACTTTTTACACCCAAGTAATGGCTTTAAAATGCTTTTGTTGAAATAAGAGACATTCCTGGCTCACATTCCTGTATGAATGCAAAGAGCACTTAAAACAACCTAGTACAAAGGGCTGAGATACTGATCCTGCATTGTAAGGAGGTGATAAGTATGCAGAGAAGGTATTGGATCCTTCCAGCGGAGATCTCAAGACAAGTCACAGAACTCCTTTTACTGCATTGTTTAACAAGTATTAGGGCCAAGGAAGTCACTACTAAAACTATTTGATTTTAAATCTTTTTTTTCTCCATTATTGTATTTATTTATTTTAATATTGCAGTATTAGTTTTTACACCACTTACACCCTGACAACGTGCTGCCCTAGGCCTGGGCCTAGGCAGACACACACTCCCGGTATAATCCTAGATAATTATTGTTATTTACTTCCGGTCTAGATTATTAAACTGAAATGCAGCCATCCAGGTAGTAATTACCAGATTAAAGTGCCTAATATAACACACGTAAAAGTAAAGGATTGATGGGATGTTCATTAAGACGGAGTGATAAGTAAAATATACCATCTCCAACATAGATTTATTGTAAGAAGATGCAACATTCAATGGATAATTATTATTGTCTATAATAATCATTACTTATATATGTTAATTATACCACTATTGTCCCTTTAATCAGAAGTAACCCAGGTCAAAGAAATGGATAGATGACCTGGCTTTAAGATAAGCAATACAGTGGTACCTTGGTACTGGTCGTTAATTGGTTCCAAGTGCCCATAAGGAGTAATGTAAATTGACTAATACAGGCATGTGTGACAAGTACCAAAAAAGTGTTGAGTGTCAAAATAATTTCTGCTTATCAAAACGCGTCAAATACCAAATTTGTCGAGTTCAGAGGAAGACGATCATCGAGGTACCACTGTATGTTTGTTTTCACCATATTGATACTTACTGTTGAATATACAGATGATGTACTGGAGACCAAAGACAGCGAAGATCCATGAACTAAAAGATAAGATGCAGATGAATCAGATATAGATCAGAGAATCCTTTAAGTGTTTCATGTGGTTTTATTTTCTGTCTCACACGTGCATCAAAAATATAGAAAACAGTTGTGCCTTTGGATAGAGGTTGTTTGAAGTCTAGAAATGAACTATAAATTCTGTTTATTAAGGTTCAACAAAAGCAAATGTACAATAAGTGCTTATGAAGATCCAGTCGCAACAATGGGCCAAAGCTTTCCAAAATTACAGATCAAATAAATGCAACCTTTCATTTATTATCAATCATATGCAATTATGCTCCGCATAGGGCCGCCATTGCAAGAGTCTGCTTCTGTGTCTTGGCACTGGGGACCAGGTACGTTTGCTATGATTTTCTATGAATGCTGGCACTCCAGAGGCCCTTTCAACAGAACGTGAATCATATCTGCATCCAAGGTTCCCTCCCAGGTTACTAATCAGATTAACAAAATTAGACTGACTCAATTGGAAAATTGCAGATACGCCTAATAATTTTTTTGCAAGAAAAATTGAGCTCAGTATCAGGTCAAGGACCAAATGAGCCCTCAATACATAATGGACTAGATTACATTTGTTACTAAAATTCAAACAATTAGATCTAAATTTAAAAAAAAACAACAACTTTTTTTCAGGATTGTTTGGGAGGGTGTGGTATAAGCATTCTCGCATATTTAATTAATTATGGGACGGCTTGGATACGACAAGTTTAATTTGTACTTTAAAGCTGTAATTAAAGAGGATTTAGAAACTTGTAAGAATATATCATCTTGGTAAGCGGTGTCATGATGGAGGATGGGGTTTATATACCTTAGTGGGCTTATAGCAGCATAAACGCTACTGATTATTACTAATGACTCATTTAGCCAGAGGTTTATAATTAAATAGGGCAGGTGGACTAGATGGGTCTACTGGGGCAACTCCGATCCAAAGTTGTAGGACTGTGCTTTTAAGTGGGCACTACAGCATTGAATCTATATATCTGGATTCATCTTGAACAAAATGAGTGATCCTCTCCTTATGTAAAACAAAAGCTCCAGGTGTATTGATATGCAATCTAGGCACTTGTCTAGGAGGGAATTCACACAGGGGTGCCCGTCTGGCTGACCGCATGATGCAATTTTACAATAAATTTCCAAGTAACTGCACCAGGTGCTATCACTACAGCACAAAGAGACGAGGGGGTGGGAGTTCAGAATCTCTTAATATGCAGAGTTATCTTTGTGTAAGGGTGTATGTGAGGGCAACATCCCCAAAAAGAAGTGTGGTGGGGAGGTGGAGATGGATGGGAAGGGGACACAAGAGGCTTCTGGGTCTAGAATAGTAGTGGGCAACGGAGTCCAATGAGGGTCTCAAACAGTCCACTTGTCAAGGGCGTCAAACAAACACATACACAAAATATAAATGTATACAAAATAGAACACACTTAATGAATTGCTGTTGATAAAACCATTACCTTAGAGGGTGGATCTTTCAGTATAATTATAAATAAAATAAGTAACTTCTATATACATTTTAAGGCACCTCCACTTTAATTTTAAATTACAACCAAGTGGCATTGTGTGTATTTTATGTGTACTTTTCCGGTGACAATTTAAGTTATAGCATGCCAGGAAAAGTCAGCTTTCTGCCTCAAAGGGTACAAATACGGATTCCGATTTCCCACTCATTTCCCAAACATACAACACATAGCTACAGCTAGACCGGATTGGATTGTTCTTTTCACCCCAGAAATCCTCCGTCCAAATTGAGGTCAGCCAGTTGAGTCCGTATTATGGGACTCGGGTTACATCATTGAGGTTACTTACGACTTTCATTAGATAACTAAACATGGCTCCCTTTGGCTGGAAACCGGATTTCATATGGCGCACTTCATAGTACATCGTGAATAGTTGGAATAAGGTTTTCATGAATATGTAATTCTACAGCTGTTGGCCCTTTAGCAAGATGTTATATATATATTTCTATTTTCTTAGCAGATGGTAAAGATTCTTTACATAATGGGGTCAAAAGATGTGCAACATGATCCTGCTCTCTGCCTACGATCCACCATATTGCCTGGAGTTATCTTATCCTGTAACACAACAAAGGCTGCAATAGACATTCTCAGGATCAGGTCTCTGTCTAATCCCCTGTACCTCTGTGCTTCAGGCCGCAAAATTAAAGGACCACTGAAGTGTCATATTTATAATGTGCGATTTTGAAGAACTTGCCTCAAAATGAGTTTACACAGCTTAAAAATGAATAATTACGGTCTTTAATTTTTCACTCTTTTATTCAATTTTGCTTTAATGATGGAGAACAATTTGTTTTTGGATTAGAAACTTTGTAAGAATGTGAGGAAATGTTTATTCAGTTCAGATCTATATATGGTTTAGTAGAAAACATTCTCTCTAAACTTAAAGAACCTAATGGCAAAGTAAGGCCCCATAGTATAACTCTCCTACTCAAGTTACTAGCAGTCCAAGATGGAATCCCTCATGTTATACACAGAGTCATCTACCTGAGCCTTAAAACCTTTTAAAGGACCACTGTACAATTTTTTTTAATTTAATGCATATTGCAGTGTAGGCAGTATGACAACAAATAAGAATGCAGCACATTATTATAAAATACAATGTAAGCTTATTTAAAAAAAATAAAAATGTTTTTTTAAATTCCCTTTAACTCCATTTGGAGGTTTCATCAAGCACTACATGTCCTCCTTTGTCGTGATTGATAGCAATTTTTCCCTGCACTCAGGAATGCACTAACCAGTTAACCCATATATGGCCTGTTTAGGTGATTCCAGCTATCCATGCTCTGCACAGATGCGTTTTGGGTTAATCTTTTTTTTTTCTCACTACACAGAGCTGTAGCTGTGGGTCTGGCTGGAGGCAATCAGTGACTTATGTAAAAACAGATCTGATTTGAAAAATGCCCATATTGAAAAAAAAAAATCAAAAAGTATTTCAACATGCTTTTAGGAGATCTTTACTGTGATCCAAACTGTGCGGAATTAAGTGACTCTTTGATAATATGCTCAGTTCTCATTCTCATTTCAGAGTATGTCTTCAAAAAAAAATAAAAACTTTCATACAGCGGTCCTTTAAAGAAAACGTTCTTTGGTATACACATGCCTATTCCCTTTTGTGGCTGAAGGGCTTAACAAAGAATTATACATGTGGTATAATCTTGGTAAAAAAAATACCTTCTATCCTCTTTTTCCATAAAAGTAGAAATGTGCACAATAATGTACAAGACAACTGAAATACAAGCCTTAAGTAATGACTATCAATACGAGGTTACTACTGTTCCAGATTCCTCCAGCTGCCTGAGGAAGCGTTTGATTGACAAGTTGTAACTATATCTTTTATCCAAACATCCTGACAAAAAAAAAAAACTATTTTCAAGACTGTATTAGCCGTTTAACCTACAGCCAGAATCCCACGAGCAGGCTACAAAGCAGCGGTGTGCAGGGCCGGGCGCGCTCTTACCAACCGCTGCTGACTGTACTAATTATAAGGTATACGGGAAAAAATGAGACATCTGTTGGAGTAATGCCCCAGCCTGCTTCACTTGAATTAATTACCAGCAAACACTCTGCAAGCTGGCGTGTAAATTAATCAATTAAACACTTGCTTATTTTATCAGTATGTCCAATTAGCAAGAAATGAATTGGGAAAAAAAAACTATAAACTCATCCCATACATCACGACATCTTATTGTAAAGGTATATGGAAGTCTGTGGGATTTCAAGTTTGTCTGATTGGGCATCTTAATTCTTCTGCATCTCTCAATTTTTATTGAGGAATTCTGTATATTTTTGTAATTCAAACTACATTTGAAATGTTTTGTGTGAGCTCCACCCCCAAGGCACCTATGGAGGCAGAGCATCCTAGCCAATGGGATGTGAGGCATTGTGTCTTAGCGAATCAGCAGTCAGTATCAGGGCTGCCTCCTTAGCAGTTTTGTCTCAGCCAGTGAGATACAAAGATACACTGTTGTCTGATTGACCACAACTAATTATGAATTTTATGCTAATTTATTTAGAATTTTCAGGGATGTTCCTTTTCAAAAACAACCGCTTGAAGAAATTTTGCAAACATTAGGGTAAGTTTATTAATGTTTATTTAGGGATTTTTTTCATGCAAATTTTTTTTTTGTACACTACTGATTCTTCTCTATCAGATACATTCATAATCCAGGAAACTTCCATATACTTTTCAAATATCAGGTAATTACAATTAATAAATTTGTGATTGAAAGTCCTTAACATTAACCCAAAATGCCAGTTTTTGTAAGCAAATACTTTCTGGCTTAAAAACAATCTAATAGTACAGATCTATAATTTACAATGGTCTCTTTTCTGCAAGTAAAGTAACCCCATAATTACAAATAAAATAAATATATATTATAATTATGTGTACATTTTTATACAGTTTATGTTTAGATTTTATGTATCAAATCTGTTCCCATCCCATGTCTCGGTTACTACTCATCATTTCTCCTTTATAATCATAAGATTATTAAAAACATATCTATTAAAAAAGTGGAAATGCACGTGTTTGCGTATATACACACGGTAAGGGAAAGTGCCAAGAATATAAAATATATATGCATATAGACATTTCTGGGCATATAGACATGCTGTTCCATAACACCGCACTGCAGACTTGAGACAACCAGAAAACGGCTATTTTCAGGTCACCAGAAAAGTGATGACGTTTATAACGTAACGCCCAATCAGAGGTCACAATAACAGATCAAGATCGTATTGAAGATTTCTACTGGTTACCTGTTAATGGAATAGCCATGGTCTTCAAGAGTCGTTTATTTCCAAATATATATATAAAAAAAAATTAAATATGTATAGTAGGTTACAATAGACATATTAAAATGAGTGCCCACTCACCTTCCTCAAACCCATCACGGAACGACCCGGATCGGCTCATGGTCCGTGTCTTTTCATCCAGTGACATGGAGCTATTACGGAAGCGGGCCTCGCAGTAAGGGTCATAGGACCCATCATTGTTGGACAGGCTGTGAGTCCGGAGCATGGTTGGGTTGGACAAACTCATTTGGGAGGCAGTACTGGGACTTGCTACAAAGGATCAGAAAAAAACCATGGTGAAACAAAAAAGTTTTTTTTTTTTTTTTTTTACTATTATTAGTCTAATTACGGTACCTCTAATGAATGGGGAAAGGTAAACAAAACTTGTTTTGGTAGTTTTCATATTTGTAAATTATATCATTTTAGATAATGAATATATGTTTCTACATAAATCTCTGTTAAAATCAGTTACTTCACTCAATTATACTAAGAGTTGATATTCAGAATTTCAAGGATTGAAACTATGTTCCAGTGCTCAACACTAATGACATGTAACAATTGGAATAATAATACAGAAAAAAAAAAAAAAAAATCGGGAACTTTATTTACAATAATTTACAATAAAACCAGAAAATACTGCGCCATTCCATGCTAGCTGATTGGTCCTAATAAGGTCACCTAATGTACAAGCCTTCCTCAACTCTTATTGCAAAAACATATAGTTCAGTAGATCGTGGTATTGGTCCTTGAAATCTGTTATAGGGTCTGGAAAGGACACAAACGACTTATTCACCAAGGGTATCAAAAATTACTGAAGAGGACTACTATGGATCCTATATGTTGCCATCTCAGTTTCCTTTGTATTTTTCCATCTAGGCTCGAAGAGATAGATTGAAATCCTCGACGTTTCGTGGCTCTGTTAGGCCCAAGCTGCCCATTAGTAGTCTAAAGATTACCATATTGACCCTGAAATGCATGCGCCGACAACTTTATTTTTCTATTCAGCAGCTAAGGGAGGGATTGATTGATAGGTTCACGCTTAAGGATCTGAGTCTACAAATGCTCAACAGTTGCACTACCAAATTAATATTATTTATATACAGGAAAGATTACAGACATGTCAGTTACTATACACTCAGAAGATTCTGGTTAAAGTAAGATTTTCTATAAAAATGCTTTTGTGCTCACGGGTTACACCGCTGCCAATGTTGTATAAATGCTGAACTATAGAGGAAGTACAATACATACAAAATGATGTATATTTGACAAACAACCCATGCAAATGTATCTAGATTATACCAATAAGTATAACAAATATAAAACACTACTTTACAGAATAGACAACACTCAAGACACTAGGCAACATTATCTTGGATGAACCTTGACAAGCATTGGAGTACAATATAATTTACATACTTACGCCCTCATTTTTATCCACACTTTGTATACATATAAATCGATGTTCAATACACGAAGAAAACCATACAAACTATAGCACATCCCATAACAACTACCCAAGGGAGACATATAAACTATACACACTTCATTATCATCACAACGGCCAACTGGTAGAACAGCTTGAGCAGAACTCAATCCGAGCATATGTTTTTTAGTAAAACTAGATCATATAACATGAGCAGGCTGTCACGGTACCAAAAAAGACTCTGAAAGCATGGATCATCCTCTACACCAGGGGTGTCCAAGTTCAGTCCTACTGGGGCCCACACAGGCCTGGATTTGAGGATTTCCTTTCTGTGCACAGGGGAGTCAATCAGGAGGACTGAAAAAGCGATAGTCTCACCTGGGTGCAGCAGTGATATCCTCAAATCCAGGCCCGGTTGCGGCCCAGCAGGACCGAACTTGGACGCCACTGCTCTACACCATCATGAAGAGCAGTTAAAATCAAGTGTAGGAGCTGAATTTACTAATTACATTGATGTTATTTCCAGGCCGGCTGCATCAGCTAAAATATTGAGCTGATGAAGATAAAAGCCTGGAAGCTCCCAGATGCGGATTATACATTATAAGCTCAATCTTAAATACTCTATACTCTGCAATAACACATTTCAGCTATTTTTCTCTTATAGGTTGTATAGCTGGACAAACCAAAGGAAAGAATGGACATTTTTGTTATAGTAAATGAGGTTCTCGGTCTTTCCTAAATAAAAATAAATGCAGGAAGCAATGAGGGAGGACAGCTGGGGGAATATGCAAACTGGGATAAAACATGAAATACTATACTACTAGTTACTGTAGCCGGTCACATTAGTGGGCCACGTATGGGGACCATGAGTACCTGATGGAGATATCATATTATTGCTAGTGCAGAACTATATTGAACCAAAAATGTCTTGAATATTAAAATATATGAAGGAACAAAACCATTTGAGGGCTTGTAAACTGAAAGCAGGTTGAAATAATCAAATAGAAAAGTCAATCAATGAAATTAAAATTGTTAAAATAGGGTTCACCACCAGCAAAGAAGAAAGTCCTTTAAAAAATAGACTGGAATTCTGGAATTGAACGTCAAGAGAGATGTAATTCGAAAGCTAGCAGATATGGTGTAAGCCATTAAATAGTAGACAGATTTTAAGTGGAAAACAATCCAACGCATTTTGCCAACTGTCACAATATAGGAAGCGATATCATCTGGTAATATTGCCAGTATTTGGGGCCAAGTGCCTCCATATGTGACAATGAGGAGTTCATCATGTGATCCCACCAGACTTACCTAGCTGTGAGAAGTTGAATCTGGTCCCAGAAGGTGATGTTATGCTGGAGCCGGGTGAGAAGGGCGAGTTATTGGCGGTGTCCTGGAGACCGCCAGCGGAATTGGATCGCAGCCATTCTTTTGCCTCTTCTGGGTTGCGCATCTGTGATGACGGAGCACATCTGGACAAAGGTAGGAACAAAAGTAGGTTTAAAACAAGTTCAAAACTTGCAACATATGTTCTTAATGAAATACAAAGAGGCAACAAAAGGCATTGTTTGTAAAATATATCATTAACCCATATCACCTGTCAATAAATGTATATATATATTATATATAAATCTTTGTGCATTAGTTCTTAAACACGACAATTAAATACAACTGAATATACATGTTTGCCCAAGAAGGGTCCCATACAAGTGGTGTGATGTATAACAAGATGAAGTCGCACAACTCTTTGTTTTGTCGGATGGTATGAGACAGCACAGCAAAAACAAATCAAGCAAACGAGGGACCTCAAACAGTCTGATGGGACATTGCCACAACAAAAAAAAGGTAAGTCTATTAAAAGTGGGCATAAATATAAAGAAAAATACACAAACAAAACCCTTACCATGACAAATAAACCAGTCAGCATTACACATTGATCATACAGCTCTGGGCCAACAGCTTTGTTCCATTAAAGGTCCACTGACAGATGATGTTTTAGGACCATATCCCAAAATAATATGATTTATTAAAAATAGTGAAATTTCTTATTGCAATTTAACAATAAATTAAAATGATATCACATACCACTTGCAAATAAAATTCCCATTGTTAATTCAGCAGCAAGTGTATAAAGAGCATAAAAATAAGTGGAACCACACCGTTACACACAGAAATGTCTTCTGTAAATCATTAACTGAAATTGAGATACGTGAAGACTAAACCTTGGATGGCTGAGTGCACTCTGTTACCAAGACGAGACAGTAAGGTTAAAATTATAAAGAAAATAAATACAAGCCAATTTAAAATTACGGTATATTGTTATTTGCATATGGTCTTAAAAAGCAATCGGTCAGTGTTCAGTTAAACAATCAATTTTGTCTCCTTCACCGTTCTAGGTATTTTGCCCCAGAACTGCAATACTGTTGCCCCAGTTTGCAGATCCAAAAAAATAATCAGGTCTCCGATTCCAAAAAAGGTCATTTAAATATAAAAAAAAAAAAAACACAAAAAAATACTCAAGCACAGAACATTTCAAAATCTTTCACATGCAACAAATGGATCTTTTTAAGTCTTGGTTGTTTGTAAAAGTTAATGTATCCAGTGCCCACTTGCTCAGAAGAAAAGAAAAACCAACAGCCACAATGAGGACGTGAAAAGCAATGCTCCAAAACCACAACATAGCTCAGACGCCTGGAGGGCTCAAATACCTGAATCCTTTCTTAGGCAAAGTGTTCCTATCAAGGTGGAGATCACTGCAGCCAAGATTAGAAAGGAGATAATAAATTCAGGAGAGATAGAGAGAGAGAAGTTGGAATGTGGTGGCCAGAAATGATAGGAAGGGAGGAATGGTCAATTTCAGCGAGAATGTGCAAACCACAGAGAAACGTGCACAGAAAACACAAAACCATAGCCACAACAATACAAATCCATTTACAACCCAGTAAGATGTTGTAAAGAATAAGTGTCAACGACAGAGACTCATGCCTTGGTATAAGGAGCGGTACCCAACTTATATTTTCAGTCCTTATTCTATTATTAGTTCCCAGTAAAGTCAGGTCAGTGGTTGACAGATTTACCTGGACAATAGGAGCCAGCCGGGTTATGGATTATATATAGAAATATGTAATAGCTAAAAAGTTAGAGACTGGTAGTAAAATGTTAGGATCCATGGTTCCTATCCATCAAACCCTGTGTGAAGTAATTGTACATATTTATATATATTTTGCTCAGTATATATTTTCCTGAGACACAATGCGGATCTAGTTCGTTTCACATGCATCTTAATGGGTGAACTTACTCCCCGATTCATTGGAAAAAAAATAAAATAAATTTGTAGCTTGTGCTCCCAGGCTCCAGGGAAATTTCCACCCCCGTACATGAGAAACGTTTGACTGGCTCCTAAGTATTCTGGACGTTTTTTTTTATTAATTAAGTATACATTTGTCAGCTCCTGGTTCCGACCTTAAATTATTTTCCATTTAAAATTCAGTCTTCACATCTGAAAACGATAAACTTATATGCCAAATCTCTTCCAGCTAATGGCATTTTAAGGGCGACATAATATAGGATTTCTTTAAATTTCTTTAAACTATTTAATATTGTTTAATTATAAAATACTATATTACAGATTTCAATCTTCTTTATGCATCCTTAATATAATCAGGGCTGGAGAATGTGTTGGAGCCTTTTACTTCTGGCACAGAAATATGCTGTATGTACATTATATTTATACAAATCTATCAAATCTACTTTCATAGCTCCTAAAAATTCCACCGAACATAAAAAAAAAAAAATCTCGTTAGCCTGGATCCTTCGTTTTATATTCATTTCCCAATCCCTGTCGGTAATATCACGTGTGTCTGGTTGAACGACCATTAGCAGCATTTCCTTTCCTTTAAATAAACTGCATTAAGTCAAATAAGTTTGAATCACCATCCCTCTCCAAGACAGTAGAAGGAGGAGGAGCAAACATATCCCCCTCTATCTTTTTCTAAACTATTTTTCATACACAAAAACGTAATGGTTAATGACCTTTAAAATGCATGAATGAATTTGTCAGTAAGGGAGGGATGCTTAGAAACACCTCAAAAAGAAGATCTGCAACATGAGCCTATGAACTAAAAGCATCCCCCTTAACATGTCTTGTCCTTTGTAATATTTAATATAGTTTAATATGTTGTAAGAAAACAACCCTTAAGGCGATTAAACCAGAAAATCAAAAATGACTTAAACGCTGGTTCCTTAAACTGAGATCATGAATCATACACACAAGACAAAGCTTGAAGGACATTGCTTATCCAAACATGACAATGATAAGGAACAACGGGTTTGATGACAAGTTGACAGAGCCCTGTGAACAAGCGGCATGCTGGGAAGAAAAAGCCAGTTACCAACAAGAGTGTTTGCTTGATGACTCCATTTTGCATTTATTGTTAAAGCGCCATTGTAAAGTTCCAGCACTCTTATTATGCCATTGGGGTATGTTGGAGTATTACAGTGGCCATATAAAGACAGCAATTTCAGTGTTTTTACCATATTTATTTGGAGACAAAGACTCTGATCGGCATGGCTTGTTTCCGCGTATAGAAAACAGGCAACGCAAAATACAATCCTCCACAAGACAGTTTGTGTAGCAAATGTGAGCCAAGGAGGAGTGCGAGGCTTCTGTGCACAGCACGGACAGACAGAGTTACCTGTCTTGCTTCCTGGGCAAAGTATTCCTACTGAATTTAGGGCTAGCAGCAGGAGAAGACAGAGGGCTAGAGGGACAAGCGAACACGTCAGTCAGAAAACAAGAATATATATAAATATGAACGTAACTTCTCAAGCAAAGCATAAACGAACATAACATTGCCCTACAAGTGTTCATTCATAACTGTTTAAATATCATTATAAAAGGTTCAGGAGGGAAGATTGTACCACAAAGAGGAATGCAAGAGCACGAGATCAGGATTTTACGATGGAAGATTTAGGGGTAATGTGTAAAATATTTATTTCCAGAAAGAGTAGTAAGTGGAAGAGCCAACTAGAGGAGGTGGTGGGAACCAACACAGCTCAAGAATTCAAGCAGGTCTTGGTTAGGCATATAGCCATCCTGACTACTAATTAAGCCAAACAGTCTGCTGAGATTGGCCTTACAGCTTGATCTCGTTGTCACATCTGTATCTATGTATTAATTACACCAAAACTAGTATGTTTTTTTTAAACATTTACATAGTAAATTAATATTAAATATTTTGAAGGAAGTTGGAACTATTTTCTAATCCAAACAAAATCTACATAAATATAAAGTTTGTGATGGTTATTAAAAGGAGACAAACTATTCATTTCAGCTGGCCAATTAAAGACCTACAGCATATAAAGTCAATTATATTGGTCTAAGTAAAAATGGAAAACTCACCTTTCCGACATTGCCGTCTTTACACTGTTGGTCCTTATGAAGGGAACCAAGGAATCTTCCCGAGAAGAGGTAGTCAATGCACTGGGAGAGTTATTACTCATCCCTCCCCCACTGCTGAGTGAGATATCTATAGATTCGCAGCTAGTATGGAGGCTGCTGACTGACTGGTATCCAAAGACATCCTTACTAACAGCTGAGGAGCTGCTTGCGTTGGTCCCCCAGGTTAAACTGTTTGAGGGCACCGAGTGGGCAGATCCAGGACTAGAAGCCAGAGGAGAATGATTTAGGTCAATGCTTTTTCCATAAAGGGGACTGCTCCCTCCACTGCTTAGCATGCCACTCCCGGAAGGAGAGTCGAGGTTAGACTGGGCATTCATGGTGGCATGAGGATTGGAAATAACCATAGAGTTCTTCATATTTTCAGCTGTTGTGACAGGAACTTGTTTATTCTGTTTTCCACCAAAAAGTCTGAAAATGAGGAATGACAATAATTGGCAAACATATTTCATAAGAAAGGCAATAATGGCTTTAATAACATAATATTTTGTATACAATTTATAAAGCACCATTTTGTACAGTTCTATATGCACGTTTACAGTATATTATATTAAGTAAAAATATAAGGCACAAAACATACATTGTATATTAAATAACCGATTATATATATATATATATATAGATGTCGTAATTATGATTTGTTGGTCACGCAAAGTTAAAAGTTACGGGTTTGCCGAAGGCGCTCATCACGAGTCCCGAAAGTTACGGGCTTGACGAGTGCTGCAATGAGCATCGAAGGCGCTCATTGCGGGCCTTGCAATGAGCGCAAAAGGCGCTCATCGCAAGGCCTGCAAGACTTAGATGTAGAGGCTGGCAATAATCGCTGAAGTAAGAGGGCGGAGAGCCTCGCATTGTGTGGCAAACAGCATTGCCAGGCTTCACATTTTATTGCCATCATTTTTGACGGGCAAGTTGCTAGTTCGATATAATGATGGAAAGGACATGAAGCCCCTACATTCTGTTTACATTTATACTTGTTGAGAAACATTCTCACCCATGCAGAAATGGGTTCGAAAAAAAGAATGGAGATTTCCAGGACAGCATACCTTACTAAAAAGTTTATGCCAATGATTAATACTACAGTGTCTCTTTAACTGGCAAAATGGTCTATAGCGTCATTTCAAAAAAATGTTCTCATAGATACATTATTCTGTTCATACCTGCGCAGAGTTGGAGAGGACACATCGGGGTACTTGTTCCCCTGCTGCCGGCAGCCATTAGAAGCAGATTGGGTTGTTGGGTTCATTTTAACAGAATTACATGAGGCCACACTCTCATTGTCAGAGGAAATTCCTTTCTCCTTATCAGTTTGGTTACACAATCCAGGTACAGTGTTGCCAAGAGCTACTTTGCTGGGCTCTCTGAGTTTGGGGATGGGGAGTCCAGCTGATTTGCTACTTATGTTGGAGTCAATGCTGCTGGTACTGGATCGGTTGCCGGTTCCGCTGCGTGATTTGCTGGGTCTGGGTAAGCTGCGGTACTGTAGATTAGTTCTGGCACTAAGATGAAGATACCCATCGTCTTGGTTCTGCGGACCGTCCACACTTGCCTTACGGTTGGAGGACCTGCCTATCAGTCCGGAAGACTTTGGCATTTTGCCCAGAGTAGCTGAGCCGCTGGTGATTGTGGCACCACTTGCAGTAATTATAGGCATGCCAACCACGGTGCCACCCTGCTTCTTAAACCCAAAGGTATTTGTGTTTGTGGAAATTGTCCTAGAGGTATTTGTAGGGGGCTTTTTTGATTCGTCCCCACTGCTCCGTCCTGCGTCTGAGGGAGAGCGTTTAACGTGCATGGCTTTTGGAGAAAGTCTTCCTTTTTCGGACACCTTTGCATCATCTGTTTTCCCTAAATTCACAATCAAAGTAGTGAAAAATGTGAGAATTATAATGAAGTAGAGAATAACACACAGAGCAACCATTAAACAAATACAGTACAATGTATAAAACAAATATAGGAGCACATGGACAACATTTTGATATTAATAAACTGAGCAAAATAGATTCCATTCGCTCCTAATACTCCACTTGCTGCTTTGTAGAAGAATGACAATGGAGGAGTTACTTTGCACCAAATTGCTTTTTTTCATCTAACATTTTCTGCTAATGAAAAAATATTAATGCAAAGAATCAAACTCATTTCATGGAAATAAATGGTTAAGTATACTTTCTAATATATTAAAGTAACAATATATGCTTAAGATAAGATCACATTATTTGTATCTACCATTTTTTTTTTGTTGTGTTTAG
>CM050175.1:66491619-66531619 GCA_027410445.1 Discoglossus pictus | reverse complement strand
TAAAATAGCTAAAACTAAAAACAAACTAAAAACTACTTCCAAAAATATTCAGCTTTGATATTAATGAGTTTTTTGGGTTCATTGAGAACATGGTTGTTGTTCAATAATAAAATTAATCCTCAAAAATACAACTTGCCTAATAATCTGCACTCCCTGTACACACACACACACACACATATATATATATATACACACACACACACACACATATATACACACACACACACACACACACACACATATATATATATATATATATATATATACACACACACACATACATACATATATATATATACACACACATACATACATACATATATATATATACACACACATACATACATACATATATATATATACACACACACATACATACATATATATATATATACACACACACATACATACATATATATATATATACACACACACATACATACATATATATATATACACACACACATACATACATATATATATATATACACACACACATACATACATATATATATATACACACATACATACATATATATATATACACACACACATACATACATACTGCTGTACTCTGTATGGTGGAGGCTTCTACCTCTCCTCAGCACACCATAAGTTTAATGATTGTTGTAGCGAACTACTCTCTTCAAAAGTCTACCACACAAACCAGGAACCAGCCCCACACTGATGAGATTGATTAAGATTGGAACAGTGCTGTCTGTGGGTAGATCTCCTGATTTGTGCATAATACACCCTGTCCTGTGCTTTAAGCTGTGTAATACTGTTAGCATATGCATTAAAATGAGCCATGTATATAGTGGTTTTGGATTAATACAGTGAAAGTTTGCATGTCTCCGCCCAATGTCTCAGAGTGCAGTGCAATGGGTATTTCAGGGATACCTGAGCAAGAAATAAGTTTATTAACTTTATTAGATATTCAAATTAAATTATAAATGTACTATTTACTTTCTGTAATAATGATATATATATAGTGCATATGTTTAGGCAAGTAAAATACTAAACAAGCATTAAAAGGGACATGGAAATCATGGTCATATCAGATAGAGGACATTTCATAATGTCTCACAGTATTTTTGTTTTCAAATAAAAGGTCTCAGAGGATAAGAACTTATTCAGAAGTGTAACCATTCTTGGGGGCTTGCCCTCTGCCAGCCAATGAGATCTACAGACTAATGTACGCTCTCTGTAGGTCATGTTCATTTCAATGAAGTTTAAACGGGTTTTCCTTTTCGAATGTTTAAAACATGCATTAAAATTGTGTTCTATTTCCCTCTATTTTTTTGTTAATACCAGGAATATATACTGTATGAAGTTTCTGTTTTCCTTGTCATGTTTGTTTACCTGCCCGAAAACTGGCAAATGGTCTTGAACAATAATACGGACTAAACTACTACTATTATTATTATTATTATTGAAGCCGGATGACCTTTTTTCAATGTTTAGTGGAATATTATTATTCTTTAACTAGCTACTTGCCCGTCAAAAATGACGGGAAAAATATTTTAAGGCTGGGAATGCTGTACCTTGGGCGCTCATCGCGTGCCCCATGCTAAGCACCTTCGACACTCATTGTGAGCCCCTCCCTTCGTCTACTGTACGGGCCTCGTGATGCGCGCCTTCGGGAACTCATCGCAAGCCCTGCAATGAGCGGCTTCGCCGCTCATTGAAGGGCTTTCCAAGCCACAATTTTCATGCTTAACAATGATCACCTACGGCGCTTATAGCGAGCCTCTTCCCCTGTGTAGTTTAGTTTATGAGTGTTACTGCCTTGGGTCACGTGTTTCTGGATTACATTAAGTGTTACTGCCTTCAGCTCTTTTTTTACTGCCTTCCGCCTCGTTTTCGTCCTGTTGGGTTTTTCGGCCGCCATTTTTTTTCTCGCGTAGGCCTTTTTCAATCATGAAAAAAAAACACCAAATATGCCTCAAATTCACTTGCAACCTTACACACAGGCTCCCTGGCTCTCCCCCTGTGCGGTGTGTATAAGTTAATTTGAGGCATATTTGTGTTTTTTTGCTGGGCTTCCCAGTTCCGTGGTTCGGGCTGTTAAAGTCGTAATTTCTTGCAGCCCTGCAACTGCGTGCCTTGGTTTGCATGGCTTGCGATAGGCTGCAATGAGCGCCGATGGTGCTTAAGTCTCGGTGACCATCGCGAGCCCTACAATGTGTGCCTTCGGTGCTCATTGCAGCCTAAGTCGTGCGGCTTACACGATGAGCGCCTATGGCGCTCATCGCAGGGCCTGCAATGAGCACCTTTAACATTGTGTGACCAACGGCCCGTTTATCCACAACTATTATATGTGATTACAGACTTATTATTTATATGTAGAAAAACAAAAGTACAATACAACCAGGCAGCAGACAATTTACTGCAAAAGTAGATATCTACTCTGAAGAGCTTACAATCTGGAAGAAGTAGTTAAACCAGCATCACTATTCATAATCAGGACACAGAGGATGTTTATATGGTGAAATGCGATCTCCCAATACTGCATATAATAAATTAAAGGGTTAATATATACGTATTTTTTCTATATTTTCCCATTATAAATTCATGTTTTTCTACAGACCATACTAGATAACGATCGAGAAAAGCTTTGAATAACTTTGTTATTCTTCCACTAGACTGGATTACAACATGGATCACACTGATCGACCACATGTGTATTAATAATAATTTCCCACATTGTTATCCACATGGATCACAGACCAAATATTTCAGTGGGCGTCCATTACGGTAAACACCCCGACAGTTTGCATAATCGGTGCATTTCTTGTAGAGGAGATCCCCTATGCCCATATGTGAAGGGTAGAATACACGCCATCTACGCAGAATTGGCCATTTGGTTCTAGAATTATAAACACACATTTTTTTTCTATCATGTTTTCCATATTCTACCGATTACCCCTTCTATGTTTCTCTACGGGGAAGGTTTTATTATCGTTTGCAACCTGTATTATCAAAATCCCAAGACAAAGGGGTCCACAAATTGTTGTAAAAAAATGGAATATTCACCATAAATTTTCAATAAATAATATGTTTTTGTAATTATTCAATGTAAACAGTTGCTAGTCATAACCTGAGCCATTACGTCTTAGTTGGAATCTTTTCTCAGTTCCTATAAAGAGACAGAAGAGGATCCAGGTAGAATTTAGAACAAATAATAAACCAGTATAGTTTACTTTGGGGTTCCCTGGTGGTCCATTGGTTGAGATAGGTGCTTTCACCACTGCGACCTGGTTCGATTCCAGTCAGGGAACCAAGATGTCACACCACCCTGAAGACATGAAGGGTTGGGCCTGGTCAATACTTGGATGGGAGACCACCTAGTAATACCAGGAGCTGTATGCTATAGCCCACTGGAGAAGAAACTAGCAACCCACTCCAATATATCTGCCATAATTACCAAGTGGATCAGCATGGTGTGTTATGGTCCATGAGGTCACAGAGAGTTGGACAAGACTGAACGACAAAAAACACACCGTTTAGGTTGCCTGGTTACTTGCTTGGATCTACGTGTGCTTATTCTCAATGTCAGGTGGTTTTATAATAAATACAACACAGGGAAATTGCAAATATTGACAACCATTACGCTGTAGAATGAGAACACCCTGTCCTTGTTAGGTGGATCAGAAAGGCTGTTACAATTCACAAACGTCAATGCATTGCGAACACATTGTTTTTACTGATCAGTTTAAATGATAAATACTTCTTCTCGCCGACAGTTTCAAATAATACCAAACATAGCTCCTCTGCGGTGGCCCTTTAAGTGCTCTCCATTCCTCTCCATCACTTCTAAGGTTTGATCCTGTGGAGTGTTTAACGTGTGAAGTAAAATCTTTCCTCGCTCTCTGCACTTTCCTTTCTGAGTGTGGTCTGAAGCCTGAACTCTACGGCTGCCCTTATCTTCAGGATAACAAGTGTCTGTGAACTTGTCAAGGAAATGAAAAAGAACATGACAAGAAGCAGCCACCGTAATCTTACTCCCAACATCCACTTTATTAGATATTATGGGTACACTAAACCCCATATCTCCCATGTTTGTATTTATTAGATATTATGGATACACTAAACCCCATATCTCACATGTCTGTATTTATTAGATATTATGGGTACACTAAACCCCATATCTCACATGTTTGTATTTATTAGATATTATGGGTACACTAAACCCCATCTCTCACATGTTTGTATTTATTAGATATTATGGGTACACTAAACCCCATATCTCACATGTTTGTATTTATTAGATATTATGGGTACACTAAACCCCATATCTCCCATGTTTGTATTTATTAGATATTATGGATACACTAAACCCCATCTCTCACATGTTTGTATTTATTAGATATTATGGGTACACTAAACCCCATATCTCCCATGTTTGTATTTATTACATATTATGGGTACACTAAACCCCATATCTCCCATGTTTGTATTTGTTAGATATTATGGGTACACTAAACCCCATATCTCACATGTCTGTATTTATTAGATATTATGGATACACTAAACCCCATATCTCCCATGTTTGTATTTATTAGATATTATGGGTACACTAAACCCCATATCTCACATGTCTGTATTTATTACATATTATGGGTACACTAAACCCCATATCTCACATGTTTGTATTTATTAGATATTATGGGTACACTAAACCCCATATCTCCCATGTTTGTATTTATTAGATATTATGGGTACACTAAACCCCATATCTCACATGTTTGTATTTATTAGATATTATGGATACACTAAACCCCATCTCTCACATGTTTGTATTTATTAGATATTATGGGTACACTAAACCCCATATCTCCCATGTTTGTATTTATTAGATATTATGGGTACACTAAACCCCATATCTCCCATGTTTGTATTTATTACATATTATGGGTACACTAAACCCCATATCTCACATGTCTGTATTTATTACATATTATGGGTACACTAAACCCCATATCTCCCATGTTTGTATTTATTACATATTATGGGTACACTAAACCCCATATCTCACATGTTTGTATTTATTAGATATTATGGATACACTAAACCCCATATCTCCCATGTTTGTATTTATTACATATTATGGGTACACTAAACCCCATATCTCACATGTTTGTATTTATTAGATATTATGGATACACTAAACCCCATCTCTCACATGTTTGTATTTATTAGATATTATGGGTACACTAAACCCCATATCTCCCATGTTTGTATTTATTAGATATTATGGGTACACTAAACCCCATATCTCCCATGTTTGTATTTATTACATATTATGGGTACACTAAACCCCATATCTCACATGTCTGTATTTATTACATATTATGGGTACACTAAACCCCATATCTCCCATGTTTGTATTTATTACATATTATGGGTACACTAAACCCCATATCTCACATGTTTGTATTTATTAGATATTATGGATACACTAAACCCCATATCTCCCATGTTTGTATTTATTACATATTATGGGTACACTAAACCCCATATCTCACATGTTTGTATTTATTAGATATTATGGATACACTAAACCCCATCTCTCACATGTTTGTATTTATTAGATATTATGGATACACTAAACCCCATCTCTCACATGTTTGTATTTATTAGATATTATGGGTACACTAAACCCCATATCTCCCATGTTTGTATTTATTAGATATTATGGGTACACTAAACCCCATATCTCCCATGTTTGTATTTATTACATATTATGGGTACACTAAACCCCATATCTCACATGTCTGTATTTATTACATATTATGGGTACACTAAACCCCATATCTCCCATGTTTGTATTTATTACATATTATGGGTACACTAAACCCCATATCTCCCATGTTTGTATTTATTAGATATTATGGATACACTAAACCCCATATCTCCCATGTTTGTATTTATTAGATATTATGGGTACACTAAACCCCATATCTCACATGTTTGTATTTATTAGATATTATGGGTACACTAAACCCCATATCTCCCATGTTTGTATTTATTAGATATTATGGATACACTAAACCCCATCTCTCACATGTTTGTATTTATTAGATATTATGGGTACACTAAACCCCATCTCTCACATGTTTGTATTTATTAGATATTATGGGTACACTAAACCCCATATCTCACATGTTTGTATTTATTAGATATTATGGGTACACTAAACCCCATATCTCCCATGTTTGTATTTGTTAGATATTATGGGTACACTAAACCCCATATCTCACATGTTTGTATTTGTTAGATATTATGGGTACACTAAACCCCATATCTCACATGTCTGTATTTATTAGATATTATGGGTACACTAAACCCCATATCTCACATGTCTGTATTTATTAGATATTATGGGTACACTAAACCCCATATCTCACATGTTTGTATTTATTACATATTATGGATACACTAAACCCCATATCTCCCATGTTTGTATTTATTACATATTATGGGTACACTAAACCCCATATCTCACATGTCTGTATTTATTACATATTATGGGTACACTAAACCCCATATCTCCCATGTTTGTATTTATTAGATATTATGGATACACTAAACCCCATATCTCACATGTTTGTATTTATTAGATATTATGGGTACACTAAACCCCATCTCTCACATGTTTGTATTTATTAGATATTATGGGTACACTAAACCCCATATCTCCCATGTTTGTATTTATTAGATATTATGGATACACTAAACCCCATATCTCACATGTCTGTATTTATTACATATTATGGATACACTAAACCCCATATCTCCCATGTTTGTATTTATTAGATATTATGGATACACTAAACCCCATATCTCACATGTTTGTATTTATTAGATATTATGGGTACACTAAACCCCATCTCTCACATGTTTGTATTTATTAGATATTATGGATACACTAAACCCCATCTCTCACATGTTTGTATTTATTAGATATTATGGATACACTAAACCCCATATCTCCCATGTTTGTATTTATTAGATATTATGGATACACTAAACCCCATATCTCCCATGTTTGTATTTGTTAGATATTATGGATACACTAAACCCCATATCTCCCATGTTTGTATTTATTAGATATTATGGGTACACTAAACCCCATATCTCACATGTCTGTATTTATTAGATATCATGGGTACACTAAACCCCATCTCTCACATGTTTGTATTTATTAGATATCATGGGTACACTAAACCCCATCTCTCACATGTTTGTATTTATTAGATATTATGGGTACACTAAACCCCATATCTCCCATGTTTGTATTTATTACATATTATGGGTACACTAAACCCCATATCTCACATGTCTGTATTTATTAGATATTATGGGTACACTAAACCCCATCTCTCACATGTTTGTATTTATTAGATATTATGGGTACACTAAACCCCATCTCTCACATGTTTGTATTTATTCGATATTATGGGTACACTAAACCCCATCTCTCACATGTTTGTATTTATTACATATTATGGGTACACTAAACCCCATCTCTCACATGTTTGTATTTATTAGATATTATGGGTACACTAAACCCCATATCTCCCATGTTTGTATTTATTAGATATTATGGATACACTAAACCCCATATCTCCCATGTTTGTATTTATTAGATATTATGGGTACACTATACCCCATATCTCCCATGTTTGTATTTGTTAGATATTATGGGTACACTAAACCCCATATCTCCCATGTTTGTATTTATTAGATATTATGGATACACTAAACCCCATCTCTCACATGTTTGTATTTATTAGATATCATGGGTACACTAAACCCCATCTCTCACATGTTTGTATTTATTAGATATTATGGGTACACTAAACCCCATATCTCCCATGTTTGTATTTGTTAGATATTATGGGTACACTAAACCCCATATCTCCCATGTTTGTATTTATTACATATTATGGGTACACTAAACCCCATATCTCACATGTCTGTATTTATTAGATATTATGGGTACACTAAACCCCATCTCTCACATGTTTGTATTTATTAGATATTATGGGTACACTAAACCCCATCTCTCACATGTTTGTATTTATTCGATATTATGGGTACACTAAACCCCATCTCTCACATGTTTGTATTTATTACATATTATGGGTACACTAAACCCCATCTCTCACATGTTTGTATTTATTAGATATTATGGGTACACTAAACCCCATATCTCCCATGTTTGTATTTATTAGATATTATGGATACACTAAACCCCATATCTCCCATGTTTGTATTTATTAGATATTATGGGTACACTATACCCCATATCTCCCATGTTTGTATTTATTAGATATTATGGGTACACTAAACCCCATATCTCACATGTTTGTATTTATTAGATATTATGGGTACACTAAACCCCATATCTCACATGTTTGTATTTATTAGATATTATGGATACACTAAACCCCATCTCTCACATGTTTGTATTTATTAGATATTATGGGTACACTAAACCCCATATCTCCCATGTTTGTATTTATTACATATTATGGATACACTAAACCCCATATCTCACATGTTTGTATTTATTAGATATTATGGATACACTAAACCCCATCTCTCACATGTTTGTATTTATTAGATATTATGGGTACACTAAACCCCATCTCTCACATGTTTGTATTTATTAGATATTATGGGTACACTAAACCCCATATCTCCCATGTTTGTATTTATTAGATATTATGGATACACTAAACCCCATCTCTCACATGTTTGTATTTATTAGATATTATGGGTACACTAAACCCCATATCTCCCATGTTTGTATTTATTACATATTATGGGTACACTAAACCCCATATCTCCCATGTTTGTATTTGTTAGATATTATGGGTACACTAAACCCCATATCTCACATGTCTGTATTTATTAGATATTATGGATACACTAAACCCCATATCTCCCATGTTTGTATTTATTAGATATTATGGGTACACTAAACCCCATATCTCACATGTCTGTATTTATTACATATTATGGGTACACTAAACCCCATATCTCACATGTTTGTATTTATTAGATATTATGGATACACTAAACCCCATCTCTCACATGTTTGTATTTATTAGATATTATGGGTACACTAAACCCCATATCTCCCATGTTTGTATTTATTAGATATTATGGGTACACTAAACCCCATATCTCCCATGTTTGTATTTATTACATATTATGGGTACACTAAACCCCATATCTCACATGTTTGTATTTATTAGATATTATGGATACACTAAACCCCATCTCTCACATGTTTGTATTTGTTAGATATTATGGGTACACTAAACCCCATATCTCACATGTCTGTATTTATTAGATATTATGGGTACACTAAACCCCATATCTCACATGTCTGTATTTATTAGATATTATGGGTACACTAAACCCCATATCTCACATGTTTGTATGTATTACATATTATGGATACACTAAACCCCATATCTCCCATGTTTGTATTTATTACATATTATGGGTACACTAAACCCCATATCTCACATGTCTGTATTTATTACATATTATGGGTACACTAAACCCCATATCTCCCATGTTTGTATTTATTACATATTATGGATACACTAAACCCCATATCTCACATGTTTGTATTTATTAGATATTATGGATACACTAAACCCCATCTCTCACATGTTTGTATTTATTAGATATTATGGGTACACTAAACCCCATATCTCCCATGTTTGTATTTATTAGATATTATGGATACACTAAACCCCATATCTCCCATGTCTGTATTTATTACATATTATGGATACACTAAACCCCATATCTCACATGTTTGTATTTATTAGATATTATGGGTACACTAAACCCCATCTCTCACATGTTTGTATTTATTAGATATTATGGGTACACTAAACCCCATATCTCCCATGTTTGTATTTATTAGATATTATGGGTACACTAAACCCCATATCTCACATGTTTGTATTTATTAGATATTATGGGTACACTAAACCCCATATCTCCCATGTTTGTATTTGTTAGATATTATGGGTACACTAAACCCCATATCTCCCATGTTTGTATTTATTACATATTATGGGTACACTAAACCCCATCTCTCACATGTTTGTATTTATTACATATTATGGGTACACTAAACCCCATATCTCACATGTTTGTATTTATTAGATATTATGGATACACTAAACCCCATATCTCACATGTTTGTATTTGTTAGATATTATGGGTACACTAAACCCCATATCTCACATGTCTGTATTTATTAGATATTATGGGTACACTAAACCCCATATCTCACATGTCTGTATTTATTAGATATTATGGGTACACTAAACCCCATATCTCACATGTTTGTATTTATTACATATTATGGGTACACTAAACCCCATATCTCACATGTTTGTATTTATTACATATTATGGATACACTAAACCCCATATCTCCCATGTTTGTATTTATTACATATTATGGGTACACTAAACCCCATATCTCACATGTCTGTATTTATTACATATTATGGGTACACTAAACCCCATATCTCACATGTCTGTATTTATTAGATATTATGGGTACACTAAACCCCATCTCTCACATGTTTGTATTTATTAGATATTATGGGTACACTAAACCCCATATCTCCCATGTTTGTATTTATTACATATTATGGGTACACTAAACCCCATATCTCACATGTCTGTATTTATTACATATTATGGGTACACTAAACCCCATATCTCACATGTCTGTATTTATTAGATATTATGGGTACACTAAACCCCATCTCTCACATGTTTGTATTTATTAGATATTATGGGTACACTAAACCCCATATCTCACATGTTTGTATTTATAAGATATTATGGGTACACTAAACCCCATATCTCCCATGTTTGTATTTGTTAGATATTATGGGTACACTAAACCCCATATCTCACATGTTTGTATTTGTTAGATATTATGGGTACACTAAACCCCATATCTCACATGTCTGTATTTATTAGATATTATGGGTACACTAAACCCCATATCTCCCATGTTTGTATTTGTTAGATATTATGGGTACACTAAACCCCATATCTCACATGTTTGTATTTGTTAGATATTATGGGTACACTAAACCCCATATCTCACATGTCTGTATTTATTAGATATTATGGGTACACTAAACCCCATATCTCACATGTCTGTATTTATTAGATATTATGGGTACACTAAACCCCATATCTCACATGTTTGTATTTATTACATATTATGGATACACTAAACCCCATATCTCCCATGTTTGTATTTATTACATATTATGGGTACACTAAACCCCATATCTCACATGTCTGTATTTATTACATATTATGGGTACACTAAACCCCATATCTCACATGTCTGTATTTATTAGATATTATGGGTACACTAAACCCCATCTCTCACATGTTTGTATTTATTAGATATTATGGATACACTAAACCCCATATCTCCCATGTTTGTATTTATTACATATTATGGGTACACTAAACCCCATATCTCACATGTCTGTATTTATTACATATTATGGGTACACTAAACCCCATATCTCACATGTCTGTATTTATTAGATATTATGGGTACACTAAACCCCATCTCTCACATGTTTGTATTTATTAGATATTATGGGTACACTAAACCCCATATCTCACATGTTTGTATTTATTAGATATTATGGGTACACTAAACCCCATATCTCCCATGTTTGTATTTGTTAGATATTATGGGTACACTAAACCCCATATCTCACATGTTTGTATTTGTTAGATATTATGGGTACACTAAACCCCATATCTCACATGTCTGTATTTATTAGATATTATGGGTACACTAAACCCCATATCTCCCATGTTTGTATTTATTACATATTATGGGTACAATAAACCCCATATCTCACATGTCTGTATTTATTAGATATTATGGGTACACTAAACCCCATATCTCACATGTTTGTATTTATTACATATTATGGATACACTAAACCCCATATCTCCCATGTTTGTATTTATTACATATTATGGGTACACTAAACCCCATATCTCACATGTCTGTATTTATTACATATTATGGGTACACTAAACCCCATATCTCCCATGTTTGTATTTATTAGATATTATGGATACACTAAACCCCATATCTCACATGTTTGTATTTGTTAGATATTATGGGTACACTAAACCCCATATCTCACATGTCTGTATTTATTAGATATTATGGGTACACTAAACCCCATATCTCCCATGTTTGTATTTATTAGATATTATGGGTACACTAAACCCCATATCTCACATGTTTGTATTTGTTAGATATTATGGGTACACTAAACCCCATATCTCACATGTCTGTATTTATTAGATATTATGGGTACACTAAACCCCATATCTCACATGTCTGTATTTATTAGATATTATGGGTACACTAAACCCCATATCTCACATGTTTGTATTTATTACATATTATGGATACACTAAACCCCATATCTCCCATGTTTGTATTTATTACATATTATGGGTACACTAAACCCCATATCTCACATGTCTGTATTTATTACATATTATGGGTACACTAAACCCCATATCTCACATGTCTGTATTTATTAGATATTATGGGTACACTAAACCCCATCTCTCACATGTTTGTATTTATTAGATATTATGGGTACACTAAACCCCATATCTCACATGTTTGTATTTATTAGATATTATGGGTACACTAAACCCCATATCTCCCATGTTTGTATTTGTTAGATATTATGGGTACACTAAACCCCATATCTCACATGTTTGTATTTGTTAGATATTATGGGTACACTAAACCCCATATCTCACATGTCTGTATTTATTAGATATTATGGGTACACTAAACCCCATATCTCCCATGTTTGTATTTATTACATATTATGGGTACACTAAACCCCATATCTCACATGTCTGTATTTATTAGATATTATGGGTACACTAAACCCCATATCTCACATGTTTGTATTTATTACATATTATGGATACACTAAACCCCATATCTCCCATGTTTGTATTTATTACATATTATGGGTACACTAAACCCCATATCTCACATGTTTGTATTTATTAGATATTATGGGTACACTAAACCCCATATCTCACATGTTTGTATTTATTAGATATTATGGGTACACTAAACCCCATATCTCCCATGTTTGTATTTGTTAGATATTATGGGTACACTAAACCCCATATCTCACATGTTTGTATTTGTTAGATATTATGGGTACACTAAACCCCATATCTCCCATGTTTGTATTTGTTAGATATTATGGGTACACTAAACCCCATCTCTCACATGTTTGTATTTATTAGATATTATGGGTACACTAAACCCCATATCTCACATGTTTGTATTTATTAGATATTATGGGTACACTAAACCCCATATCTCCCATGTTTGTATTTGTTAGATATTATGGGTACACTAAACCCCATATCTCACATGTTTGTATTTGTTAGATATTATGGGTACACTAAACCCCATATCTCACATGTCTGTATTTATTAGATATTATGGGTACACTAAACCCCATATCTCCCATGTTTGTATTTATTACATATTATGGGTACAATAAACCCCATATCTCACATGTCTGTATTTATTAGATATTATGGGTACACTAAACCCCATATCTCACATGTTTGTATTTATTACATATTATGGATACACTAAACCCCATATCTCCCATGTTTGTATTTATTACATATTATGGGTACACTAAACCCCATATCTCACATGTCTGTATTTATTACATATTATGGGTACACTAAACCCCATATCTCCCATGTTTGTATTTATTAGATATTATGGATACACTAAACCCCATATCTCACATGTTTGTATTTGTTAGATATTATGGGTACACTAAACCCCATATCTCACATGTCTGTATTTATTAGATATTATGGGTACACTAAACCCCATATCTCCCATGTTTGTATTTGTTAGATATTATGGGTACACTAAACCCCATATCTCACATGTTTGTATTTGTTAGATATTATGGGTACACTAAACCCCATATCTCACATGTCTGTATTTATTAGATATTATGGGTACACTAAACCCCATATCTCACATGTCTGTATTTATTAGATATTATGGGTACACTAAACCCCATATCTCACATGTTTGTATTTATTACATATTATGGTTACACTAAACCCCATATCTCCCATGTTTGTATTTATTACATATTATGGGTACACTAAACCCCATATCTCACATGTCTGTATTTATTACATATTATGGGTACACTAAACCCCATATCTCACATGTCTGTATTTATTAGATATTATGGGTACACTAAACCCCATCTCTCACATGTTTGTATTTATTAGATATTATGGGTACACTAAACCCCATATCTCACATGTTTGTATTTATTAGATATTATGGGTACACTAAACCCCATATCTCCCATGTTTGTATTTGTTAGATATTATGGGTACACTAAACCCCATATCTCACATGTTTGTATTTGTTAGATATTATGGGTACACTAAACCCCATATCTCACATGTCTGTATTTATTAGATATTATGGGTACACTAAACCCCATATCTCCCATGTTTGTATTTATTACATATTATGGGTACACTAAACCCCATATCTCACATGTCTGTATTTATTAGATATTATGGGTACACTAAACCCCATATCTCACATGTTTGTATTTATTACATATTATGGATACACTAAACCCCATATCTCCCATGTTTGTATTTATTACATATTATGGGTACACTAAACCCCATATCTCACATGTCTGTATTTATTACATATTATGGGTACACTAAACCCCATATCTCCCATGTTTGTATTTATTAGATATTATGGATACACTAAACCCCATATCTCCCATGTTTGTATTTATTAGATATTATGGATACACTAAACCCCATCTCTCACATGTTTGTATTTATTAGATATTATGGGTACACTAAACCCCATCTCTCACATGTTTGTATTTATTAGATATTATGGGTACACTAAACCCCATATCTCCCATGTTTGTATTTGTTAGATATTATGGGTACACTAAACCCCATATCTCCCATGTTTGTATTTATTAGATATTATGGATACACTAAACCCCATATCTCACATGTCTGTATTTATTAGATATTATGGATACACTAAACCCCATATCTCCCATGTTTGTATTTGTTAGATATTATGGGTACACTAAACCCCATATCTCCCATGTTTGTATTTATTACATATTATGGGTACACTAAACCCCATCTCTCACATGTCTGTATTTATTAGATATTATGGATACACTAAACCCCATCTCTCACATGTTTGTATTTATTAGATATTATGGGTACACTAAACCCCATCTCTCACATGTTTGTATTTATTCGATATTATGGGTACACTAAACCCCATCTCTCACATGTTTGTATTTATTAGATATTATGGGTACACTAAACCCCATCTCTCACATGTTTGTATTTATTCGATATTATGGGTACACTAAACCCCATCTCTCACATGTTTGTATTTATTAGATATTATGGGTACACTAAACCCCATATCTCACATGTCTGTATTTATTACATATTATGGGTACACTAAACCCCATATCTCCCATGTTTGTATTTATTACATATTATGGGTACACTAAACCCCATATCTCCCATGTTTGTATTTATTACATATTATGGATACACTAAACCCCATATCTCACATGTTTGTATTTGTTAGATATTATGGGTACACTAAACCCCATATCTCACATGTCTGTATTTATTAGATATTATGGGTACACTAAACCCCATATCTCCCATGTTTGTATTTGTTAGATATTATGGGTACACTAAACCCCATATCTCACATGTTTGTATTTGTTAGATATTATGGGTACACTAAACCCCATATCTCACATGTCTGTATTTATTAGATATTATGGGTACACTAAACCCCATATCTCACATGTCTGTATTTATTAGATATTATGGGTACACTAAACCCCATATCTCACATGTTTGTATTTATTACATATTATGGATACACTAAACCCCATATCTCCCATGTTTGTATTTATTACATATTATGGGTACACTAAACCCCATATCTCACATGTCTGTATTTATTACATATTATGGGTACACTAAACCCCATATCTCACATGTCTGTATTTATTAGATATTATGGGTACACTAAACCCCATCTCTCACATGTTTGTATTTATTAGATATTATGGGTACACTAAACCCCATATCTCACATGTTTGTATTTATTAGATATTATGGGTACACTAAACCCCATATCTCCCATGTTTGTATTTGTTAGATATTATGGGTACACTAAACCCCATATCTCACATGTTTGTATTTGTTAGATATTATGGGTACACTAAACCCCATATCTCACATGTCTGTATTTATTAGATATTATGGGTACACTAAACCCCATATCTCCCATGTTTGTATTTATTACATATTATGGGTACACTAAACCCCATATCTCACATGTCTGTATTTATTAGATATTATGGGTACACTAAACCCCATATCTCACATGTTTGTATTTATTACATATTATGGATACACTAAACCCCATATCTCCCATGTTTGTATTTATTACATATTATGGGTACACTAAACCCCATATCTCACATGTCTGTATTTATTACATATTATGGGTACACTAAACCCCATATCTCCCATGTTTGTATTTATTAGATATTATGGATACACTAAACCCCATATCTCCCATGTTTGTATTTATTAGATATTATGGATACACTAAACCCCATCTCTCACATGTTTGTATTTATTAGATATTATGGGTACACTAAACCCCATCTCTCACATGTTTGTATTTATTAGATATTATGGGTACACTAAACCCCATATCTCCCATGTTTGTATTTATTAGATATTATGGGTACACTAAACCCCATATCTCCCATGTTTGTATTTATTAGATATTATGGATACACTAAACCCCATATCTCACATGTCTGTATTTATTAGATATTATGGATACACTAAACCCCATATCTCCCATGTTTGTATTTGTTAGATATTATGGGTACACTAAACCCCATATCTCCCATGTTTGTATTTATTACATATTATGGGTACACTAAACCCCATCTCTCACATGTCTGTATTTATTAGATATTATGGATACACTAAACCCCATCTCTCACATGTTTGTATTTATTAGATATTATGGGTACACTAAACCCCATCTCTCACATGTTTGTATTTATTCGATATTATGGGTACACTAAACCCCATCTCTCACATGTTTGTATTTATTAGATATTATGGGTACACTAAACCCCATCTCTCACATGTTTGTATTTATTAGATATTATGGGTACACTAAACCCCATATCTCCCATGTTTGTATTTATTAGATATTATGGATACACTAAACCCCATATCTCCCATGTTTGTATTTATTAGATATTATGGGTACACTAAACCCCATATCTCACATGTCTGTATTTATTAGATATTATGGGTACACTAAACCCCATATCTCACATGTCTGTATTTATTAGATATTATGGATACACTAAACCCCATATCTCACATGTTTGTATTTATTAGATATTATGGGTACACTAAACCCCATATCTCCCATGTTTGTATTTATTACATATTATGGGTACACTAAACCCCATATCTCCCATGTTTGTATTTATTAGATATTATGGGTACACTAAACCCCATATCTCCCATGTTTGTATTTATTACATATTATGGGTACACTAAACCCCATATCTCACATGTTTGTATTTTTTACATATTATGGGTACACTAAACCCCATATCTCACATGTTTGTATTTATTACATATTATGGGTACACTAAACCCCATATCTCACATGTCTGTATTTATTAGATATTATGGGTACACTAAACCCCATATCTCCCATGTTTGTATTTATTACATATTATGGGTACACTAAACCCCATATCTCACATGTTTGTATTTATTACATATTATGGATACACTAAACCCCATATCTCACATGTTTGTATTTATTAGATATTATGGGTACACTAAACCCCATATCTCACATGTTTGTATTTATTACATATTATGGGTACACTAAACCCCATCTCTCACATGTTTGTATTTATTAGATATTATGGGTACACTAAACCCCATATCTCCCATGTTTGTATTTATTTGATATTATGGGTACACTAAACCCCATATCTCACATGTTTGTATTTATTACATATTATGGGTACACTAAACCCCATATCTCACATGTTTGTATTTATTACATATTATGGGTACACTAAACCCCATATCTCACATGTTTGTATTTATTACATAATATGGGTACACTAAACCCCATATCTCACATGTCTGTATTTATTACATATTATGGATACACTAAACCCCATATCTCACATGTTTGTATTTATTAGATATTATGGGTACACTAAACCCCATATCTCACATGTTTGTATTTATTAGATATTATGGGTACACTAAACCCCATATCTCCCATGTTTGTATTTATTAGATATTATGGATACACTAAACCCCATATCTCCCATGTCTGTATTTATTACATATTATGGATACACTAAACCCCATATCTCACATGTTTGTATTTATTAGATATTATGGGTACACTAAACCCCATCTCTCACATGTTTGTATTTATTAGATATTATGGGTACACTAAACCCCATATCTCCCATGTTTGTATTTATTAGATATTATGGGTACACTAAACCCCATCTCTCACATGTTTGTATTTATTAGATATTATGGGTACACTAAACCCCATATCTCACATGTTTGTATTTATTAGATATTATGGGTACACTAAACCCCATATCTCCCATGTTTGTATTTGTTAGATATTATGGGTACACTAAACCCCATATCTCACATGTTTGTATTTGTTAGATATTATGGGTACACTAAACCCCATATCTCACATGTCTGTATTTATTAGATATTATGGGTACACTAAACCCCATATCTCACATGTCTGTATTTATTAGATATTATGGGTACACTAAACCCCATATCTCCCATGTTTGTATTTATTACATATTATGGATACACTAAACCCCATATCTCCCATGTTTGTATTTATTACATATTATGGGTACACTAAACCCCATATCTCACATGTCTGTATTTATTACATATTATGGGTACACTAAACCCCATATCTCACATGTCTGTATTTATTAGATATTATGGGTACACTAAACCCCATCTCTCACATGTTTGTATTTATTAGATATTATGGGTACACTAAACCCCATATCTCCCATGTTTGTATTTATTACATATTATGGGTACACTAAACCCCATATCTCACATGTCTGTATTTATTACATATTATGGGTACACTAAACCCCATATCTCACATGTCTGTATTTATTAGATATTATGGGTACACTAAACCCCATCTCTCACATGTTTGTATTTATTAGATATTATGGGTACACTAAACCCCATATCTCACATGTTTGTATTTATTAGATATTATGGGTACACTAAACCCCATATCTCCCATGTTTGTATTTGTTAGATATTATGGGTACACTAAACCCCATATCTCACATGTTTGTATTTGTTAGATATTATGGGTACACTAAACCCCATATCTCACATGTCTGTATTTATTAGATATTATGGGTACACTAAACCCCATATCTCCCATGTTTGTATTTGTTAGATATTATGGGTACACTAAACCCCATATCTCACATGTTTGTATTTGTTAGATATTATGGGTACACTAAACCCCATATCTCACATGTCTGTATTTATTAGATATTATGGGTACACTAAACCCCATATCTCACATGTCTGTATTTATTAGATATTATGGGTACACTAAACCCCATATCTCACATGTTTGTATTTATTACATATTATGGATACACTAAACCCCATATCTCCCATGTTTGTATTTATTACATATTATGGGTACACTAAACCCCATATCTCACATGTCTGTATTTATTACATATTATGGGTACACTAAACCCCATATCTCACATGTCTGTATTTATTAGATATTATGGGTACACTAAACCCCATCTCTCACATGTTTGTATTTATTACATATTATGGGTACACTAAACCCCATATCTCACATGTCTGTATTTATTAGATATTATGGATACACTAAACCCCATATCTCCCATGTTTGTATTTATTAGATATTATGGGTACACTAAACCCCATCTCTCACATGTTTGTATTTATTAGATATTATGGGTACACTAAACCCCATATCTCCCATGTTTGTATTTATTACATATTATGGGTACACTAAACCCCATATCTCACATGTCTGTATTTATTACATATTATGGGTACACTAAACCCCATATCTCACATGTCTGTATTTATTAGATATTATGGGTACACTAAACCCCATCTCTCACATGTTTGTATTTATTAGATATTATGGGTACACTAAACCCCATCTCTCACATGTTTGTATTTATTAGATATTATGGGTACACTAAACCCCATATCTCCCATGTTTGTATTTGTTAGATATTATGGGTACACTAAACCCCATATCTCCCATGTTTGTATTTGTTAGATATTATGGGTACACTAAACCCCATATCTCACATGTTTGTATTTGTTAGATATTATGGGTACACTAAACCCCATATCTCACATGTCTGTATTTATTAGATATTATGGGTACACTAAACCCCATCTCTCACATGTTTGTATTTATTACATATTATGGATACACTAAACCCCATATCTCCCATGTTTGTATTTATTACATATTATGGGTACACTAAACCCCATATCTCACATGTCTGTATTTATTAGATATTATGGGTACACTAAACCCCATATCTCACATGTTTGTATTTATTACATATTATGGATACACTAAACCCCATATCTCCCATGTTTGTATTTATTACATATTATGGGTACACTAAACCCCATATCTCACATGTCTGTATTTATTACATATTATGGGTACACTAAACCCCATATCTCCCATGTTTGTATTTATTAGATATTATGGATACACTAAACCCCATATCTCCCATGTTTGTATTTATTAGATATTATGGATACACTAAACCCCATCTCTCACATGTTTGTATTTATTAGATATTATGGGTACACTAAACCCCATCTCTCACATGTTTGTATTTATTAGATATTATGGGTACACTAAACCCCATATCTCCCATGTTTGTATTTGTTAGATATTATGGGTACACTAAACCCCATATCTCCCATGTTTGTATTTATTAGATATTATGGATACACTAAACCCCATATCTCACATGTCTGTATTTATTAGATATTATGGATACACTAAACCCCATATCTCCCATGTTTGTATTTGTTAGATATTATGGGTACACTAAACCCCATATCTCCCATGTTTGTATTTATTACATATTATGGGTACACTAAACCCCATCTCTCACATGTCTGTATTTATTAGATATTATGGATACACTAAACCCCATCTCTCACATGTTTGTATTTATTAGATATTATGGGTACACTAAACCCCATCTCTCACATGTTTGTATTTATTCGATATTATGGGTACACTAAACCCCATCTCTCACATGTTTGTATTTATTAGATATTATGGGTACACTAAACCCCATCTCTCACATGTTTGTATTTATTAGATATTATGGGTACACTAAACCCCATATCTCCCATGTTTGTATTTATTAGATATTATGGATACACTAAACCCCATATCTCCCATGTTTGTATTTATTAGATATTATGGGTACACTAAACCCCATATCTCACATGTCTGTATTTATTAGATATTATGGGTACACTAAACCCCATATCTCACATGTCTGTATTTATTAGATATTATGGATACACTAAACCCCATATCTCACATGTTTGTATTTATTAGATATTATGGGTACACTAAACCCCATATCTCCCATGTTTGTATTTATTACATATTATGGGTACACTAAACCCCATATCTCCCATGTTTGTATTTATTAGATATTATGGGTACACTAAACCCCATATCTCCCATGTTTGTATTTATTACATATTATGGGTACACTAAACCCCATATCTCACATGTTTGTATTTTTTACATATTATGGATACACTAAACCCCATATCTCACATGTTTGTATTTATTAGATATTATGGGTACACTAAACCCCATATCTCCCATGTTTGTATTTATTACATATTATGGGTACACTAAACCCCATATCTCACATGTTTGTATTTATTACATATTATGGGTACACTAAACCCCATCTCTCACATGTTTGTATTTATTAGATATTATGGGTACACTAAACCCCATATCTCCCATGTTTGTATTTATTTGATATTATGGGTACACTAAACCCCATATCTCACATGTTTGTATTTATTACATATTATGGGTACACTAAACCCCATATCTCACATGTTTGTATTTATTACATATTATGGGTACACTAAACCCCATATCTCACATGTTTGTATTTATTACATATTATGGGTACACTAAACCCCATATCTCACATGTCTGTATTTATTACATATTATGGGTACACTAAACCCCATATCTCACATGTTTGTATTTATTAGATATTATGGGTACACTAAACCCCATATCTCACATGTTTGTATTTATTAGATATTATGGGTACACTAAACCCCATCTCTCACATGTTCGTGTATATTGATATTACGGTATATGTTTCCTTAGCTTACATCTGACTTTATTCTTACTTGGTCTAGTAAACACATTATGCTTAATAACACGTATAAAGGTTGGTTATTAGACCATATAGTCACTTTTATTTCCTTAAATAAAGAGTACATTTGTGTTCACACTTGTCCCAAAATAAGTTAACCATATTTACTGCACTGAATTCCAAGAAATACAGTTATTGCACTGCACTCTGGAAAACTGGGCAGGGACATGCAAATGAGCCCGCTGCAAGATTGAAACATTGCAGTCTGTGGGTAGGTCTCCTAACTCGTGCATAATCCATTTAATGCTTTAAAGCTTGTGTAATACAGCGAGCATATGCCTGAAAAAGTGAAAAATGTATTTGACTCATTTGCATGTCCCCGCCCATTTCCCCAGAGTGCAGTGCAATAACTTTTTGGATTGCTGGGCAGGAAATAGGTTTTTAACTTATTATTAGACATTCAGATGTGGACACAAATGTACTATTTATATTCTGTACGGTGGAGGCTTCCATCGTTTTTTGTCCACCATAAGCCAAATGATGATGTGTTACCTAAAACAAGTAAAAATAAAGGTTGGTTACTATATTGTCCCTGGCAGAGACCCCAACCCTATATGAGGAACCCAGACAGAACAACTCTGGACCCTCTGATTTTCTGATCAATAGCTTTCTTTATGTATACCGGTAAATGACACCACGCATACACAGCTTTATGATACACAATGATATAAATGTCCAGCTTGAAAGAGATTGTATTAGATATAATATATGGGACGTTGCAGCTGCGTCATTATATAAATTGTGATAGATTAGAGATCAATGCAGAACTAATGGGAGGAACTCCGGGATTTGGGGCTCTTTGATGTAAATAGGCATTATTTCAGTCCTAATAATAATATGGCCGGGGGTCTAATGATACTACGTGACCTAAGGGGGGGGGGGGGGGTCTAATGATACTACGTGACCTGAGGGGGGGGGGGGTCTAATGATACTACGTGACCTGAGGGGGGGGGGGGGGTCTAATGATACTACGTGACCTGAGGGGGGGTCTAATGATACTACGTGACCTGAGGGGGGATCTAATGATACTACGTGGCCTCAAGAGTCTGAAAACCGGACGCATTATTGTATATGGAGCAGAATATCAGTGGTACTGCAAGAAAAGGACATCAAAAATGTAATAATACGGATAGGAAAAAAGGAGTATATGGAGTATAATGGTCCCAAGTGGTATATTCATGTTCAGTAGTTAATAAAGGACGGCTGTAGTTTTGGGAATACTTCACGTATGTGAGATATGTAAAAATAAACTAACATTGGCAGTGATGTAACCCATGAGCATAGAAGTATATTTTGAGAAATGCTTCATTTTAGCAGACTCTGCTGGTGTGTAGGAGCTGACATGACTTACTGCAGAATGGAGGACACCTGATTAGACCCTGCAGCCCTTATGGTGGCCCACAGAACTTGCCCAATACTGTCTTACAGGGTTATGACATTTGCTAAAGCAATGAGTCTATCTGGGCACGTAGCCATGACTAGAAGTAGACATATAGCAGACCGGACATGGTATATCATCTTGAAAATTAAACTACTTAAGATGAGCTAAATGAGGCTGCTCTCTGAGTAGGTGACCAGACATATAGAACAAACCTACTTAAGTATTGTGCATTCTCAGATGAGCGCCTCTGACTCTGTTTCGTTGTGATAGGGGGAACCAGATGTGGACTTCTTGCTCACTCTGCCTTAGGGAGTACAGCTACACCTCACTGACGAGGCCAAAACGTACATCTGGGGTTTCTCTTGCTCAGGGTAGAATTGCCTGGTATTTCAGGGCTGGATCACTGTAGTGAGGGAGATCAGACTGATATACTACAGGATATTTCTCCCTGTGAAGGGCACAAGTGAGATAAAAGAGGCTGCTCTCTGTGTAGATGACCCGACATATAGAAAAAACCTCCTGTACCACACCCAAAACCTTAGATTGTAAGTTTGCGAGTTTTCAATTTTGCACGGCGCTTTGGGGAAAGTTCTATGGACACCGGATTCTAAGCTCAAAGTCAGGGCCCTCCATCTTTGTAATGTGTTAATATTGTTTTGCCTTAAAATCACAACGCATGTATTGCGCTACGGAATATGTTGGCGAGTTACAAATAAACAATAATAATAATAATAATAATAATAGTCATTTGTATAAAAAATAACAGATTTTACTCAGATACCGAGCTCCATTATGGATGTATTTAGGGAAAAAAATCAAGTATGTAACCTACTAATAGTTGAGCATAAAAAGGTTTCTGGAGAAAACTTTAATTTTAGCAGACTAGTACAAGTAAGCGGACATGACAGTAGTACCTAGGGCATAAGGCTTGGGGGCGGGACCTGCTTCTAAGCATGCCCGGGAAGGCATCACATGGTAAAGTATTTCTAATTAGACACGAAGCCCCCTCCATGCACCCTCGGACAGATGTAAAATAGCAGAATTTGTCTCCTCAATTTCCAGGCAGGGTTTTATTTGCTCACTAATTCACCTTAAATATAGTATTTTTATTATTATTATTAATTATTACACAGATCTCAAAAACTACAGACAGAGCACATAAAGGTTTCTAATTCTATTACAGACATTTCAGTTCAATGAAACATTTTATGAACTTTATTTTACATCATTATCTTTGCGGCTTTCCGTGCTTTCACTTAAAGGGAGAGGTTCCAAATATGATAAAGGTAATGCGTATTATATGAACTGAAGTGTGCAATATTTACATGTAACCCAGCCTTTCTGATCCATCTAGGAATCATAGCATGTTAACTCTCTCTTATGGGTGATTATTGACAATCATTGCTTATAACATTCAGTCTAAAGCCATATGAGACTGAAAGTGTGCCAAGTTAAGTAATTATATACACCATAAAATCCACAAGCCTTCCATATCCCTTAAACAGTTTCTTTATAACTAAGCTAAGGATATGGAAGGTTCCTGGAAGTTTCTACGTATATAATATCCCTGGGTATTTACTTTTATGTACTTTAGTTTATTGAGAAGTTCTTATAAGCTCTGTTTTTACGGCCTAAAATCATATAAATAGTCCCTGTATGGGCCTGCCCTCTGCAGCATATTCAGATACATGCTCTATAGGGGTGGATATGCAGTGTAGTGTCCTAGCCTATCAGGGACCACGTTGAAGCAGCATGTTGCTGACAGATGGTCACTGATTGGTTAGCATGAGACACTGTGCAGTACCTACAGAGGCTGTGTCTGCATTTGCTGCAGTGGGCAGACCCAAGCAGGGACTTTTTTCCTGATTTTAGACAGTAAAGACAGAGCTTATAAGCTGTTCTTAATAAAATAAAGTCCATAACAGTAAATAGATACACAGGGATATTATATACCTAGTAACACCCTGGACCCTTCCATATCCATTCAAAATGTAATTTGTTATTTGATATGGTGGAAAAACTGTATGGGTCAGGACTTGTCATCATTTTGCTGACTGCACAGAAAAAACCCTGTAGGTCCCAGTATAAATTACTTTATATTAACTGCATGGCCGTTACCAGAAATGACAAAAACGGCTTCAATCCCAAGGAATTCAGCTCAAGGGCTTCTGCAGGTCACATACAAAAGGCAGAAACAGAACAAAGGAGCGACATAAGTTTTATTCATCGTTTACTAGGCCGCGCAGTTTAATAGACTGTAAGCTTTATTCCTGAAACTAATGAATGTTTAGTGGGAGAGTTAAAATACCAAACACATGATCTAAGCGTCTGAGAGCATCGGTCTCAGCCGTCCTCCTGTGGGCCATCAGGGCTGCACGAAGCCAATACTGAAACCGGTACGGCCGCCATCACTGCGTGCAAGTGTGCCTACCCAAATATTCCCATTGGAGACCATAAACAGCAATTATGCTGATCTAAGAAACCACCCTAAGTATTAAAAGTAGTGCATTTGTTAACTCTTAACATACTTTGAGCGTTGAAGGATTGTTCCATTTTAAGGGACGCTAAAGTCACAAGACACTGAAAAGAACGTTACAAGACTGTTCATTTCTTTAATAAATAATAATTTTTTTAACCCCTACAAAACCTAATATATATACATATATATATATATATATATATACATATATATATATATATATATATATATATATATATATATATATATATATATATATATATATATATATACACATACACACACACACACACACACACACACATACATACAGTAAAACCTCTGTTATCCGGCACTCACGGGGACTCCCTATTGCCGGTTAAGTAGTTGCCGGTTAATCGTTAGCAAAATGGTCTTCAGCCACCAGAGGGGGTAATTGTATTTGTCCATAGAGCTCCATGATTCAGCTGGTGCAGCGCTCTGACACACCCTAAATAGAATTTGGCCGAAGGAAGTCTTTATATTGTTCCAAAAACAGTCTGTATAGTTCCCTTCCCTTTTGTAACATTTAAAACCTGCTTTTTTAAATACATTCAGTTTCCCTTTAAACTTAAATCTTTTTTCTTTTTAATAAAGAGCACACACTTGCGGTCAATCATATCTGACTAGTTAAAAATACATTGTGGGTTTGGTTATTCTGTTTACAAAGGTATATTGTAGTGGTAAAACAAGACATTGTATTAACTGCATCTAGAACAAGGACACCTCTATTATAATTCCTAACTTTACATAAATTTGCCATTTTTAATTTCTCACTGCTCACCTCTAGGAGGCTGCAATGTAGGCCTCATTCCTGCTTCGCTCAGAGGGTGTCACTGTGTGAGGTGGGCAGGAAGCATGCTATGAATCTCCATATTGCATCTTCTAATGCAAACCCAGTATGGTCACCAAGTTCTTATTGATCTGTTCGGTCATGTACTGCCGTTTCTGTTGTGTGAGCCAACGTCATGAGACTGCATTGACCAATAGGAAGCCAGCGGCCCGGCTGTGTTTGCATTAGAAGATGCAACGTGCAGATTCATCCACTGCTTGTTCCCTGCCCAACTCACACATTTACATGCTCTGAGGCACGGGGGAAGGAGTACAGGCTAACATGATATCCCCTAGAGACTAGCAGAAGATAATTACAAATAAAACATCAACTCCTATCTTTATACATTTGGGCTAATTATTAATAAAAAAAGTTCTTGCCGCCCACATATTCCAAAGTGTCTGAAGCTCTCAGGACAGAAGAGGAGAAAATAATCTCACCCCATCGCACTGAACGGTTATTTTTCTATAGTATACATCACTTATTTCCCTACAAAAATGTCATGTTATTTTACGAGCATCATCCATACTTAATTGAAGCACTGAATTAATGGCTTACACGTCTATAAACCTGTACATCATATATAAGATGCATTCTTCATTGCTTGGTCTTGGTTACTTTACTCCTTTTACACATGGCCTTTAAATCACTTAAACTATTTTTTTTTGCCGACGGCTTCAAATTCAGGCATGGGAACCGTATTCTCTAAATGTGGAAAAGGAGTTTACACTTAAGTGTAATTATTCTTGAAATGGCAGACAGGGAGGACATTTCCTGCAGTTAATTAGTGTCAGGACAAGACCAGCGTCAGATGGCAAAAACCAAGAAGCTTACTCCGCTTGCGCCCAGAGAAACCAAAGGACCAGTTGTAACCATGTATGGCTGTATATTTAGGTTTATCCATTGGGAGTCAATGTAAAGGAATGTAAAAGCTTTGCTTCCTGATCTTATCTATCACAACTTGCAATATATAGATACGTTTTCATATATACGTCAGTAAATAACCTTTTGGCCCAATGGGTTATAAGATCCCAAGCCACTGGCGGAGCTAGAGAATGGAGGGCCCCGGTGCATTGAACCACAGACAACTGACTTTTGCTTATCTGCCCATAAAGCAGCAATGAGCCTTGGATATGGAGACATGAGAGGTGGCCAAGAATACATAGAATTAAAATGTTTTACATTTTCAAACTTCTCTCGGTGGCCCTGAATCCGGGGCCCCTTTCCCAAATCCCTCTCACAATATCTTTCCACCACGTCTCACTACAGACGGCTTAACTAATGTAAACAGCTTATATTTGCGGAGCTTGTTAAATTCTGTACCTGTCTTTATGTTGTAAAAGATCGAGTTACTCTCCGGCGTGCTAGAGCTCACTTCATGGCTCTCATAAATTTTGACTTCCTACTTGCCCCGTGCAAACAGTGAATATATATGTATATATATACGTGTGTGTCCTACTACACAGGCTATAAATTATTTAAGAGCCGGTCAAGACGTGTAAAACGTTATACACACAATATATACTGTTACCAATATAATGGAAAGCGGTCACCACTTGGGTTATGTTCTTTTTGTAGAGACACATAGCAGCTATAATATTACCTAAATCTGTACCTTTACATGGATACTGGCTTCAGTACAAAACCTGTAAGTACTTGTAATTATAGGCTTAAATTACCTTAAACACAAGTTTCATTCACACAAATAACATGTCCGCACCTCATTAAAATGAACTGTATAGTCCATCTACCATTGAAAGAGCTTGGCTCCCCCTCCATCCTTTCCCACAATGGCGGTGAACAGTATGAAGACCGAATTAAAGCCAGGGAAGCCTTAGACCATGCATATAATCACAGGCAGAAGGTATTTGGCCCCCATACCTTCTACTTATTTCCCATTGGCTCTCACTGCTAGATGCCCCTGGAACGCCTTCCTCAACATCCAACATATACTGTACCGGACTCTACTGTACCTTCCTAAAGAGGACAACAACAGCAGCCTTCAATACAATCATAATACAGAATATCAGAGTACTAACCCACTTCCATACATGAATATACCTCTTCCATACATAATATCCAAAGTACAACACCCAAAGTAATACACTGATTTTATATAAAACACCAAAAGTACTACCCTACTTCCATATAGAACATCATAAGTAATACTCTGCTTCCAAAACTAACATGCCACTTCCATACATAATACTCCATTACTAATCTGCTTCCATACAATACAGGTACCTCTACTTCTTCCCTATCAATATGTGTTACTGTACCATATGGCAAACTCCCTGTGTATTCAATGGATTCCCCCTTGTATATAGTGCCATGTAAAAGGTTGGTGGGTTATAAATAACAGTTATTAATAACTATTATTACTATCCAATTCCATACAAAAGACCCAAAATAATAACCCGATTCCATACACAATATCTTATATATTGACCCCTTGAACAGACACATACCATGATATCTAAAGTATTCCAATTTTCCATATACAAAATCCATAACGCCCAAAAGTACACAAAACTTTGTTGTGCACAAATACACAAGGTATGTATACTCCCATCCATACACAATATAAAAACCAAAATATTCCCTGTTTCTGTAGACAGTTAACAAAAACCCAGTGTCCACCCAGGGCCGGATCTACCTTTTTGGAGCCCATAGGCAGTGAAGTGGAGGGGCCCCTGCGAGTGTGTGTGCAAGGTATGCACGGAACCAATTTTTGCCTTTTCTGTGTAAGTTACTTTTCCTTTTGTAATGCTCTTGTTCTAGGCAGTTACCCCCTAGTAGCCAGTCTATGAACTGCAGCATTTCATTTTTTCTAAGCCAGGAACTTTTTATTTTAAGAAGGTAAGCTCACCCCTCACAGGTAAGCACCCCTAGGCGACTGCCAGTTGGCCTAATGGGTAATCTGGCTATGTGTGCACCCCTTCAGCACAAAGTGCTCATCTCTCACATGATCTTACCAAAATTTCTATTGCACTCTCTCCTTCCTATAGTACTCACTCCTTAATGGTGTCCCGAAATATAGGCGCACGCCGTCAAAAGCGATCTGACATAACCACTAGCCGATGAAATCTCACAGGACTAAAACGTGCACGCGACTAATGCACGATGGCAAAAGTGCACACACCAAAAGTGCCCATGACTAAACAGCGCTAACTCGCATGCGCGTCCAATGCGCGCCGTCATTGTCTTTTTATATTGGACACTTTTTGTACAAATTGTACATTAAAAATAAATATATTTAAACAAATAGCACTAGTTGTGAATTGTATGTAGCACTACAATGTTTTGGCACTCAATTGGCATCTACCCTTTGTGAGGAAAATCAATTTGTACTTCTGAAAAATAATATTTATGCTATGCATTATCACCATAGGGTAATTTTATATGCACTAAAGTAACAGAACTGTAGTTTACAACCATAATACATCAGTAAGGAATACGGAAAGCTTAAGTTACCATAGATCCAGTGTCACCAAAGCTCTCCAACCTCAACCAGTATCTGCCATATGTAGATCTTCCCTACTTGGTGATATAAAAGGGTGTATAATGCAGACTGCTCAATAATTTTGCACTCTGATTTTTTTATTTATTACATTTTACACAAAACAAGACATCAAAGTAAAAATTCAAAAAAATACATACATCATTACAATCCCCATTTACATCACGGTAAAAAAAAAAATGCAAAAAAGAACGAATATATTTCCAGTATCTTCCTTCTATCTTGAAAAAGACAAAGCCTTAATGATCTTCTAATTAGTACTATTCCTGTTATACATCACCATATTTCTTGACATAATCATCTCAGGGAACTCATTTGTTCATATGGGATTTATTTCTGGCATTTACAACATTCTCGAGTTCCCCTATCTTTTTCTACCTTAATTCAAGTGTTTGGAAAGTGGCCATTAATACCCAATTAAAACAAATGGAATATTTAACAAGGCAGCATCTGATTCACTCACTACTAAAACATATATACATTTCAGAAAATACCATCTTGAAAGTGATTTTGTTCTTGCAATTTAGTAAAATAAGAGTACAAAATTATAGGGCAGTCTGCATTGTACGATCTTTTATATCACCAAGGTAGGGAAGATCTACATATGGTCGATGCTGGGATGGTCTTCCAGCCAGTGGACTACAAGTCTGAGTTGCAGTTGGAGAGCAAAACATTGTAGTGCTACATACAATTCACAACTAGTGCCGGCGTGCATTGAATGCGCATGCATGGTTTAGTCCTGCGCAATTTAATCTGCTGGTGGTTATGTCGGCACGATATTGACATCACTTTCGCGAGGGAATATTTCGGGACACCGCAGTGGCTTCGTTTTTCTTTCTTACTCGTTCCATCGCTCTATGCTGCCTCCAAAAGACATTCCAAGAGAGCATTGCCAAATTATTTGCTTTGGTCTTTCGACGGTCAATTTTGCTCTTCAACGCATCTGCGCTACGATCTTCTGCACTTCATTGTGTTCCGTATCTGGAGCATGGTTGTGTTCGGAAATCATAGTCCTTGTGTCCTCGATCGTCACGTTAAGCCGCCCTCTACAATGACGTTTACAGCATCTCCACGATACACTGCCATCGCAACTTGATCAGTCTTTTCTATATCCATCAGTGAAGATATGCGCTTTACCCTTCTGTGACTGTCTTCCCCATGTTTAAGATAGGTTCAGTATCGCACCCACCAGGAACCAAATAAAGAGACCATCTGATTTCTATAGGTCTCTCAGTGAACAGATTTATTTTTAAAAATGACAGCATTATTTACAATGTAACAAATGAGAGGGGTGGCAGACCATCACAAGAGATAAACTCCACATGGGTCTAAACGTAGCTTCCTGAGTGTATTAGGCTCATTTTTTAATACACATTCTACCGTCTCTAGCACATATCAGATGGGATTAACTTCATCTGGCAAACAATGGAACAAAGCGGATTTACAAAAACAATAGAGGTGTCCCTGCAGATAATCCAGTGGTGGAGCCAAGAAGTCTATATTTTGCACATATAATGATTGAGAATCAATTTGTGATACATAACATCACATAGGTAACATGGCAGAAAGACAATGAAGGACAAATGGAGGCTTTGTTTAGTTAAGTCCTACTAAAGCAAACTAACACAACATTTTATAAATGGGTCAAATTAGTGTGTGCACATCCATGTCCAAGAGTGTGATGTCATACTACATATTACATAATGTTAAAATATAGAGTTGGTCACCATATTAGTAAACTGGTGTATTAAATAGTGGTATTGCGTATGACTTTATTCTACAAAACCTTTTTTCTAACAAAATGTGAGTTCTTTGTTCGTACCCCCTGGTGTGCTTATGCACAATATCCAGAGGTATTTATGTGTAAGAGGAAAGGGTATGTGGTTATGGGGGTATAGGGACAAGGAGACGGAGGATGAGCATAGGAGGTATATTGAGGAGACTGAGGATGGGAACAGGGGGCATAGGGGAAAAGAGACTGTTGATGGGCACAGGTGACTAGAGAGAGACAGGAGGGTGAGGATGGGCACAGGGGAATAGAGAGCCAGGAGAGTTAGGATGGGCACAGGGGAATAGAGAGCCAGGAGGGTGAGAATGGGCACAGGGGAATAGAGAGACAGGAGAGTGAGGATGGGCACAGGGGAATAGAAAGACAGGAGAGTAAGGATGGGCACAGGGGAATACAGCGACAGGAGAGTGAGGATGTGCACAGGGGAATAGAGAGACAGGAGAGTAAGGATGGGCACAGGGGAATAGAGAGACAGGAGAGTGAGGATGGGCACAGGGGAATAGAGAGACAGGAGAGTGAGGATGGGCACAGGGGGATAGAGAGACAGGAGAGTGAGGATGGGCACAGGGGAATAGAGAGCCAGGAGGGTGAGAATGGGCATGTAACGGATCTCCTGGCACCCCGACCGGGTACCTCCGTTGATGGATGCGTCCTAGTTTGCGTCGAGGCCTACAAGCACTGCACCGGACACCAAAACCACCACAGACTCCAAGGATAGTACATCAGGAGCGTTCAGTAGTTACAGCTCAAGGGAGTATGCAGAAGCATAGCAATCCCCAGTATGATATCGATCCCCTCAAATAACGAGACGAGGCTACGTTTTGAAGGGTCAAGAGGAACTAACTTTTAATGACAGGGAATCTCCTTTTATGCAATGGTGCCCTCTGAAGGGCTACACCCACATAATTATCACAACAGCCAATTATATACATGGTTCAACCCCCACGTCTCCTCCCCTCAGATAACAGGTAACACAATTAAAACCGACACAATTTTAACCACATTCTGGATGTACCCCAAATACAGGGGGTACACCTTTAAGTCCTGCACCATTCAATATCTCTCACCCAGGGGAACAACATATACAAAAATGGCATGAATCAGACCAGGGGTTCAAAAGTTAGTAAAAGTATGTTTTTACACATAACACACAGACATTGCACATATCCCCCATACAATACACATATAGGACAATAGGTGAGTCACACCTCCCTGACAACTTGGATACAATCAGACATTGATTCAATTACACTTCTTTGTTCTTATCAGAGAATGAAAACACTTTGGAAAATGCAAGGATCCTTTACAACTTTCTTATCTCTTGAATCTCTGTAACAGGATTATCTATTAGCCTAGGTCTGCAAAAGTCTGGCTAATATTCTGAGCCAATATATTCTGTAGAACATAAAACAACATATATACAGTACAGCAATGTGATCATATTTTAACCAAGAATTGAATAATCATAAAACAGTTTAAAACAGTGATGGGTTCCGCTACAGGGCACAGGGGAATAGAGAGACAGGAGAGTGAGGATGGGCACAGGGGAATAGAGACAGGAGAGTGAGGATGGACACAGGAAATGTATCCTGAGGTCTTGTGTCGGCGCGCATTTACCTACAGGGCTCAATTGACGGCGCGCTTACGTCGGCGTGCATTTCACATGTGCGCTATAGCCAGGGTGCCCTCCTTGATTGTAGTAACAGCACATGCAAAGCCCTACTCGCCCTTCCAAATTCACTTACCAGAACTCTGTGCACATTCTTCATAGTTATGTCATGATTTGTAAAAACCTCTACATAATTCTACTAGTTATAAATTCTATTTCCTCTTGTATTATTGTCTATTACTACACACTCACAGTACTAATATGTGAACAGGTAAAATGACATTTTTCATTAGAAAGACATGCTTCCTTCTTATAAACACATTTTCTTGTAATCCTCAATATACTCCCCTCTGTAAATTAGAGCACAAGAGATTGGACGTGTTCCCGTAGACCCTTTCCCAAGGCTACCAAAGCTGGGCAGCCGTAAAACAACATTGGTTTTGTTGATATTAGACAAAGAAGGCCGTTCCATCCCTCCATGTTGTGCAAGGTCAGTCCGAGCTGAAATCAAACACAGCTACATTCAGCTGACCGCAACGCTCATCTGCTTTCTAATTTATGTCAGACTTTGTCTAAAATAGGGCAAGCCCTGCAAAACAAGATGTAAGCACTTTAATTCACAGCAGAACGCATTCAAGGCTAACTTTGGGAGTTTCCCTTCTGGAGTCGGCGCTCTGTACGTTTGATTGTAAGCGCAAAGACAGGGCCCTCCATTCTTTGCAATGTGTTAATATTGTTTTTGCCTGTACCGCGCTACAGAATACGTTGTTGTGTTACAAATAAAGGATAGTAAGAAGAAGAATAAAGTTTCATGTCACAAAGTTGTAGCCCCTGAATCAAAGAGCGTCCAATCAATGCAAAGCATTGCATATGAATAATATTGTCCATACCTTAAAATTTAAGCTATAATTTAAACCAAAATTATATGACTCCAGTCTTTAAGAAGTTTAAGTTTTCACCTTTTTTCTAATCGAACACATCCTGGTTATATCAATAGCATGGAGGTATTCTATACACATACAGACTTATTTTATTTAAAAATAACACTCATTTTCCACACCCCCAGAGCTGCTTACATAGGTACAGTGTACCTACCAATAGAAACACTATACTATATGTGGTAATAATACAGTGTAATACTGTAATAATAATAATAATAATAATAAAACCCTGTACTGTAATAAGTTACAGAAGCTATTGTGTTCTCTCGCTTTGGGCCCAGTTCTTAAGTATGGGTCTGTGATGTCTGTAACCCGGGGTCCTCCTATACTGGTCTTGCCACCCCCAAAGAACAAAATGAGAAGTCCTTAGACTTGTTATTACGTTTCTATAGAAAGGAACAAGACAGCCCCTGTAAACTGGGAATGTACAAAGTGCAATTTGTGTGAACTGAGCATAAAGGTGCTGATAAAATAAATATTTACCTGGGCCTTCCCTGGCGATTCTCATCATAGACTCCCTTGTAGGAATGATAAGTAAACGGGAAAATCCCTTAGTAAACAGTGACTAAAAACAAGCAAGCCTGGAGTACTTGTGTCATTGGGCACGATCACCAAAGCCTTGTTTGGAGCTTGTTTTCTGGTGGAATATAACCCAGCAGCGACACATACCATACTGCGATGATCTGCGGACCTCCCAGCCCGGGCATCACAGAGCAAGAACGCCATTTATCTGATCCCAGACAGGCTGCCCGGCATTGGGTTGTATGGGAATAGAGCGACCTATAGGAGGTTTAGTGAACTCATTACGCAGGAGCAAACCTGACTAATTACAGTGGCAGCTACACTACCCGCTTTCATGTAATAGTTTATTAGTGTGGGCTGTAGCATGTTCTTACAGGGCAAACGCTGATATGTTTATATAGAAAAAGGGCATTTTATTGTCATCACATTATTTTTTATCCAACTATTCTCATGGATGTTTTTTTTTTCCCCCAATCGCAAATACGGCATCAAACATGGGAGGAAAGTAACTATGCAAACACAGGGGTGCGGAGGGCCGCAATGACAATTTTCCCGCTATAATTTAGAAGATTGGATACGTGTCCAGTCACTTTCACAAGAATAAATGTAGGAGAATGTGTGACATCTTGGGGTGGGGGAAAAATGGGGAAGAAAAAGGGAAACTAGACTATTTGCTAGTTAACAATACTGCAAAGGTAATATATTGCTACCTTGTCTTGGTAAAGGGGCTTGTGTACTTAAATGAAGCTGTGAGCTACGTAGGGTCACGCAACATGGGCCGGTCATAGCAGAGAGGTCAGACAAAATGCAGGCCACTGGAGAAGGAACTGGCAGTATCTTTGCCAACAAAACCTTATGTATTAGAACAACCAGATAGAAGATGTGCCTTGTGTACCACTTCCATATGGTCATAGAGAGTCGGACACGATTGAATAACAAAAAAACAAAAAAAAATTATATATATATATATATATACACACACATATATATACACATATTACTATTTAAGTACCATCCTTTTCCATAGTACTATTTACAAAGTAGAATAAATTATAGTTAGCAGATTACAATTACAGGTATAATACAATAAAAATGGTTCAGCGGACAGCTTGATGCTACAGAAATGAGGTCCCTATTCAGAAGAGCTTACAGTCTAGAAGGTAAGGGGGAGGTGTGCTATGTCCCTTTAAAGCAGGCTTTGTAGACTTCAATGAGCCAAGATGGGTGATCAAAAAGTCTGGTAATCTCTGAATGAGCACAAACGAGTAAATTAAATCTTTTTTTGTTTTTTTTTGCAATTTAAAGAAATAAATTGATATATTGATTACTAATATTCCTGCTACCAATATAGTAATTAAAATTGTCACTAGGCTCACTGGCTCCCTTGAGAATACAATGAGCTTTCTATTGATATTCATTTACATATTTCAAATAAGTCCGGTATATTGGGCCAAAGCAGTCCACATGTAAAATACATACAGTATAAATATCATGGCTACTGGTCACCTCAAGATCTTTAAAAAGAAAGTAGTAACAGACCACTGTTTTTGAGACCAATGTAAAATAGTTCCTTGCCCGTCATGTAACTGGTAATGGCCCAAGACTCCAGTGTGGGAAGACAAGCCCCAAGGACTTTACACCTCTCTACTGCGATGCTCTGATGATGATACCGTATATTTCTCTCCATTCAGGTTCCCAAATAGTTTTTTACCAGGTGAAAGTGTCCTCATCGTGTCCTCAAGGCAAGCTCTAGGTAATATATCTTAATTTATGATTATTGAAATAGCACAACTTCTAATTCGGAGTGCTTTGGTCACGGCTGGATAGAAGTAGCAGTGAGGAGCGTCTTCATGGTGAGTTTCGTTATACTAGTAGTTATTTGGCATTTTATGGATGTAAGTCATGGAGGTATTGGGCCATATCTGAACACAGTGACAGCGATGCCCCCACAAGAGTACCGTCACTTTGACAACGTCTTTCAAGAAGAAATAAAATGGTTGAGCCCATTACCATTACGGAGTAGTGATTATATATTTGGGACAAAAAAAAAAAAAAAAAATAAGGCCATTTTATTTACACTATGAACAACGGCGCAAGAAAAAATAAAAATAAATTAAAAGCCATTAAAACATATGGCCCTTTGTTTTTTTTGTAATGGGGACATCAAGTTATAACTTGATAAAAAGTCCTCTGACGTTCTTATGCAGTGTAAGGCTTTTTCTTTGTATCATTTCCTTAAGGAGATATCCTAGACTGGATTACATATATCAGTAAGTATTGTATGGCATCAATTTGCCTGTACATATATTTAAGTTAATCAACCCAGTATTTTAGTTTTTTTATGTCTTATTTATCCTGTTGGCACTATTGTTCTTAATTTGCTTTATGTTTTAATGGTTTTTAATTTTTTATTTTTTTTCATGCGCCATTGTTCATAGTGTAAATACAATTTCTTTATTTTTTTGTCCCAAATATGTTTTTGGTATATTACAATAAATATATGCATTATATATATGTTTGCACACCATAGTTTATTTAATATAACGTTCATATGAATGCAATATCATGTCAATATCATTTATTATCAGTGATGTGACTTCAGCCCTCTAAAAAGAAACCTTGAATAATGAATATTTTTTGGAACAGGTAAAGCAATCTCTCAGCCTTGGTGTGTAACGCCCCGATATGCTGCAGGCACATTATATCGCGGACATATTGCATAGTTCGAGTCATGTTCATTTTCACACAGATTTTGAGACATATCCATTTCTCGGCCAGGATTAACATCATGGCACGTTGTTGGCTTCTGCACAGCTGCAAACTTTATATTACCAAACCGACGTTTTCTAGGATGCATTTAATGCTACTGAAGTTCTTTTGCATGAAGAAGTATAATAAAGAATACAAAATAACCTTTAAAAACGTTGTAAATGCAGCTTTGTAGGTCATGTCACTGCCCCAGGTGAGTTATGAAGAAATTGGTATCTCTCTCTAGACGGGTTCAGCCAGACAAACCAAAAATCTGAATTTATCATAAAGAGGTCCCAACATGACCGTTTGCACATTGCTCAAAAAGTACCTTTTGCCAACCTTTGCTGAACACATTTTGCAAAACCTACTCTTTTAAATAAATGATAGAGAATTTAAATGTAAAATTTACATTTAAATGTATATGGTTTTATGCACCATTAATGTATCTGATAGAGTACAATTAGTAGTGTATGCTAAAATAAAAATTTCTAAAATAACCCTAAAATTTGCAAAATCTCTTCAGTTTACAGACCACTGTTTTTGAGAATGAATTCCTCTGAAAATCCCAGCTAAATTAGAAAAATCCATAATTAATTGTGGCCAATCAGAGGCAGGTACAACAATGTATCAGTTTCTCTCTAACTGGAGGAGACGAAGCTGCTCTGGAGGCAGCTGTGATGCTGATGGCCGATTCGCTAGGACACAACTCCTCACGGCTCATTGGCTGGGACGCTCTGCCTACATAGCTGCCTTGGGGGTGGAGCTCACACAAGAAATTACTTGGAACTTCAAATATACAGAATTCCTCAATAAATTATGACCAATCAGAAAAAACTTAAAAAACACATGATATCCCACAAACTTCAATATACAATTAAGTTGTATATGGCAAAACTGCAGCAGTTCTGGATGCTGGGTGGTCTCCTAAAAATGGCCATCCTGGGCCAAAACGTTAGTGCCCACCTGTTGCACATATAAGAAGTTTAAATACAGAAATCCCCGCTATGCTAGAGGTTTCTCCATATATTCGCATGTTCCCTGCTGCGAATGCATGCAGTGGGTTAGAGGCCAAAGTGGGTCAGCAGCTGTAACCTCTAGTGGAGACCTCAAGGAAAACTTTATGATTTTTTGGTTGTCTGAGCACCCTGTTTGGACAGTTGGAAGTCACTAATTACCAAGAAGCACTCCGTATTTCACTTTTTACATCTAACATGATGCATTATTTTAATTAAGTAGTTACTCGGCAACCCATACCATTAACAAGGGATGTAGAATTACCAGTTCTAGAAGTCTGCCATATATAGCAAAACATGGACAACCCTGAATACCTCTAATATGGAAA
>CM050175.1:66461619-66486619 GCA_027410445.1 Discoglossus pictus | reverse complement strand
TCCCACTAAGACGGTTCTCCTTCTCTAGTATTCTTTCTGTAAAGTAAATCTTCTACCCTCCAACTTCAAATCAGTAGCTCATTTTTGTGAACTTCTCTCCTAAACTTTATCTATTTGAAGGTTTAAAAATGGCATAAAATACAAATAACCATATATAAAACCAACCACTTTCTGAATAACCAACCGACTTGGCTGAATCCGGTCTCAGCTTCTTCATTAGAAATCAATCTTTTAACAATCTTCATAGATGATCACATAATAATAGAAGAAGAACTATGTGCTGAGAAAATGACATATGAATAATACATTTATAAATACCTTTGTAGTTCACCCCTATATAGTCTGTATTTCTGCAGACTCTACTGATGTGTAGTTGAGCAGATTTCTATTTGCTTTGGAGCAAAAAAGTAAAGTTCTGACTTTTGTATACAAGGTTATATTTCCATGACGGACATCCTGGAGCACAGAGCGTGCCACACCCGTGGCATATAGGGTACATCCTAAGACACTTTAAAGGTCAAAGACACTGCTCAGGTGTGCAGTACATATCTGTTGAAGCCTTCAGATGAAATACTCCGGTAATAAAGGAACCAGTAAGGTGGCTTCCTGCCATGGTTTTATGCCTGTAGCAAGGAATGCCACCGCAGTACACCCGTCACTGCCCAAGGGCCTAGCAATACAGAAAGTATTACTCAAGATAAATGACATGCTCCGACAAGAGGTGAATATGTACATCATTGCCATATATTCAGTCTGCCATAACAGAACAAGGTGTAGAGTCATATATATATATATATATATAAATAAATCAACACAAACTAATGTCAATGTGACAAACACGCTCACCCAATACAATATCATCTCATATCATTCAATATACATAGGAAGTCCGAAGAACATAAAATAAATACGGATACTCACAGGTATATAGTTGGCAAAAGTTCACAGATGGAAGTTGTTGTTCAGTCAGAGTCTCAATTAGGGGTTAATAAAAGTATATAAAACAACACGAAAGAGGGATCACATATATAGTTGTTGCTAACTCTGCGGGCTCGCTTTGCGAGGGCCTCAGTTGCTGGCATTGAGCGCCGAAGTCAAACCTTGCCAGCAACTGCCGACCTCGCAACATTTACGGAGATACGACTTTAGCAGCCGACTTGCGCGAACCAGAAAACATTAGAAACACAATAAATACACACAACAAACACATACAAAGGTTACCCACAGCAAGAGGGGGCACCGAGGACCTCTGCAAGTGAAGTTACACTTCCATTTAACTCCAAATTCCAGAATTTAGATCACCTAAGCGAGAGAAAAAATGGCAGCCGAAAAAAACCCGAAAACGAGGCTACAGGACCCTAAACACGCAAAACACCATCAAACAAATACGGTTTGTCCGAAAAAGCCGGACGAGAACAAGGACGCAAAAACAGCCACAGCCTGGTACCACTCATTAGCCGCCATTTTACAACACTAACTTACAGAATGCGGAAGTACACAGCTACCCTAATGGATTTTCCTTGCACACGCAGCCTATTTACACTACACACTGCGCACATTGCTGACACTTACACAGCAGCTCCACAGCACTGATGCTGCAGCAACATCAAAACAGATTGTCAGCTCTTCAACACAATGCTTCCTGCATATATTACTTCACAATAGGTAAAGTATATTCCTTTATTAATGTATTATTTAGTTCATTACCATACACCAAACAGCATTAGCTCACTTACAATTTCATTGCCGTCATTTTTTGACGGGTGATATTCTAGTATGTGATAATTGCAATTAGTTGTTATTGGAAGTGTTAAGATAATTTAGTTAAAAGTATGGTACACAAAAAAGGTTCTCCTCTGTTACTAAATACCTCCTTTCTGCAATAACTGGGACCTCTCCCATGTGTTTCTAAGAACAGAAGTGGCATGGATTTGGTAGGGATAAAAGGTGTAGTTTGAAGCACGTGTTCATACAGGGTCTAGATGTAAAGGGTCTGGTCGTCCATTGGGTTCAGCCTACACTCTGTATTGGATCAAGGACCATAATTCCATATATTGTGGAGTTTAATCCCTGATATATTGTAGACCTTTCTGAATATGGCCCAACAGTCAACACTATGGTCTAGAAGAACCCCGTATCTGGAACCCCAGGGCATCTGATGTCACGCCAATCCACAACTAGGTCTGTCTCGTAAATATCTAAAGCTTTACACGAGGACACAAAAAAAACTGCAAATAGTTTGACTTTCAGTCATATCATATTTACTCAAGTATTATATGTAACTCAATACATGGCTTTTGTGTAATATATCGTTCAGTCTGCAAATGTATCACATGACCCCGGCATATTGTGACTTAACTCACCACCTGGCTCTCCTGGGATTTAATGACAATTTTAATGTGGTCTGTAATATTTTAGACAAAACAGCGTGAATATATTTTAATGAAACTAAGTTTATATGAACAGATATCTAGCTTTTTAGATGTAGTTATTTTTGGCTGCGGATCTTACTGAAATATAAATATAATTTCTAGAGCCATCGAAAATCCAGACATTTTATATAAAATAAGCAAACACCTAGTACAATTATTATTATTATTACTACCGCTATCCTTTATTTGTAACATATTCTATAGGGCAATACAGGGGGTAAGTACAAGGCAATTTTTTTTTTTAGCACATTGCAAAAGAGTGGAGGGTCTTGTCTTTGAGCTTAAAATCAAATGTACACAGTGCTTTCCCCAAGGCTCCTTACAAGATTGAAAAGCAGCAAACTTACAATCTAAAAGTACTCACAAGTGCAGGGCTCCCATCTTGTCTTAACCTCTTAAGGTAATGGGAACGTACAAATGTGCTGTCAGTCTTATTTAGTCTTTCACATGTATGTGCCAATATTATCCATGTATTTGTCACTCTATGAATAAAATATAATAATAATAATGCTACATACCTTGGTTCCTGGTGGCAATACCTTGGCTAGGATTCTACACTTCCATAGCACTCAGTCCCAACCCACACAGACCTCAATCTGTGACAATGCAACCAGATATACAGTCCATCGTCTGTGAAACCAGATGTGGTTATTTGGTTCACATGAAACAGGAAGGAGCAAAAAAAAAAAAAAAAAGCCATACATTTGAGTTATCTCAGTGGCTTTGCTATAGACCTACCCAAGATCAACACTCGGATCCCCTTGGGAGGTATTCAAAGCGTTGCTAAGCTAGCACAACCAGGACAAGGCTATTTCCAGTGCAGCAGTGCCCCGTGGGGCATGATACAATTTTTTTTTTCTAAATTACACCAGCCTCCAGGACCAGGCACTGGAGATTAGAGCGGAGAGTCTGGAGAGGCATCCAGATGTGGCTCGCTCGCTAGATTTGTGATAGATTCCCCTTGTCAAAGCCGAGTCACGGATGAAACATGTTTGTGCTTCCAATGAGTTTGTACTCAGTGAGCAGTTAGAAAGGCCATACAGGTTATATATGGAAAGAAGAAGAAGAAGATCTTCACACACAAATAAGGAATGTGATAATTAAAGGCACATCATGGCAGGGTCTTTGTATAAACACAATACCTCAATATATACATATATATATATATATATATATATATATATATATATATATATATATATATATATACATACATACATACATACATACATATATATATATATATATATGTATATATATATATATATATATATATATATATATATATATATATATATATATACATACATACATATATATATATATATATATGTATGTATGTATATATATACATACATATATATATATATATATACACATACATATATATATATATATATATATATATACATACATATATATATATATATATACACATACATATATATATATATATATATATATATATATATACACATACATATATATATATATATATATATATATATACATACATATATATATATATATATATATATATATATATACACATACATATATATATATATACACATACATACATATATATACACATACATATATATATATATATATATATATATATATATATATATACACATACATACATATATATATATATATATATGTGTGTGTGTGTGTGTGTGTTTTAACTTGCTTTAGACATTCAAATGTGAACACAGATATACTATTTATTTACTATATATATATATATATTTAAATGTACTTTGTAACTGACAGAATAACATTTTTAATACTATAATGTCAGTATGATTCTTATCTGCCTTTAGACTGTAAATGTTCAATCTTGTGTCAGTGCTTTGGAAACTAACTCTATGTACATTTGATTTTAAGCTCAAAATGGCTCTCCATTCTTTGTAATGTGTTAATATTGTTTTTGCCATGTACTTAACCCCTGAACAGCGCTACGGAATACGTTGGTGCTTACACATAAAGGATGATATTATTATTATTATTAATAATAATAATATGTGCCCATTTGGCAGCTAAAAAGAGAAACATCCTAGCAATACATATTTAATTTTAAATGACCACATAATTATTACAGATGTCATTAAAAAAATACAACACAAATATACTGTAAAGGTATATACATTTCAAATTCTTCTCAACTATTCAAATTTAAATATAAAATAATGAATTAAACATATAACCATTTTTTTTTTAGTTTATTATTTTATAATACTTTTATTTATATATTACATATCCAGATTATACATTATTATATCTTTATTGTGTGCAGATAAGATTTAAAAGCATTGTTTCTAATATTGATATTTTTGAATTATCTATAAAAAATACTGTATCATTTGTTATTTTTTTTTATTAATATCTGCTCTTTCGATATCATTTTTTAGTACTACTACAATAAAAACATTTTCTGAATCTAATTCTGTTGATCTATACTATTTTTATTATTATTTAACAATATATCCCTGTATCCATTGTTATCCAATTATCCATATTGCCTTTATGTAATTGCTCAATATTTTCTCTATTTTCTTTAATCCTTATTGACACTATAAATAAAGAACAAAAGTAACGATATATTCATATATAAGCGCATTTATTTCATATTTATGGGATAATTTCTCACTTTGTATGCAGTACCTGGGGGATCGGAAAGCCAACACACAAGGTCATTTATTTGATAATAACCCTTCAACTAATTGCTAATCTCATGTCTGTTCATTTTAACATTAATGAGCAAATTAGCATTTCCGCACAATACTGTACTAAAGCTGCGCATCTAGAGCGCTCTAGCCAGAAGCGATATCCACCGTACCATCAGGTCAAAAAATGATTTAGGATCCAACAACCTTTATGGCATAGTGGGAATTGTACCCTAATGATGCTAATTTCCCATTAGCAGATAATCACCTAACACCATTTTAATGCACCCTATATGTAATTAGGAAGGCATTATACATCAGAAGATGTAATCGTATGCACCGTCTTTTGTTATGGTGCATCCAGTTCTGCGCCGCCATAATTATTGAACAGCTTGACCTTTAACAGAGCGGAACAAGAGAACAAAAACCTCAGGAACCTTAGTTACCGCTAAAAAAATAATATTGTTTTTAAGAACAATTACTATTCATGAAATTCAATATATGGGAATTCTCCTTCCGGAGATCTTGGACATGTAATTACTATAGAAAAGTGAGAGAGGTTATATACGACCCACATTTGAATGTCTAAAAATAAGTTAAAGAACATATTTCCTGCTCAGTATTCCAAGAAATACAGTTATTGCACTCTGGGGAAACTGGGGAGGGATATGCAAATGAGTCCACAAGACATTTTCACTCTTTAATCTAAACCACTTTATAGATGGCTCCTTTTAGGTATATGCTGACTGTATTACACAGCTGTAAAGCATAGAATAGGATGGATGGATTATGCACAGTTAGGAGACCCACCCACAGACAGCTGTTTTGAGTTTAAACAGATCTAATCAACGTGGGGCTGGTACCTTACTCATGCTACAGATTTGTGGGAAGGTTATTATCCACATCATCATTTAGCTTATGGTGAGCAAAACAGCGACGGAAGCCCTGTACAGAAAATAAATAATACATTTGTGTTCTCAACAAAACATCACATATATATGTCAGCAGTGCGGGTTGGCAAAAGTTGTTGCTATCGCTGCGTCCCTCGCAAAGCTAGAGCCGCAGTTGCTGGCAAGTAGCGCCAAAGGTGCTCCTTGTGCTGCTGATGAGCGCCATAGGCGCTCATCCATACGATGGGACTTACGGACTTAGCATCCACAAATACGAGCCGCGGGACTTAAAAAACAAACAAACAAAAAAAAAACAACATTACAAGCTCGAAAAAAAAACCGACTTTAGCGCCTGAACCCTTGCGCACATGAAAACATTAAAATCACAATAAATACACACAACAAACACATACAAAGCTGACCCACAGCAAGGGGGGGGCACCCAGGACCTCTGCAAGTGAAGTTACACCGCGATTTAAGCCAGATTTAGAGACACGAAAATTCCCTAAGCAAGAGAAAAAACGGCTGCAGAAAAAAACGAAAACGAGGCTACAGGACCCTAAAACATGCAACACACATACGGATCTTCGGAAAAAGCCGTACGAGGTCCAAGAACAAGGACGCAAAATCATCCACAGCCGCGTACCACACACATTAGCCGCCATTTTACAACACTAACTTACACAGTGCGGAAGTACACAGCTACCCTAACGGATTTTCCACGCGCACGCACACTATTACACTGCACACATTGCTGACACTTACACTGCAGCTCCACAACACTCAAAACACACATTGTATGCTGCGGCAACATCAAACAATGCTTCCTGCATATATTACTTCAAAATAGGTAAAGTATATTCATTTGTTATTTATTTCATTAGCATACAAAAAAACACCACCAACGATCCTCATAGCACACAAACAACTAACAGCCTCGCAATGAGCGCCGAAGGATCTCGAAACACCAACAAAATTAATGTCTCAACCAAACACCATTACCTGCCATACAATCTTATTGCCGCCATTTTTTGACGGGCAAGTCGCTAGTGTTAATATAAATAAGTCGCTAGTGTTAATATAAATATGTGTGTAGGATAATGTTTTTAATTTCTTACATTATTTATGAATATGTGAGGTTTCCCCCAAACTACAGTGGCCCTTTAATTCCTTTACTGGCAGAGGCGCCTTAAATGCATTTCTGCAGAAGGTGTCACAGGAGACCTGCTGAACGTCTCAAGGAGGAGGCACAGTTAGTGTGGCTAAAGTGGCAGCTGAAATAATGTTTTTGTTCATTCGCAAGAATTTATTGCGTTGATCCTAAGCAGTCCGGCACATTCCGATCACGGATTTCTAAGGTGCCGATTGATCAAAACCCCATTTTTACACTAAAAAACGTAAATGTGGCGGCTCAGGTGTCGGCACTGTACCTGCCAGGACACTTCATGTGAGATCTGTAGGGACAAGCCAAGGAACTTCATGTGAACTCCAGAGACTTTACAGATTTATATTCCTTAATCACCAAATGTATTTTGGCCTTAATATGAAATGTTTTACACTCATTTTTTGGATTGGCCAAAGAAAACATTACTCGTGTTTGGAGGGATTTAAACCTCTAAATTCCTCTAATATTTTCAGTTAGCCGTCAAAACACACAGAGGACCATACTTGCATATATGGGATTTATACAAGAACGGTCATCAGATATATATATATATATATATATATATATATATATAATGAAAACAGAGTCTCACTATGAGCCTAACTATTATTAGGCAGAAGTCATAAAACTAGTTTTAATTTGAAAATATGTTGATGTGTCAGCTGGAAACTGGATGCATCCATGACACACTGGTGAAGGTTGCGTGTGTGAGGGGCCTTTACATTTCTGAATGGCAGGGATTGCATATATTGCTGAGAGCTGCTGGTTTCTGAGCATGTATGGGGAAGGAGAGCAGATTTCAAATTCTAAAACTAGAATATTTTAACAAATCCATTTCCATCTCACCTCCTCCCCCACGTCTCCCTGTATTGATGGATAAAGAAAAGTGCACACTCGGGCTCCAAGCCGTCCGTAGTGATGAAAATGGATCTTCTACAAAAATTATGATTTTCTTTCAAATTTGTTTCTGATCATATTTTACAGATATGAAAATTATTTTTTCATATTGCAAGTACAGTTCCCAATATGGTATAGTTTAAGACAATTGGTAGTATCAAGTACTTTATTGGTTGAAAAGAATTCTTGCAATAAACTTTCATTGCGTTTTGGAATTTGTGTTTGTCTAAGAGCTTTTCCAATCTTCCCACTGAGCTTGATGTCTCACTTCTGTGTTCAAAATTACTAATAATTGCTAATTGCTTACTCCCTGATTGATTGAATGAACTGCCAATTGAAATGATGGACATTGTTCTCAGCCTCCAAACACTTGAGCATGTGCATATTCCAATTTCTGTTTTCCTCATATCCACTGTTACTACAGTCCACATCTATTACATGTGTTTTAATACTCCTGAATGAGTCACATCATGGCACACAAATACTCCCGTTACAGCACATTCTCCTGTTTGTCCTCAATATAACCCCTAAGATGATTTACAGAATGAGAGCACATACGCTTACTCACACATCCATTCATATTTAATGCGTTAACATGCCGGGACACATTCACTTTCCAATTTCTTCAACAATAATCATAATATTAAATGTAAGTGATAGGCAATGTTGGTCCAAGAGTGTCTCCGTACTGGATTTCACGGGTTTCCACAGGTGAGATCGTCACTGCCTTAGGCATTACGAGTGACTTACCTGCTCTCAGGAGGGAAATACTGAAACCCAGGACCAGATCTGGCAGTCCGGGTCCGACGCTGAATACAAAAACGGCAATAGATCACACACTAGGCCCAATACTCAATACCAGTACTACTTACATGAGTATGTTTCAGGCTAGGCCCACAATGCACAGGCCAACAGGCTGCCTGGTTATGGCGATGCCGTGCCATGGAATATGCAGAGAATATTCTGTCTGTAAGCGTATCTGGCACTCTCTGACATACTGTTTACTTACATATACATCGATATTATTCTGTATAAGTACATGGTAAAAGTTTGATTGGGATACCGCTCATTGCAGTGCTCACGATCAGCGCCGAAGCATGTAGAGGCAACTGTGGCACGCAGCTGCGCAAAATTACAATTTTAATTGCCAGAAACTTTAAAGACCCCCAAATATGCCTCAAAAAAACTTACACACAGCACAGGGAGAGAGCAAGGGAGCCTGGGAGTGAGGTTGCAGGTTACTTTGAGGCATATTTGGTGTTTTTTTATGACCTAAGCAAGAAAAAGAAATGGTTGCCGAAAATGTAACCGGATGAAAATGAAGCCGAAGGCAGTAACAGAGAGGCTCACAATGAGCGCCAAAGGTGCTCAAGCGCTAGACCTATAAAGTACACAGGCACTCATCGTGGTGATCAGTGCAAAGCAGGGCTCGCAGTGAGTGCTTAAGGTGGGGCGCGCAATGAGCTCCAAAGGTGCTCAGAGGGCCCATAGCTAAGCATTGTGGGGCAAACAGCATTGCCAGGCTTACAATTTTATTCCCGTCATTTTTGTCTGGCAATTTCCTAGTAGATAAATATTTACACCTTTAAAGGGTACCTTTAAAAAGGTATATGCAAGTGATCTGGATTATGAATACATCTGATAGAGAAGAATTAGTAGTGTATGAAAAAAAAATGTTTGCGTGAAAAAATACCAAAATAAACATTTAAACAGTTACCCTAAAGTTTGCTGAATTTCTTGCATTTGCAAAACTATTTTCTATCAATGTTGACACCCCCTGAAAATCCCAGGGAAAATTAGCATAACTAATACATGGCATCTTTTTGGCCTGGGGATTGAGCTGCTTCTTTCCTTTAGATTTTTGTAATAACCAGAACAAGGTCTGTGTCCCTTCATTCACTGATTGTTTTATCTCCCAGGTGATACTCCCCAAAGCCGCAGTGATTTGCCCCCTTAACCCCCACCCCCCCAGCGATTTACTCAATCACCTCCCCCAGCCCCGGTGAATTGCCCCTGAGATCTCTCTCAACCCCGGTGAATTACCCCATCACCTCCCCCATCCCCAGAGAATTGCCCCTGAGATCTCTCTCAACCCCAGTGAATTGCATGCACTTACTGACACAGATACATGAACAGAAAATGTTGCAGGTCATTGCAGAACCATAAATGCGCATTCGCCTAAAAGACAACTTAGAATAGGAAGAAGAAGCTGAATTGTTTGGTTTCAGTACAATTATAATTTGTCAGAATTTATCAAGGAGATGGTGTTTGTCTAAAGAACAACTGTGTAACTGCTCAAGCATTTTTACTTGCATGTCGATTTATGGTCCTTTAAGGACCCAGTGTAGCAGCCTATCTAGCTAGCTGCATACAGCATTGCGGATTGGCTGCAAAGCTGGGCATGCTCACATGGGCAGGGTACACTTTTACAAAAATGAACCCTCTCAGGAGCCTAGCTCAGTCCTGGGGGTGTAAACATCACCTGCAACAGTTTTTTTTTTTAAATGCAAAGCTAAAAAAACATAGTGCATTCAAATAAATGTAACCATACACTACTAATTACCCTCTATCAGATGCATTCATAACCCAGCTCACTTGCATATACCTTTAATGAACTTGTGAAGTTTTTCTAATCTACATGGTCCTTTAACTCTACTGTTTCATACAGTCCTCACTCTATTGTTTCCCCTCCTTTTCTGTGTCTGAGGTCCCTGCATCTTATCACTGATTCTGAGCTACATATTCCCACACATTCCTACACACACTGATAAGAACACGTCTACAGTCCCTTTAATCTGTTGGACTAGCGTCTATTGGACTTCAGCTTTGTTTGATGCCAAATAAATATACTAAACATATTGAAGCCAGGTCTTCTACCCCACTGGAGTACAACATTCTCTATAAGATCTTGTGTTTTACACTAAGATTTGCCTATGTAAACAATGTTTATATTCAGAATAATCCTTATAAACACTTAGGAAGCTTCATATAAGGAGAGGCAGAGATTACTGCGCAAACCCTGCCACCTACAGGTCGTTCTGTTTCCTGCACTACATATGCACAATACTTAAATAGCAAATTAAAACATACTGACATCAACCAAGCAACCTAAATTATTATAGAAAAAACAAGTATACATCAATAAAACATGGCTCCTCATTCACACAACAGATTAGTAACAGTATAAGATAATTTAGAATAAATCAGAAATGAATTGCAGTATCAATCAATGGTGATGATGAAACGGGTTAAGTTTAGAACAAGTCACAACATGAAGATAAGAAGTCTTTCACTTAAGCGAGGTCTTATTTTTATTCCTGAAGCTCCATCTAGTGGACAGAAAATTAACTTCAGAGGAAATATAACAATATAGGACTCACTGTGAGCCTTAGGTGTAAAGGGATGTAATAAAGCACAGGCTTGTGTATGTACAATAGATTCCCAAGGCTCACTGCCACTCTGTTTCATGTAACAGGCCAAGACAGGAAAGGAAGAAAAACTAATAATCTCTCTGGTGCCTCATTTCACTTTAAAGTACATTTTCTAAACTACTGACAATTCATTTTTTCCATAAAAAAATAAAATGATTAAAACATAAGAACATAAATCAGTTGTAGTGAATTTGAGGATAGTGTGTACATTAAATAAGGAATATTTTAGCTTTTTAACTTTGTATATCAAGATCTACACCCAACTTGCGATACATGAAAATGCCTTACCCGCTGGTGATTTCGTCACTTCTTATATTCTTGCTCAGGACATCTCCATCACTCATGTAGCCAGTGGCATCCATATTAATGCTTTCTATATCCATGTCATCGCCCTTGTCTGAAGCATCTCCATGGCCAATGTTCCCACCCCTTGATGCCAGTTGCCTCCTTAGAGGTGCCGAGTACATGTAGCGCCCAGGCTCACAATTGATGAAGCGGCTGGCGTTGGCTCTTGGTGGATACCCGTTGCTAATGGATGGGGCATCACCTGCCTGCAGACGAGGGCTGGACTGTCCCAGTCTCCACGATAAAGGGGTTGATCTGGCAGTCAAACCAAGAATACTGCGCCCACTAATTTCTGTAGTAACATTGCTGTCAAATGTGGTTTCCAATGTGCTACAAAAAAAAAAAAAAAAGACGGTTGATCTGTTGTATTGGTTTTATAAAGTTAAAAACAATCACTTTATGGCAAATAGAAATTCCAACCTATCCAGTTTTTATATCTTCTAGATTATCATTAGTGTCCTATGTCAGTCACAACCCCAAGTAGGCTACAGAAGTTCAGAGTGAATATTTATATATTTATTTAGTAAGGAATGCCCATTAAAGGGCTAATCTGTCTGGATAAATACCATGACCAGATGACTAAAACATACCAGAGGAAGATATAAAGACAAGTAATCCCTATGGTTTTTACCAGGAATTAATCTATTTCTTGGATTTTCCATGTACATTATTTTTTTATTCTTATTAAGGAAGAAAATAAATGGGATAGTAATGATATTTCAAAAGAACATACTCCCCTTTCTCCTGTAATCTCTTAGATTTAAAAAAAAAGTTTTATGTTTTTTTCTTTGAATATATATATATATATATATATATATATATATATATATATATATATACACACATATATATATATACACACATACAGTGCCTTGTAAGAGTATTCACCCCCCTTGACTTTTTACCTATTTTGTTACATTACAGCCTTAAGTTCAATGTCTTGTTAATCTGAATTTTATGTGATGATCAGAACACAATAGTCTAAGTTGGTGAAGTGAAATAAGAAATCTATACATAAAACTATTTTTTAGAAATAGAAAACAGAAAATTGGCATGTGCGTATGTATTCACCCCCTTTGTTATGAAGCCCATAAAAAGCTCTGGTGCATCCAATTACCTTCAGAAGTCACATAATTAGTGAAATGATGTCCACCTGTGTGCAATCTAAGTGTCACATGATCTGTCATTACATATATACACCTCTTTTTTGAAAGGCCCCAGAGGCTGCAACTCCTAAGCAAGAGGCACCACTAACCAAACACTGCCATGAAGACCAAGGAACTCTCCAAACAAGTAAGGGACAATGTTGCTGAGAAGTACAAGTCAGGGTTAGGTTATAAAAAAATATCCAGGAGCACCATCAAATCTATCATAACCAAATGGAAAGAACATGGCACAACAGGAACCCTGCCAAGAGATGGCCGTCCACCAAAACTCACGAGCAAAGAGGGCATTAATCAGCGAGGCAGCACAGAGACCTAAGGTAACCCTGGAGGAGCAGCAGAGATCCACAGCAGAGACTGGAGTATCTGTAGATAGGTCGACAATAAGCCGTACGCTCCATAGAGTTGGGCTTTATGGCAGAGTGGCCAGAAGAAAGCCATTACTTTCAGCAAAAAACAAAATGGCACGTTTGTAGTTTGCGAAAAGGCATGTGGGAGACTCCCAGAATGTATGGAGGAAGGTGCTCTGGTCTGATGAGACTAAAATGTAACTTTTCGGCCATCAAAGAAAATGCTATGTCTGGCGCAAACCCAACACATCCCATCACCCAAAGAACCATCCCCACAGTGAAACATGATGGTGGCAGCATCGTGCTGTGGGGATGTTTTCAGCAGCCGGGACTGGGAAACTGGTCAGAGTTGAGGGAAAGATGGATGGTGCTAAATACAGGGATATTCTTGAGCAAAACCTGTACCACTCTGTGCCTGATTTGAGGCTAGGACGGAGGGTCACTTTCCAGCAGGACAATGACCCCAAACACACTGCTAAAGCAACACTTGAGTGGTTTAAGGGGAAACATGTAAATGTGTAGGGATGGCCTAGTCACAGCCCAGACCTCAATCCAATAGAAAATCTGTGGTCAGACTTAAAGATTGCTGTTCACAAGCGCAAACCATCCAACTTGAAGGAGCTGGAGCAGTTTTGCAAGGAGGAATGGGCAAAAATACCAGTGGTAAGATGTGGCAAGCTCATAGAGACTTATCCAAAGTGACTTGGAGCTGTGATCGCTGCAAAAGGTGGCTCTACAAAGTATTGACTTTAGGGGGTGAATAGTTATGCACATTGACTTCTGTTATTTTGTCCTATTTGTTGTTTGCTTTACAATAAAAAAAAAAAAAAAACATCTTCAAAGTTGTGGGCATGTTCTGTAAATGAAATGATGCAAATCCTCAAACAATCCATGTTAATTCCAGGTTTTGAGGCAACAAAACACAAAAAATGCCAAGGGGGTGAATATATATATATATATATATATATATATATATATATATATATATATATATATATATATATATATATATATATAATCACACACACACACACATTAGGGGCATATGCCATGTTTCATACGGTTTTGGATTGCAAGAGTATAGCCTTTGTGGGCACATTTGCATGTCCTTTCCAAGGTTCCCAGAATGCAGTGTAATAACTGTATTTCTTGGAATTCTGGGCATGAAACAAGCTTTTTAAAACAAATTATATATATATATTTTTTTTTCCCTCTTTTACAGTTTTTAAACTAATCACATTAAAAGTAATATTTTAGCTACAATACTAGATAAATAGAACCCCAAGTTTAAAACAATTAATCGGTTTCTTTTTTTATTCCTGGATAAAGTTAACCCTGAAGCTAAAATGTATTGGTTCCAATGTGAAGCTGAGAAACGTTAATTATAAAAAGTTCCTGTTAGAATAATTAGTAGTCATTGGATAAGTATCACTGCAGTTCTAATAGGAAGACTGAAGAATAAAGTGAGACAAATTGCTGAAAAACATGGAATTCATTCTGGATATAAGACATTAGGGTATTTATTTATAGTAAATAATGTAATAAAGCGAGGTCTGCATGCAATATATACCAGAATATATACCACCAGAATCCTGGGGACCTTTTTATATGCTGGTTTTATATAAAAGATTGCGAGTTGGTTTATACAGCAGTTCCAGACAATGCAGAGCTGCGCAGGGCGGCGCTACCTGTGTGTGACCTGCGTCCCTCGGAGACTTGACATGGTTTCCTCCAGGTTCTGCCGGAGATCTGCTATATTCTTCACTGTTCGCAATCTTCTTGTTTCAGGATCTTCTCCTAAAAGCAGACAAATTACTAAACACATGTAATCTTGTATTTATTAATGTCACCAATACAGCCTGTACAAAAGGAACAGAATGTCTTAGCTTTATCTTTTATCTGAATTTGTACTTCTCGTTATCCTATTTATTCCAAATATGAATTTTTCTGCCTATTATTGTTGTCAGTCTGTCATTGTAGTAGTTAAACGGTGGCATTTAAAGAGATAATAGCAATATTAATATGGGAAAGTATCATACATTAGACAATCAAAGTTAATATCATACATACTAGGAAATTGCCCTTAAAAAATGACAGGATTAAAATCCCTCCTCCCTCGTGTCTCCTTTGCCCTCTCCTCACCCTCCCTTGTGTCTCCTTTGCCCGCTCCTCCCCCTCCCTCGTGCCTCCTTTGCCCCCTCCCTCGTGCCTCCTTTGCCCCCTCCTCCCCCTCCCTCGTGTCTCCTTTGCCCCCCTCGTGTGTCTCCTTTGCCCCCCCTTGTGTCCCTCCCTCGTGTCTCCTTTGCCCCCCCTCGTATCCCTCCCTCGTATCTTCTTGCCCCCCCTCCTCTCACTCCCTCGTGTCTCCTTGCTTCCCCCTCGTGTCTCCTTTCCCCCCTCCTCATCCTCCCCTGTGTCTCCTTCACCCCCTCCTCTTCCTCCCCTGTGTCTCCTTTCCCCCCTCCTCTTCCTCCCCTGTGTCTCCTTTCCCCCCTCCTCTTCCTCCCCTGTGTCCCGTACCTGGATGCGACCCTGCCAGCAGTGCGGCACTCATCTCCTCTGCGGCTCCCGTCCTCCAGCCGGAACTACTTTATGGATCAAGCCACGCATTGCGCATGAGCATCCCGGCTGTCCGATGCGCACCTTGATCCAGAAAGTATTTCCGGACAGAGTACGGGAGCCGCAGAGGAGAAGACTGCGTGTGGCGCTGCTGGCAGGGTCGCATCCAGGTACGTGCTTGAGCTACTGGCAGGAACCAGGTACTGGGAGGAATGCGAGCCCTGGGGGTGCACTGGCAGGAACGGGTTATGCGAGCCTGGCAGGAATGGGTGATCCAAGCCCTAGGGGTGCACTGGCAGGAATGGGTGATCCAAGCCCTAGGGGTGCACTGGCAGGAATGGGTGATGATTGCCTTTGGTGCTCATTGCAGCCCCTGTCAGGTGTTGGTAACGGTTTGTTTCGCTGTACGAGGGCCGAAAAGCGTTACCAACACCGTAGACGTCACCAACATTTGCAGATCCACAAATATTATAGACTACCATCTAATAATATATAATATACTTAGCTAAACGCTAAATTACAATATGGCTTTTCTTATCAAAATGAATAGATAAGACTTTGAAGCATTTTGGCACAACTAAGATTACTAGGGGAAAGAGGAAAAATACAACTACTATTACTTTCTAATAATTGTGTTGTGGACGCTGTTTCGACCACTGCACCTTAGAATCTTCCTTATTTAAGGATGTAATATAAGAGATATTGAATATCCGATTGATTTGGATTCCTTGGTCCATATTAATGGTTTTGTTTTTAGTTTACCCTTGGTTTTAACTTGTTAATCGTCGTTGTGAGGTATAACTACCAAATAAATTGCACATGTATTTTCTCCCATACTTAAAATAATAAGCCTAAATCATCAGTGAATTGTATTTTCCTTTTATTTTAATAACATAATACTACCAGTATTTTTTTTTACAGACTTCATGTACTCATGGACTTACCAGCTAGGTCTTCTATGGATGGCTGTCCGGGTTTGCTGTACAGTGTGGGTTCCATGTTTACTCCACCCAAACTGGTCTCCATGGACACATTTCCCTCCGTGTCGGCCTGTGACCTGTAGAGACCAGAAAAAATAACCACACAATGGTCTCCAAATCCTAAGACAGGTTTATAGAAGCCGCCAGTCGTTATCACCCAGGCCCATCCCCACCTCTCCGAGCTGCAGACTGACTGTGCATAATTCATCGGCCCCAGGAACCTGACACAGATCTACTCAACTGGAAAAATTTAAGATTCATACTAAAATGTATACACCCGGCAGATGGGATACTGTAATCTGCAAATTATGAACAGATCACAAAAGCAAAACCATTTTAAGTAGGAACCGGAGAACATGACAGCTACATATGGACTTCCTATAGGTGGGCCGGATAACGGTATAATATGGATGTGTTTATATTTACTACTGCACCATTTCAGAACACCAGATAGGAAAAGGAGCTGAATGGCTGTATCACTTATCTACTATTTTTTCTATAAAGTTATAAATAAAGAATAATAATAATATATATAAAAATATATATAAAAATATATATAAAAATAATAATATGCTTTCACACGTTACCCCTAAATCTCTCACCTTCAAATGATGACACCGTGCTCCTGTATTACTGCTTTTCTGAAACATTCTCAGTTTTATTAAACTTATAAATAAAAATAAAAAATGATTACATATTTATATTATCCTCTTCTGAAGAATTTTAGTAGATAATAAGCAAAAACTTTTTTTTTTAAAGTAATTAAAGAGAAACAAAAAAACACAACCTTTATTTTGCAGCTTTTATATTCAAGTATTTCTTACGGTGCAGCTCCATTTTGTTTTCCTGCCTGCAACCACTGGTTATATTCTCAACTTAAATTGAGTCCAGTACTGCCAGATCTATCTGCCACATTCACAGACACTTCCTGTCTATTCTAACATGTCATCTGTCAATTCTCTGCTCCAAGTAATATATATTAAGGTCACTAGGAATTTAGTTGCCCTCTGATTAGTTTCTAATAGATTACATTTTTCATGGCGATCCAGTCTCCATAATTGGACATTAAGGCAGCACAACACATATCTTTCATCAACCGAGAAATATAGATGTATTAAGATGTTTGATCATTTCTAAAATGTATATTTAATGATTACAACAAAAAAACTGCAATATTTATAATAAAAAAAAAATGTCAAAAGTTGAGACTTTGCTGCTGCTGATATCCACCCACTACAAGGTCAGTGGGGGAGTTGACTTGGTCTAGCAGGAAATTTAAGTGGTCTACCAACATAATGACCACAATATTTTGGTGCTGGGGTAGCCTATCACAGATTCTTTATTCTCTTATAATAAATTGTCCTCAAAACCCTTTAGAACCATCTTAACCAACCTCCACGTAATGACATTATCAGGGAGGAGACAAACACTCAACTGGAGGCTGATATTCCAGTCATTGAATATCAACATAATATTGACTATTGTAACTATACATTATCAAATAGCATTAGTATTAATGATCAATGCATAATTAAAATGAAGTAGCTCCAATTGCTAGAACAGTAACTACATTTAGTTTCATGGAAAGGTCTCGGTGAAGACGGATTGGTGTTGATTTGTTGCCTTAAGAAGTCTATTTATATACAGGTTGTTTAAATGGCACAGAAAGGAATCTCAGGAACATTTAGCCTATTAACAAGTGAAGAGGAGAGTTTGTTCTTTATTGTGTTTGAGAGGTTGTCCTCCAACAGGAAACGTCTCCATCTTTAACCCATTAGTTGTCCATATTGCCGAGCTCGGTAGGTGTATTTATATATCATTACTATATATGAACAAATGAGAATCCGTTCAAAGAAGGGCAACTAAATTGTGGTCTAAAAGACATCACTTATTATGAAATTAATGATCTTAATATGCATAGCTTAGAGAACAGAAGGGTGAACGATTTAATAAAGTTCAAGGTGGTATTATCTTCCAGTAAAAAAAGAAAGAAATGCAATAACAAGAGGCCATGATTTGAAATTGGATGAAGGGTAGCAGAAAAGCAGGACAGCCGTTCAGTGGAACTAGTAAGAGAAGCATGCCGGGAATAAGCATATTTAAATAAGCCGACTAATAATTACCTGTACATGAAAGGAGCAACAGTGGCAGTGTTGGGGTGGTTGTATTGCTGCTGTGGCTGAGGTAGCTGAACACTGATAGTATTACTCCCTGTACTAACAGGCTGGGCATTACCACCAGTAGACGTGCATCCCATGCCTTTTCCTTCAGAAGATGCTAAACTTGAAGAAGAACTGGAATGTCGATTGTCCAGCTGGGCCTTCTGAAGAGAAAGTCCAGAGCCAGTCTTCCCACTTCGACTTCTCTCACCTTCCTTCCCAGACGGTGGGGCACTTGAGGATTTCCCTGGGGTAGTTTTAATCCCTGGTTTTGGTATTCCACTGTGAGGAGGGGCAGAGGCCTCTTTCTTGGAATTGCCTAGCTTTCCCCCTTTGGGAATAAAGCTTGCAATCTTGGAGGACTTTTTTGGCACCTCTGTGGTAGCTGCAATTTCTTGTTCTTTTGGCTCTTCCTTTATCTCCGGCCTATCAGTAACAGACATTCTTTTGGACACATCTTTACTTTTCTCTTTTTGTTTCTCCTTCTCTTTTTCATTGCCCTTTGGTGAACTCTTCTTATTTGTTAATGCGCGTCCAAGTGTCCTTTGGGCAATGCCCTTCAGTGCTATTTTGGGGCTGTTGGAGGCTGGGTTCGCATTACGTAAAGTTGCTTCCATTTCTTCCGTTTCCTCAAAGCTGGGTAGAGCTTCTAGTCTTTCAGAACTTGTATCCCGAGACCCTTCCAAAGTGGATCCAGCAGTCTTTGAACCACCTTTACTATTAAACAGTTTTAACTTTTCCAACATGGACTTTTGACTGTTTGGAGCAGGCTTGGGAGGTTCTGGTGGTTGCTTTGGACTGTCCGGTACCTGGGGCTGCTTGACAGACAATATGGAAGACGTTGCGGTGTGCTTAGTGCTGAGAGACTTGCTGCGCCAGGGTTTATTTGTTGAGTTAGGCTGGGGTATGGCGGATGAGTTACTACAGCCAACAGAGCTGTTGCTACTACTAGGAGAGGAATATCCATTCTCATTCATTCCGGTTTGTTGGGAGACGATGCTCTCTGCTGGTCCTACAAAGAACACAAAATACATTAATATACACATTTTTTACTAGTTCTAAATCATTCATATCAACACATCTCCACTTGTTTGGGGGGTAGTTTGGTTCACTGGAGTGGGTGTGGTGGGATAGTTGATGACACATATGTTGGTGTACTTATTTGATTGATGAGAGCTGGGTATTACCATATTTGTGGGAGTATATGGATAATATAGGATAAGGTTGGTCATAGGCTTATATCTTTGGATGAGTAAGTTTATTGAAAACACCTAATCACCACCACCACCACACTGTCAGAAATACACATCTCCAACCCATCCAAGTAATAAACATCACACCTCGATCCACCTGATAAAGCCATATAGATTAAATTGCTTCAAACTCAACCTACCCTTTTAGATATGTTTATTGCAAGGGAATGGTCTACTTCAATGCTCCCCAAACAAATCCAGCCATGGAACCATTTTTGAGCTCTACGAGTTTGATATAATCCCATAATGCTTGCACTGAGCCACAGAATGACTCCCTAGGTACAATATTCATATTCAAGGATCCCAAAAACCCCTACCCACTGTTTGTCCCCCATAATCCTTTTAAGGTCAATCACCACAAAGCTTTCAGCAGAGACACTTATGGGACCATCATTTGTGTGAAGCCCTAACACAATAAAACCCCAGAGCTCGCTGGGACACAATTTGTGAAACACTTATCTAGTACATAAAATAATCTCAGTAATCTTAAAGTCTCCAGTCTCCTTCAACTTTCAAAGGATACACATTTTAACATCTTAATTATACAATACAAATAATAAGAACATTAACTTACGTCTCCTCTGCTTCCCACCCTTCTGGCACTGACGTGCTTCCCTACATCAGTTACTCGAGAGCGAGGAACCTCATGTTTCTGATTAACTTTGTGCTGTAAAAATATTAAGCTGCCCAGCATCCCGCTGAGAACAGAGGATTTCCCCCATCAGCAACAAAAATAACTGGCAAGGACGCTGGATTTCTTCTACTTAACTGTCTTCAGATACATTTTGCTTTTCAATAGAAGCTCTGTCTTGGCCTCTATAAATTATTATTATTATAGTAAACCACACAAAGGCTGTTTAGCTTCATGTTCTGCTTCTCAGCCTCGATATGGCTCTGTTAACCTCTACATTGTGATCCAATCCAGACATACATCTTCATGACAGCGTACATGGATTTGCATAATGGTGGTCAATGTCCGCTTAGGAATAAATAACTATTTGGCTTTGAGCAGATCACTTGTTCTGCAGGGAAAGCAGTGAAGGATACAAGAGAAAGGCAAACCTACATATACTCAGAGGTAATCTACAGAAAGTGAGAAGTATATATTTAACATATAACAGACATTTAAATTAACATGAAACAACAAAAAGCCCAGTTATTAAAGAAATTAAATGACACAATTTTGAGTCGAAGAGTTAAATGATTTAGCATGGAAGTTAATTATCTACAAATGATCTCTCCCTTATCTCTCTTTACCAATAGCCATTAACTAACTAAAGACATGGCAGAGCTGGATAAATCCCCGGACCAGGGCGATACGGCTCCTAAAATGTTACTGCCGGTTCCTATGTGTTTTTGTTATTGCACATATATGGCTCCTGTCATGTCTGGCTCCTATTTTTCAGGTAAAAATGTCCTGCAGTAGAGGCTGAAAAAGATTCACTTGGATATAGGATAATTGTCATGCATAATACAAATTATTTACCAAATGGACATTCCCATCTTGCTTATAAACCCACAATGAATAAGGAGACTTCAAGCTTAGTTATCGAACACTTCCATTCAAAATTGTAAACAACAACTAGTTGCAATTATATGTATTTATGGGTTCTTTTTTTTTCAGTTTCAATCCTGCGTGGGGCTTTAGGGAAAGCGCTATAGACACTGGATTCCAAGCTCAAAGACAGGGCCCTCCATTCTTTGCAATGTGTTAATCTTGAACTTGTCTTTGCCTGTAACTTACGCCACGGAAGATAAAATATCAAATCTTAAAGGTTTTCATGACCACCACAAACACAGAAAATATATTAAACTTTTGTTATATTCTTATTTTCATTTATCAAATATGTCACATAACTCTGTACAGTGAGGAGTCCAATGTACGGATGTCGTAAACATTCACAGAGGTGGCTATTTTACGCACATTTTTGTCCAAAAAACTTTTTTTATCCCTCAGAAAATAAACTACATAGTGGGAATAATCATGTAACAGCCCTTTGCAGCCCTCCGCTCCCCCCCTCACCAATCTGCATCCTGTGTCTGTAATTGCAGCCTGTGCCTGTAAGTGCCTATATACAGCCTGTGCCTGTAAGTGCCTATCCACTGTGTGAGTTGATGACAGAGAGGGACAGAAGCGCTCAAGAAAATGTGTTTTGAAAAAAAAAATGTGGGTTATTTGAAGAGTATTAAGATAATAAGAGTATTAAGAGTAATAAGATTCTTTTTAACACCTCAAAATGATTAAATCATGTCAGAAGGAACATGCCAAGATCTCTGAATACCAAACGTCAACGCCTCCGATAACAAGGCATAGTCATGACCCAAATGTTTTTGATTAGCCGGGTCGGAGCAGTGAAAGCTTTCTGCTTTGGCACATTCTTTCATGAAATGTAAACATTTGGATAGCGTTCAGATTTGTATCAACACTCAAAGACCCCTAAAAGTTAATCCTCCTTCACTTGTTTTACATACAAATTCTGTGGCCCTTTGACCTTTAGGGGGGAGCTGTGTAAATGAGCCGTTTCATGGACTTGTCAAGCTGTGAAAGTCATTTTTAGTCTTCGTTCTAGATTAACCCCAACGCATTTGTTCAAAACAGAGTTTCATTTCTCAAAATATCTGAATAAAAAAATTATAAATGGATCTCGAGAACTTGGCACCAAAAAATTCTATACAATTCATTGGCGGTCAAGGTTATATTATTACCACCCAGAAAGGCCTGCATTTGAATCTGGTACTTCCAGGTAAGGGGTGAGAAAAATGGGGGTCTGACCCATCTGGTTGGGGACAAGAAAGGGCGATGGTAGAAAGGATTCTGGGAAGAAAAGAGTGTGAGGAAGATAAGGTTTTGGGCTGCAGAAAACAATCATAGTATTTTTTTTATAGAGAAAAGTGGGAAAGCAAACAAGAGGATGACAACATATGGACTTGGACAGACACGGTCTTCATTGTATGAGAAACTATGAACAAGTGCACTTGACATCATCCATGAAATGCTCTGCTAGCGTTGTATCTTTCTCTATTATCATGTCACGTCATCTCTACTTTTCATTAAACCTAAACATTGATCACATGAATAATCAGGAAGAAAGCAGGGGACGCTCTGAAAATCAAACACAAAATCAGAGGCGCTCATTCCGAGAACGAAGTATGTTTGCCACTTGTGCCCTTTACAGGGAGAAAAACCCACAGTATATCAGTCTGGTCTCACTTACTAGAGTGATCCAGTCCCAAAATACCAGGCAACTCTACTCTGAACAGGAGAAACTTCAAACCCCAGACGTACGTTTCGGCCATCACTGGGCCTCATCAGTTAGCTGTACTCTAAGGCACAGTGAGAAAGGAGTCCACGTCTTCGATCGAGCACCATGGACTCTTTGATATGCTGATACTCTAAAAATAACAATTATCTACCAATATAATATAAAATAACCATACAGAAACGTAAAAGGATTATAAAAATAATAATAGCTAATAAAATAATATAAAAGCATAGATCACTATAATAGCTATCAGTGTTGGGGACGTTTGCGATGTTGGTAATGTTGACGCACGCACAACTTAGGCTGCAATGAGAGCCAAAGGCACTCATTGCAGCCAGCGAGCAGTACTTGGGCGAGCCTCGCATAGCGAGACTCACCAGCGGTGCAGCATTTAGTTCAAGCGCGTATACTATAAAAAAAAAACAAAGATAAGGAAATCATGTGCAAAACATTATACCACTCACACACAGCACAGGGGGAGAGACAGGAAGCATGGGAGTGATGTTGCAAGCGAATTACACCCATATTTGGCTTTTTTCATCACTCAAAAATCGCCTAAGCAAGGAGAAAAATGGTGGACCAAAAAACGTAAAATTTCTGAAACAACATGAAAACGAGGCTCAGTTACGCCAGGCTCGCACAACGTACAAAATACATGACGGCAAAGACATTAACACTTACACGAACAACACCAGGCACGTGGGACTTTGAAAATAAAACCAACGGCAGTCAGCGCGCGCCACACAGAGAAGAACATGGAAGGGACAGGGGGAGATGGTGGAAAGAGACACATGGCGTTACCAAGCACTAAACTTGCAGGTTATATGGACCCTGCAATGAGCGGCCCGTACAGTAGGAGATAGGAAAGCCTTGCAATGAGCACCAAAGGAGCTCATTAAGAGCCACGTGATGAGCGCAGAACATCATCATTGCAAAACAGGAAAGTTTAAGTACACGGAGGGGAGAGAGGCTCGCAATGAGCGCCGAAGTTGCTCAGAGGATCAAAACCATTGCCAGCCTTACAATTTTATTCCAGTCATTGTTGACGGGCAAGTTACTAGTTGATATAATTCTTGGGAATACCAGTCTAGTAGCTGTTGAAGTTATAAATGGATTGACAAAAAACTAACAAGCGACAAAGGGTCACCCCTTGAGGTTAGAGGTAAAATATTTAATTGCAAAAAAAGAACAGTGAAATCTGATAGTGGAACTCCCCACCAAAGGAGGCTTTGACAGCAGCTTCAATAAGTAACTTAAAAAAAGGGTAAATATATTTTTGAATAAAAAGTGGGTAGGAAGGCCAAGTCCGTCATATAGAATAGGTAGGATACAATCCAGTGGCAGGGTAAAAACTCAGTATCTATGTAAAATGGCTTGAATTTAAAAGTAATAATACAAAAATCCATGAAATGATGCAATTGGATTGTAAAAGGGTTCACCT
>CM050175.1:66346619-66454119 GCA_027410445.1 Discoglossus pictus | reverse complement strand
TATATATATATATATATATATATATTTATTTATTTATTTATTTATTTATTAATTATACACACACACACAAACATACATATAGTTATTTAAAAATGGGAGAAATTCCTGTGAGCCTGGCTCCTAAACTTTGGGCCCATAAGTCTTTGTACAATATATCTCCTTTCAGGCTCCTAGAAACAACCTGTCCGGCTCCTTATAAAATCTTCCTGGCTCCTACATCTTAGATATTTTTGCCCACTCTTGTATATAAAATTTCCAAAGGAAAGATAAACAATGGGCAGAAATATGTGAAAACGATCATTTATGCTTCTTAGAGATCAGTAAAAGACCTGGGATATAAACACAAGATTGCGAGCGCTTCCTTCTACGGCAAAAGAATTCAGAGCCACACGCGGCCTGGAAGCGAGGACATTATTTATAAAACGTTATTTAAGACACATCACAAAGCGCGCTCTGGTTGCGCCGTGAATCTCCATATAACAAGCTGTCAGACATTTATTACCGGCCTGTCCCAAGTGGGTCTAGGGCTTTAATTAACAACTTAGACTAGAGGTGGTCAATAGGTGGACCTGGCCCGAAATCAGGACCTCTGACCCATTTCCTCTGGACTTCCACTGAATTATTAAAGGGATATGGAAGGTGTCTGGGTTTTACTGGGTCTATAATATTTTGTTGTTTAGTCATTCAGTCGTGTCCAGCTCTCTTTGACCCTATGGACCTCAGCATGTCAGGAACATTCTGTGTCTGTGTGTGCTTATCCATAAGGTTTTCTTGGAAAAAGATACTGGAGTGGGTTGCCAGTTCATTCTCCAGTGGACTGCAATTTGTATAACCTCTCTGTTATGACCTGCCCATTGTGGGTGACCCTACATGGTACAGCTCACAGCTTCATTGAGGTACACAAGCCTCTACACCATGACGAAGTAGTGATCCAGAAAGGGAGGTATATAATATTATTATTATGTACTTTGATTTTAGACACTTAACAAAATAAACCATTAGACACCCTGCAGCGTGTGCAGACACAGACTCTGTAGGGCTGGATGTGCAGTGTCCTAGCCTATCAGTGACCGTCTCTCTGCAACATGCTGCGAAGATGTAATCCTCGATAGGCTAGGTCTCTACTCTGTCTGCTTACACTGCAGTGGGCAGACCCATACAGGGACTATTTGTTTGCTTTTACACAGTTTAAAACAGAGCTTTTGAACACTTAATAAAATAAAGTACATACAAGTAAATACAGTGGGACCTTGGTACTTGTCTGTTTCTGAACTTGTCGAATCTGGTACTCTGTGCATTTTTATGAGCAGAAAACTGCTTTGACATAACACTTTCTTGGTACTCGTTGTGCTTGATGTAGCCTGTGAGTGTCAATTTACATTACTCCTTATGGGAACTGGGTATTTGTTGCGTTTGACACTCATCGTGCCTTCTGGAACCAGTTAACGACGAGTACCAAGGGCCCACTGTATATTCACATAGGTATATTATAAACCTTGTAAAATCTTTCTTTTAAACTGGGTACATTTGCGTCGCTCAGTTGTGTCCGACTCAGTGACCTCATGGACTGCAACACACTATGCTGATCCACTTGGTATTCAGGGCAGTGATACTGGAGTGGCCACAGCAAACAGCTCTTGGTATTCCAAGGTGGTCTCCCATCCAAGTACTGACCATGTCCAAGCCTGCTCTGCTTCAAGGTGGTGTGACCTCTTGGCTCTGTGACTAGAAGGAAAATCACAGACTTCCAACCACTGGACCACCAGATTTGGTAACAAGGAGCGTGGATATAGGATAAAAGGGGCTATAGTTATAATCCCATAAACCCCAGATCTGTCTAATTAATGTTATGCCAGCTAAAATGTTCTTTCAATAGCGCTCAGGACAATGAGCGAGAAAGGGAGTGATAGATCAATGGCCATTAATGAGATAATTGTGTCTTTAAATGACATGTTCTGGCTTTAGTGCTAATTAAACCTATTATTTTAATGTTAATGGTGACATAATAAATAGATTTAATATGAAAAGTATTACCTGTAACAATGAGCCTGGATTGTGTGTCCTGCTGACGAAGTAACGGTTCTCATAATTAGGTTAAAATAACTCTTACATTTTACTGCATGATAATATAACCGGAAGCCAGTGATTTCATCCTGGGAAATCACCTTGAGATTCCACTGAACAGGTTAATATTTATTTAAAGTGGCAATGTGACTCAAGTTAAGGTTTAAAGGCGCCGCAGGTTGTTATGGAGGAGCTCGCCCTGTAGGTCGTACTGAAGATCCCAGGACAGGATTACTAATTACCAGCAGGAATGTCAGGGCAGGCCGGGGGTTAATTGGTTGCATGTCACATACATAGGTCTTTGTTAGATTTATTTTCTTGGTTGATTTGATTAGTAATACATTCCCACTGGGTGGAATCCGAGATCGCCATATTGTTACCATGAGTCAGTCCAGTTACTACGTACATTTGTGTTCCCAACCTTGTTTGTCTGGGAAAAAATTATTAAAACGGTATATGTAAGTGTGGTCATTTTCTATTTCGGCGCCACCTCCCGTCAAAACAAAGAGGTGTGCAGCTGCGCCACAGCACCATCTGGTGGTGTAAAGAATTTACTGCAGGCAAATAACTATTCCATTCTCCGACCTGGCTCATAAGGCGCGCCGACAGAAGAGGAGTTCAGCTATAAGAGGCGTTCCTGAGGCCCTGGGGGGTCCGAGTGCCTGTGCGGTACATAGTGATAGCCTTGCCATTCCGTTCGAGTTGCGCCACGTCAGAGGATGGAATAGTTATTTGCCTGAAGTACATTTTTTGCACCACCAGGTGGTGCTGTGGCGCAGCCACACACCCCAGTGTTTTGACAGGATGCAGTGTTGAAATAGACTAGATCCGTAAGTGTCCCTGTGTTTACCTCTCTCTAATGCAACACCTGCTGCTTATATCAGACGCACACATTACACGATACGCGCCAGGCACACACACATTACAAAATACGCGCCAGGCACACACACATTACAAAATACCATCTTTTTATAAAAGACTTGTTTTCCACACCCCCGTGCTGCTTACATAAGCACAGAGTACTTACCAATAGAAAAACTGCATTTGTATACAGATTTTAACTCTTTAGTAACCATCAAGCCAACAGCAGAACAATGCAGAGATCTACACTCCATGCTGCTTTATGCAGGGAACTACACATCCCATGATGCCTTCCTGCACAAACTTCAATCACTGATTGATACAATGTATTAAATGCCTTTGATTGGCTACAACAATGTATGTATTTTATGACAATTTTAGCAGGGATTTCTAAGGTTAACTGAAAATCAACAGTTTGCAAACAAGAGATTTAGCAAACATCAGGGTGAGTTTGTTAATATTTATTTCGGAATTTTCATGCAAAAAAAATATTTTTATACACTACTAATTTTCCTCTTCGATATGCCTTTAATGTAGGGCATCTTCTGGGCTACAACAAGGAGTATATGCCATTTAGGATTGTTTTTTTATGCAGATGTCCTTCCTCACTATTTGTTTTCATCCCACTATTATTTAGGAACTAATTAGCAATACTGGAAGAAGGTTATTGAATATAACTTTAAAAAATAACTTATACTTTTTATCTCTTTAATTTTTTGTACTCTATTTTATTAGTGGTTCTTAACAGCCGGTGTTTTTCTGCCTAGAATCTTACAAATAGTTCCAAACTGGTTTCTCCCGTCTGCAGCTCATGAAGACAGTTCAGGATCTAGCAAAGCTGGTTCTTCCCCCCCCCCCCTTATAATGTTCGTAGGGGCTGGAAGAGGATCTGCCAAGGAGGTAATGTTATCTTGTGACCAATCTAGGGTTACCTCTAGTGTCCACGTCATGAAAGGAGACAGATAAAGACTCCTATTAGGACAGTCTCTTGGATATATCAGTTGTTCGCCCACCCCTGAACAATTCATTTTAGTAGACGGAAACAAATCTACAGAAATTGCAGACAGCAGAGTTCACCACTGAGATTCCAAGTCAGGGAACCACACTGAAGCCGAGCAGGGTTGAGCCTGGTCAGTACTTGAATGGGAGACCACCTAGGAACCCAGTGCTGTGGCTCACTGGAGAAAAAACACTGGCAACCCACTCCAGTATCTCTGCCATAACTACCAAGTGGATCAGCATGACCATGGACATAAGGATGTCCTGGCGTGTTATGGTCCATGAGGTCACGGAGAGTCAGAAATGACTGAACGACGCAGAAAAAAAATACGAATCTAACACACGTTGCTTATTTCAGACACACATTACACTGAGTCATTCTATACACACACAGATTTTATTTAAAAAAAAAGGTTTTCCACACCCCCAGAGCTGCTTGCATAGGCACCTGGTACTAACCAATAGGAGCACTGCATTCAAGTATGTCTTTAACTCTATACTAACCTTCAGGCATCACTCCCTGAAGCAGCTTCCTTCCTTCCTTGTGCTGGGAACAAAATACTACATATCCCATGATGCTTTGCTTCAGAGACTGATTCAAATACATAGTTACAAAAGTTGTAGCTGCCTGTGATTGGCCAAAACAAATTAAGAATTTTATGCTAATTTAGCTAGGCTTTTCAGGGGCATTCCTTCTCAAATCAACTCCCTGAAAACTCAAGAGATTTGCATATTCCAGGGTACATTTTTTAATGTTTATTTTAGGTTTTCATACACTACTAATTCTCCTCTATCAGATACATTCATAATCCAGGAAATTTAGATATACCTTTAAATACCTAGTTTATAGCTATGCAGTTATAAAATAACTACCACTACAGTGACCCTTTAACCGGTGCCTCCAATGTCCTATAGAGCCTGCACGGTAACTAGGAGGAGTCTAAAGTTCATTAGTTTACAAAAACAACCACATACATTGTATACCTCATGTTTTAATGAACTTTAAAAACTCGTCTTAAAAAAAATAATCTTGTTTTGGGGATGACAGAGTCCCTATAGGTCAAGCGGTAAAAGAATAAGACCCAAGAAATGAGCTACGGACGGCACCTCGGCAGGAATATTCTGTGGAACTATCAGTACGGAATATGCCGGCACATTATAAAACAAAGATAAGGATGCCAAGAATAATGTCCGAAACATCACTTATAAGAATAGATACTCTGTTATTTTAGTTATGTAGCAAAATAAAATTGACATTATTTTTTTTTTATTGAAAACATATTATTATAGCGCATAACAAAAGATGCTCATTATAATGCACCAACAAGAGGAACTGGTATTTTTAGTTCTGCATTAATAAAGCTCATATGTTATGGTTTATAACAGCAATATTCAATAATAAACTGGTTTCCAAAATTACAATAGCTGACTCCAGTAAAGCGGATTTCCCTTGATGACCCCGTAAGGGTGGAGACAAAGGGGTAGTTTGGCTGAGGTATAAAGGAATTTTAAAACAAGCGGATAAGAGACCAAATAATCATTCCAGCAGCAAGGCTTCAGCTAATGGAGATGTGTTGGTACGACCTTGTGTCTGAAAATTCCACACTGTCTGCTGGGGAAAGCTACCTTCTGAGGGGGGGGGGGGGGGGGGGGGGATCTTGCAGGTAGTTGGGCTTGATCTTTGAAAAGTAAGTTTATAATAAACAATATTGCTTTTGTTTCCTCCTCTTTTTTTTCTCTTTTTGTCCCTTTTTTCTGTTTTTCTTCTTCTTTGTTTCTTTCATATTCTTTTTTTTTCCTCTTCGAGCAAATTACAATGCCTGTGCTTTTCAGTATTATTACAATGGATTATTATCCTGGCATATGTATTGTATTCATTCTGTATGTAACTTTACTTGGTAGTAAACAAACAAACAAAAAAAAACAATATTGCTTTTTTAAACTATTGGATATGAATGTTGGATCTTTCCTGATAGGGGTACCGCAGCAGTGTGGAGCGGTTGCAGCAAGGAGCTGCCAAAATTGTACACAGTTTGCAAGTGCTGCTGAGATCATACACAATTTCCAAGCTTAACTAACCCTTACCCCAAGCCCAACCTTAAACCATTAGCCTAACCCTAAAGCTATGACATCGGCAGCAACATCTTGGCAGCGACATCTAGTGAATGCTCACCACCACTGCTGCCTGTGCTGGCGTAATCATAACAGGAAAAAAACAAATTGTGTTAAGAATCAATGCCTCCCTAAAACATACATCCTCTAATGTTATGGCATCACAATGGCCACTTAAGAAGAAAAGAAAATGAGCAAAATAACAATTGATAAACAACAATATTGTGGTATATTTGTGGATCTCTATCGCCCTCATTAGGCCGGGCTTATCATTGTACGAGGTGTGTGAACTTGTCCTATGGCCCAGGCTTATATCTTTTTACACGAATAGCAAACTGCGTCACCAATTAGATACATGCCGTGATAGTAATGTATATCAGTTATTATTTATAACTGGCGACTTGTCCGTCAAAAATGGCGGGGCAATAAAATTGTAATGCAGGTAATGCTGTTTGCCACAGACAGTGCTTTGGTAGTCTGAGATACTTCGGCGCTCATTGCAAGCCTCTTGGTTGGTGTATTTTTTTGTTATCAAAGGCGCTTTTGGTGTGATTGTAAGGTCGACGCCGATCTGCTTTTTTGCGCTTATTGCAAGGCTGTCCCCTGGTGTAGTTTGTGTGCTATGAGCACTGTTTATTGCGAAAGTGTTTTTTTTTTTTTAATGTAGGTTTTTATAATAATTAATTAATAAATGAATATGCTTTACCTATTTGGAAGTAATATATGCAGGCAGCATTGTGCTGAAGAGCTGACAATCTGTTTTGATGTTCCTGCCGCATACAATGTCGGTTTGCACTGTTGTTGAGCTGAGGTGTAAGTGTCAGCAATGTGAGCAATGTGTAGTGTAAATAGGCTGCGTGCGAGAGGGGAAGCCGTTAGGGTAGCTGGGTACTTCTGCATTGTGTAAGTTAGTGTTCTAAAATGGCGGTGAATGTGTATGGGGTACGCGGCTGTGTATGATGTAGCGTCCTTGCTAATAGTGTATGTTCTAGGTCGTACGGCTTTTTTGGAAAAGTCGTATGTGCCTGGCAGTGTTTTGCGGCTTTAGCGGTCGCGTAGCCTCGTTTTTTTTCTTCGGCTGCCATTTTTTCTCTCGCTTAGGGGATTTTCGAGTGCCTAAACTCTGTAAATTCGGCTGAAATTGAGGTGTAACTTCACTTCCAGACGTTCTGGGTGTCCCCCCTTGCTGTGGGAAAGGTTTTATTTCATTTTTGTGTATATTTAGTGTTTTTTAATGTTTTCCGATGTGCGCAGAGTTTGTAATGGTTTTTTTTCCCAAGTCCCGCGGGTTGTAATTTTTTTTGTGTAAGTCCGTATTTAGTAATTGCGTGTTTTCGTTTTGTTTCAAAGTCCCGCTTCTGTGGCTGGCTGTAACCGCTTGTGAGCCGACGTGGAAGCCTCCGCATTCCGCAAATGCGTCCCGAACTGCGTCCCTCACTTCGCGAGCTCGCAAAGCGTGACAACGTTTTGTAGTTTGATAACTATTATATGTGATTAATATAAAGACCCAGAATCCCAGACATGTACGGTATATTAGCAGCACAGTACGCATTGCCTTTACCACCAAGCACATGCAAGATGGAGGCTGGCAACGTTCAGGCTGTCAGTCACGGTTACATCAACTGAGCCTTTAAAGGGACGCAATGGGGGTTCTAGATATGGTATCATTTTAAACTATAGGCAATAGCAAGTTGGATCGCTACCTTGTCATGGTGAAGGGACTTGTACCTTAATGAAGCTGTCAGCTATGCCATGTAGGGTCACCAAAGATGTGCAGGTCATAGCAGAGAGGTCAGACAAATCACAATCCACTGGAGAAGGAGCTGGCAACCCACTCCAGTATCTTTGCCATTAAAACCATATGGATGAGCACAACCAGACAAGGTGTGACTGGCATGCTGCGGTCCATAAGGTCACAGAGAGTCGGACACAACTGAACAACAAAATATTGCAAATAACCTTTACCGTTTTAACGCTGGACCATTACACTGGCCCTTTAGGAATTTATGTACAACACATGTTAGTTATCACTTATTCAAACATCTGCACCCTGCAGGAAACATCCGGTTTTTGGCCCATAAAAACATATATTAATCTTTAAAACATCACTAAACGGTAACAAGAGGAATAGATTTAAAAAGCTCTCCGCATTCACCGGCCCATGAAATGAGAGCTTTGATGTGGAAGACGCGAGGATGTAAATGTAGGGTGTCTACCACATGAAAATAAGGCAGATACATTATCTACCAGATCCAAGTCTTAAGGAACTAGTCAGAAACTTCACTTCATCTTCCTTTATGATTCATTAGATCCTTTCACTTCTGTCTGGCGATGGCTCATGCTCTCTAGTAATACTATTCCTTTAAAAAATGATTGTTCAGACTGTCTGGCATCAAATGGCTTAAAGAGAACACAATCAGGCACCATTCGAAATGTAGCAAAATCGCCATAAAGTATTGTGTACATAAAAGCCTAAAAGTAGAATTTGCCGAAATTCCAGCATAATTACTTACATTTTTTAAAACATTTATCAGGAATACTGTAGGTATCCATCTTCTACCCTTTGACCTACTCCTGCCCCACCCTCAGTGCCGGATCACTGGCTGCTTGAGTGGAAGGACACTATCCAGCAGTACCACAGGATCATACCCGGAGACATAATTTGCCTTGATGAAAGTTTACTTTGGGATAAGGACACTTCCAGGAAAAGGAGCCAACAGTCATATTGAGAGAGAGGGTGGAGGACACCTACAGTGCCTTACAAAAGTATTCACCACCACCCTTGTTGCCTCACAACCTGGAATTAACATGGATTGTTTGGGGATTTGCATCATTTAATTTACAGAACATGCCACAACTTTGAAGATGTTCAGGTTTTGCTCAAGAATATCCCTGTATTTAGCACCATCCATCTTTCCCTCAACTCTGACCAGTTTCCCAGTCCCGGCTGCTGAAAAACATCCCCACAGCATGATGCTGCCACCATCATGTTTCACTGTGGGGATGGTGTTCTTTGGGTGATGTGATGTGTTGGGTTTGCGCCAGACATAGCTTTTTCTTTGATGGCTGAAAATTTCAATTTTAGTCTCATCAGACCAGAGCACCTTCCTCCATACATTTTGGGAGTCTCCCACATGCCTTTTCGCAAACACAAAACGTGCCATTTTGTTTTTTGCTGAAAGTAATGGCTTTCTTCTGGCCACTCTGCCATAAAGTCCAACTCTATGGAGCGTACGGCTTATTGTCGTCTTATGTACAGATACTCCAGTCTCTGCTGTGGATCTCTGCACCTCCTCCAGGGTTACCTTAGGTCTCTGTGCTGCCTCTCTGATTAATGCCCTCCTTGCCCGGTCCGTGAGTTTTGGTGGGCGGCCATCTCTTGGCAGGTTTGCTGTTGTGCCATGTTCTTTCCAATTGGTTATGACAGATTTGATTGTGCTCCGTGGGATCATCATAGGTTTGGATATTTTTTATAACCTAACCTTGACTTGTACTTAACAACACTGTCCCTTACTTGTTTGGAGAGTTCCTTGGTCTTCATGCAGTGTTTGGTTAGTGGTGCCTCTTGCTTAGGTGTTGCAGCCTGTGGGGCCTTTCAAAAAAGGTGTGTACATGTAATGACAGATCATGTGACACTTAGATTGCACACAGGTGGACATCATTTCACTAATTATGTGACTTCTGAAAGTAATTGGCTGCACCAGAGCTTTTTATGGGCTTCATAACAAAGGGGGTGAATACATACGCACATGACAATTTTCTGTTTTCTATTTCTAAAAAATAGTTTTATGTATATATTTTTCTCATTTCACTTCACCAACTTAGACTATTGTGTTCTGATCCATCACATAAGATTCAAATTAACAAAACATTGAACTTAAGGCTGTAATGTAACAAAATAGGTAAAAAGTCAAGGGGGGTGAATACTTTATATATATATATCCACAGCTACATAAGGACACAGAGATGCACATATGCCCAGGGATGGCTAAGGATTTTGTGCCTAGGAACCAGACATATATAATTCCGGCCTTGCTGACATTGATGAATTTGACAAGGAATTGAGGGTAGTAGAACATAAAGAAGCACCAAATCACTAGATAGTACTCCAAAATAATAAGCATTGTACAACAGTGATGGATATAAATAAGTGCTGAGTAGGAACATGTGCCCGGACTGAGTCATGTCTAGAGAGAAAATACATTTACAACAAAAGACTGCACTACAAATGTGCAAGGAGGCCACATAAATGATTCATGAGGAGCCAGTGTAAAACAAGCTGTGCATTGATAGGATGTGCACACCTAGGAGACACGAGAGGGGAAGCGAGGATAGCTCAGCCGCCATCCGTGTACCAAGAAAATCAATACAGCAAGAATGGAAAATTGTGTTTAGATGAAGAGCTTTTCTAGAGATAAGCTCTGTGGGATCAATCAAATACTCTTGGTAGAAACCAGAGGAGATTGTGGTAAAGAGGAGTAAAGGATAGCTGTAATTATGATTATTATACCCAAATAAAGAGAATGAATGCTAGAAAATGTGTTCAATTAAAGGAGTGCGCACAATGAATATTATATATATATATATATATATATATATATATATATTTAAAAAATTTGGACACTGATGAAAGCATTATTAGGCAGGGAAATAGTTGTAACGATAGTTTTGTTTTAGAGGGTAATACATTTGTGCAGGTGCAGGGCTTGTTGTTAACCTTGGAAGCTGCCGGCTTCTAAGCATGTGCAGGGGGAGGCGTTGGCGTCAAATTCTAAAAGTTATTAATTTGAATCCCTCCCTCTTTCCTCATCGCTCCCTCTGCTGATATACACAGATAATGTTGAACTGTCTACGCACACACACACACCTACGCGCGCACACACACACCTACGCGCGCACACACACGGCTTTTCAAGCAGTCTGATTTTCTCTAAAAATGATTTTAGGTTCATAGCTTTCACAGCTGCTTGTTTGTGTGGTTTGTTGGCTACACACTTCACAAATATGACCACCTTTCTTGAATTACAATAGCCCTTTAAAGCACCGTGTTTGTGATGTATGTACCAAGGTGGCAACATTGGCGGCCATGTAAGCAATCACCATAAAAACATTTTTTTAGAGAAAATGTAAATGTTTCAAGGGTCTATGTGTGCATCTTGTCTGGCTTCAACACTTCCTTCTAGATTAGAGGCCGACGTGTAAGGGGTTTGGGAGACACAGATTGCAAGGTTAAAGGTATATGGAGGTTCCCCTCTCTCTAATCTAACACATGCAGCTTATATCAGACACACACATTACATGGATTCCTTCATTCTATACACACATGGATTTATTTCTTTAAAAAAAAAAAAATTGTTTCCACACCCCCAGATATGCCTACACAGTACTAACCAATAGAAACACTGCATTAGGGTACGTTATTAAACACATACTAACATTCCAACAAGTGGTATAATACAAGGGGGGAGGGAGAGTTGTGTGATCCTTAGCTGCAGAGACGCATGCGCACGCCAATGTTATAGCTGCCTGTGATTGGCCAAAACAAAATTATGATTTTTATGCTAATTTTGCTTGGGTTTTCAGGGGCATGCCATTGCAAAATCAACTGCCAGAAAACTGAAGAAATTTGCAAATGTCAGGATAAGTTTATTAATGTTTATTTTGGGATGTTTCGTGCAAAAAAAAACTGCATACACTATGATTCTCATTTATATACCTTTAACTATAAAACTCCTCTAGCAGAGATGCAAATTCCCCTCTTAGGAATGGATGCCTCCAGAGACAATTATTTTTCGAATTAAAAAGCAACTTTACAACCTTTGCTCTTAATCCGTCTCAATTTGTCAAAGTTGATAAAATAGTGATTTTTTGGTACCCAATACCACAAATGATGTAGGGATGTTGCACATACCTTTTTCTAGCACGGTTGCTGGGAGGGTTACTGGCTTGGCTTTATCATAGTTGTTAAAGCTCTGGCTCCGTCTGTTGCCACCGACCGGCCCACGTGATTTGCCTTCACTGCCTGCAGCTGATGCTCTGGTACTGGGGCCAGGGAGCCTAAAGATCCGAGAAAACAGAGTTTACATCACAGAGCGGCCCATAACATAACATGCTCTCAGGGTCAGGGTTATAGGTTATCGTGCTTAGTTGGATTATTTGGTTACAGCATAAGGAAGAGTGAAGACAAGTCCAAGAAGGAGATGGCATTATATTTGCATCATAGATTGCAAGTCTGAAAAAAGCCAATTGTGATGTTTCGGCTAAATAATACAGTAACGCAGACGGATAACAGCCAAACGCCAACTGCTTACTGTAACAAATACAATATGGAAGTATTAAATATACAAGGATCACTACATTTAAGTTGCCACTCAACAGTACAACCCAGCCCAGCACAGATCAAGCAAATGTTCAATTCAGTATCAACCAATCAGATGATGCATCAGCCGATGTAGCGTTATGTTTACATTCAGTGTATCCAAATCTGATTAAAGGGATATGGAAGATTCCCTGTTTTTAATATTAACATAAACTACCTAAGTGTTTATCTACATATCTAAGCATCATAAGTGCTTACAAGCTCTAGTTTTACTCCCTGAAGCCTTCCAAATAGTCCCAACAAAGATCTGCCCCCTGTAACACGTGCACACTCAAAACATGCGGTTGTGAAACAGTCTGTGATTGGCTAGCCCATCTAGTACCAATAGAAACACTGTATGTATGAGCTGCTGAGGGTACACTTTTGTTGGGACTATTTGGAAGGACTCAGTGATCAATAAACTGTTTTTTAGCATTTGTTGTGATGTTTAGCTATGTAAACATTAGGTTGCTTATTTTATTAAAAACAGGGAACCTTCCAAATCCCTTTACACATATATTCAAATTCTTGCACAGAAAATGCAGCTTACATATGAACATTCTTGTTGAATACATTTGAAAAAGGGCCTTTATGTTAACAATAAAACATAAATTACAGTATTTGTGCAGAAAATGTATTTGAATCTGTGCAGTTCCCATTCACAAATGTTACATTCATTAGATTAGAAAAAAACAAAAATAAAAATGATGTGTAGATAAACTGTAGGGATTTACTAGTCACTCTCGTATTTCTTTGTATTAAAAAGCAGATGAATTGTTATTTTACAGGACCAGTGTAGTTACTTAGCAATATGAGCTAGAGGTTTTAATTGGGTAATAATCAATATTACTATTATAATTTATTAAATAGGAATTGTATTGATGATCAAGGCAATATTAAAATAACTAGAGCCCCTTGCTGGACATTATAATGGTCATGTAATTCAGGGTATAATATTTCATCTAGTTGTGTGGATTTAACTTTTGTACGAGAAGGTATTTTATGCTTCAATTGGTATGAGAATAATCCCTTTAACTACTAAATTAAGTAATTATATATAGTTGCTATTATCAATATACCATTATTTAAATGACAGATTTAATTTAAAAAAAAATAAAAAAAGGGAGAAAAGGGTGGTTATAAATATACAATTTCTTCAGCCACGTTTTTGGTAAACACTTTGTTTCAGCGAATCAGCAGATTACATTGATACGACACAAAAACGCTTGCATCTTCCGTTATCCCTACAAACATCATCATAATAATAATAATAATAATACAGAAACATACAAGAAGAGACAGACAGACAGACGTAAGCCAGGCAGAAGCTCTTCCATGGGGTATTTTGCACCTTCTCGCCTTCAAGCTTACTCATTTTTTATTATACGGCTCTTTCGCATGAATACCTAAAATGTATTAGCCCCCCTATGGCTATCACAGGCTACACCTCAGATTATTCTATGGATTATTAATTAAATTAACCTAGTTAAGACATTTATGTTATAAAAAACATTGAACGTTTTAAGTTCTCCAAGGAAAATGAGAAATAACTTTTGGCTCCCTTCTTATAGTTGCTACAACATAAGAGACGTCATGCTTAAGAGAAGCACCTCCATGATGTTTATTTCCTTAATGTATAATGGGTTTGGTCTGATCCGGTTTAGAGGCTTATCAAACAAGCTGGATACTATTTGTGGCTCTCTTTCCATGGAGGAAAGTGGGAACTGCATCCCCAATATACATATTACCCCTGCAAGATGATGGGTTCCCTTGTAAAGCATGCATGGATCTAGAAATCATTCAATTGTGGATTTAAAGTTAGGAACCAAACACATATGAATGGTTTGAGATTCTGCTTGGTTGAGTAGTTTCAGTGCATTGAGACACCTAGAATAATGGTCAGTGATTTTTTTACATACACACATGATATATATATATATATATATATATATTAGGGTAAAGGCCACATACGAGCAGTAACCACTACATGTACATTACTGCAGTAGAATAGTCTCCCAGCTATCATGGAGAGTAACAAGAAGTACCTCTTGGGACACATGAACACGTAGCCTCAAAGGTGTCAAAAGACATAGGGCACCCATCCTCCCTGGTACATATGTATGTGCTAAAGGCATGACCAGTTTCCTCCCTTAATGCCCAGCTTTCTTCTCCTGACCAATTAGAGGGCACTTATCAGATTCTTCCTTCATCAGTATTCCCCAAGGTAATGGTGTCCAAGATAAGGCTGCCACCAAATCTGGGAACACAACACAGACACTTGTGATGCCTTCCCAAAAGAGGAGACAACTATGTATTTGGGAAAGTCATTAGGAATTACGATACATACACTGCTACAGGAGATGGACCACTGACCATGTGGTACTATAAGAGGCGACACTAGCCTCGAGAGGAGTTAAACGTTGGCTTGATATGTTGATGGACAGTAAACAACATGTTCTACTTGGTAGAGATTGAACCCGTGCCTACATGTACCAGAGGACATCATAGGAGGTTTGACAGTTTAAATGATCATAAACTTCTGTAACAAACAGTAGAAATAATATCTCCTACAATACTGCAAATCACACGATCAGCCTCGTGAAGAGTGCAGAGTCATTTCATTGAAAGCTCTGCCTCTGGGGACATGTCTTCGCTCACCATGTAATACATCTGAAACCCTCCACATAAATCACTGGTTAGTAATGACGGGGAATCCAACTCAACACTAAATATTCTCAATTACAGGACTCAAGAGCCAATATTAGCCCTCCCAACACCTGACTCTCATGTCTCTCACTCGATGGCTGATTCATGTTTTGTTATATTCTGCCCGAGGGAGAAGCTGGAACCTTTTTCTTTTTGGATGGTGTGTATTTAATGACTCTTGGGAGAAACATCTGCTTTTTAAAAAAACAAAAGACTCTCCACTACGTTACATATTTCCTTTCATCTTCAGACATCTAGAGTTGATTTACCGAATTATAAATGGTGAAGTACTAAAGGAAAAGCGTATACAAGAGACAGCTTCAGTGTCCACAAACAACATGACAATGATATCGGTAGGCCTGAAATATAAGGGTAAAAAAAGCCATAAGGGCACTGGAATAGAAGGTCTTTGAATCTAAATAGTAAAAACATTAAAGCCTCATTTAACCTCTAAAAAAAATGTTTTACCAATCAAATATAATGCTATTCAGTATTCCACATATTGCTTAGCCAGCTGTAATCCTAGGTTTACCGAATAAAACATACAATAAATATATATATATATATATATATATATATATATATATACATACATACATACACACATATACACATAGCTTTCTAGATGTCCATGTTAAGAAAAGGATAATGCCGACGATATTGTTTTGACTAGACCCCCCTAAGCTTCCTCAAGGGCTTTATAACAGGACCATACTGTTTGCACTGTGCTGAATCAAAGCAGTGCCACCCACCACCCAGAAATATACAGTGTAACAGATTATGACACAGTCAGAGGGAAGAAAAGGAAACCAGCAAAGACCATGAAAATGGAATACCCTTGAAGTGAGCAAGTTAATAATACAAATTTAAAAATAGCTTTATTTTTTTACTATTGTGATATTAAAATTTCCGATTGAAAATAGCCATTATTACAGTGTCCCTATAAAATGAATTAAAGGACCAATATAGTGCTCAGACATCAGGATTTAATTGGTTAAGGTACTAGCAGAGATGCTTCTCTCCACCGTGTATTTGGTGTTGAGGAGGTGGGAGATGGTGCGTCTAGAAGGCTATACTTATAGCCATCTTAATTTTTCCTCTCTCGCAGACATTCCTAGATTGGTCAGAAAAAAAAGTCAGGATAGCCTCCTGGACAGATCCTCCACCTTATAGGGGGCAAAGAGAAGATTTATCTCTAGAAAGCAATTTAAAACGCCCATGTAACAAAGCATATTATGTTTTTCTTTTCACACATACCCCTCACCTTCCCATGAGGTCTCTCCTTGTAAGTTAGTGGGAGTCTTACTTGGCAAAAGATTATGAAATAAGGCACTTCTAGTAATTGAAAGGCAAGCTTGAACATTATATTTACAGAGTTCAGTGTCTTTTCAGAAAGCCATTGCAACTAGGTCATTAGTGCATGCCAGAGCAGACCCTAGAAGGCAAGCTTGGTGCATGAGCATGTTGCATTGGGTTGCAAAGCAAGTTGGTGCAATTATTATTTGTTTGTTATTTATAACACTTAATTATTTGAGCGTCCGACATGCACAAGCAAAGCATACATTTACATACACCTATCAGCAGTATATAAAGCACACCCAATCCAAGGAATGCGAGAAGAAGACGTGCTAACCGAGAGCTCTTTTTCTGACCAAGTGAGAACCTGAGGATTTTGATCTCTGAGGAATCTTTGGAGGAAGAGCTGTACGACAGGAAAGAAAAGCAGGAAAAATACACAGGTGTGAAACGCGTCAGTATATTTACAGCATTTGAGATTAGTCTTTGGAAGAAGCCTAGGCTTGGTACAGCCAACGTCCAAACTGTACGGTCTTTACTTACATAGGATACATAACTACGAGGACGCGTTTTACCTTGGAAAGGTAATATCTAAGCAGTGACGGGAAACCTATTTCACTTGAAGGGTCTCAAACACCCCCTTGAGAAATTAAAAGGACCTCACAGTGGTTTAAATGGCTTTATTTTACCCAAAGTAAAATGGTAAAATCAATAAAAGAAAATAATTGGTAATAAAGGTATATATTATGAGCAGTATTAAGGCATACAATTGGGCATTTTTGATAATGGACTGTACGTTATTGAAGAGGGGCATGCTCTACCACTCCAGTAAGAAGGCCGGGGGCACCTATTGCCCACATCTAATTAGCAATACATTCATATATATTTAATTGTAAAATAAAATGTAAATATTTGAAAGAGCTTTGCTTTTGTATGAAGCATTGGTGCCAACGTAACCATTTCTACTTGTCCCCACAATGTAGTTATAATATTGTAAAATGAATTAACTTTTCAATTTATTGTGACTGAAAAAAGTTGATTTTGAGGCTTGAAACAATTTATACAATTTTATAGAACCATTATTAAAAATAATAATAAAATAATGTGACTGAGGCCTGCCACTCATCTTTCACCCCACGCCCCTTCCCATCTTGTGGACAGGACCTTCCTGGCTGCACCGCCTGAGTCATTGTCTTCTATACAGAGACTTCTTCACACTACGGATTCTTAGGATATTTTGTTTGAGTTCAGATCTATCAGTGACTCCGTTATTCGAATTAACTTAGCTGATGAAGAATAAATCCTATAGATGGACAAGTCTGCTATAGCAGAAGTAAAACTTATACTATATCTATAAATATTGGCTACTGAATCTCACCATTGGTTGCCCAAACCAAACGGCCCGGACAATATTTTTGGGGAATACGGAGTAGAATATTTAAATTATTTTTATTGATCAAGTTTTTACTTAAAAAAATATTGATTTATATATGAATTCAGTATCCTTTTGACAAGTCACACTAAATAAGACATTTTTTTTCTACAAAAAAAATCTCTGAATATTGTACTAGTAATTTGGAGAATTTGTGTTTTTTTAACCCAAGGTTCACTTTCTTTGAAAATAAGGAATTTGTGAAGCATTAAGTATAAAAGTTTTCCATGAAAAGTGGTTTTGTGTTACACTGGGTATTTTCCTGGGGGTAATTAGCTAATTACACTATTCTTCATGGCTACAAAGGACAGCGTTATCCATGATGTCATGAGAACCTGCCATGAGGACTGAAGTTAGCGGGTCACTTCATTTATCGACCCCCTGTAGTAATCTGATCATTTCAACCATTAAATGTTTTACTGAAACATTCACATTGTTTTCCTTTTTATTTATTTCTGTAAAATAAATCCCAGATCAGTTTTCCAGTCCAAAATCCATTTACCTACTGGAATATAGAACCACTATAGTGCTCACATAATGTTTTTTTTTTAAATTAATTTAATAAGATCTGCTTCTCTCCAGGGATTGGGAGCAGATCTGCCCAATTAAGTAATGCTATAAATGACTCTAATGACTAGACATTATTTGTGCAAGCGGATATAAAATGTGTCACTGATGCAGAAAATGTATCTTTATTAAAAAAAGAAACATATATTTTGTCAGCCCACCTGGAAAGACCAGATGTATTTTTAATTATGTTCAGGACTCTTGTCCTTCTGAGACTACCAGCTGCTTGGTCTTTAATGTCTCAGCTGTGGCTCTAAGCGCTGTGCAGAGATAGGTGGCCGCATAACAGGTGGGAAGAAGGAAAGGGAGACAAAATCCATGGTATTTCAACTATTTCATACTTGTTTTGTATCAAACTTATGTATAAAAGCGCTCTATGAAATAGGACTGAAGAATTATTTTATTTATAATGATTTAATTATTTTATATTATTTATTTTATATTGATAAGGGTAAAGTAAAGTAAAGGAGTGTGTTAGATTAGAGTCAGGTGATAAAAATCAAATTGAGCTTTTTTACTCTTAATTTGAATCACTGCTCTATTCTTCTGTAAAAAATATACCATCTGCATTATTGGCAGAAATATAAATCTATAGGAAGAATACAATTATTATATCTTCAAATAGAGAGAAAAAAAGAGTGAATTAATATTTTATTATATTATATTATTTTATACAAATCAATGGTATTCACATGTTCAGTAGGGAAGGTAATTTTATAAGACCTAGCCCCAGAGGATATTGATGTCGATGTGCTGTTAGAGGTAGCAGAGTTACCAGGCTTTTAACAATGACCCCCTGTAGCATTGCGGATCACAAACCCATATTTTTGATTTAAAAAAAATATTTCCACTGATAAAAAAATGTATGTCTATAATACCTTACATGGATTATCCTATTTCTGAGGCTGTTCCTGGCAGCTCAGAATCAGGATACGGAAAATAGCCTGGTAATAAAGTGTCATTATGTGGAATAAGGGGCCAGACTTTAAATATACTCAAGATTATGAACATTAAGGCTCATGCCTGGTGATCCATTTTCTACATTGTTGATCTGGGACATTTAACTAAACCTTATCATGTTTCAGAGCACGACACTGTAAAGAAGAGGCTGTTATAAGTTTGCGAGTTTTCAATTGTGTGTCCGTGTCTTGGAAACAAGCACTATGTGCATTTGATTATATGCTCAAAAACAGGGCCCTCAATTCTTTATAAGGTGTAAAGTTTGTTTTTTGCCTTGTACAATACCACTGTACAGCGCTACGGAATATGTTGGCGCGATATAAATAAAGACAATAATAAAATAATTATAGAAGGCTGTTTTTCTTAAATAGATTAATTGAGTTGTACTTTTTCAAAGCCATTACATTTTCTTTATTTACTATTTAGTTGTAAAAGTGTTAGAAAAAAAAAAAAAAAAAACGTACTTCAATTAAAACAGCCTGGCAATTTTTTGGCTTCAAGCACAGTCTACAAGCTTCCTGATTTTTATATATAAGTAATACTAGTACACAGTAGATATAAAATAAACTGATTGGCCCAGCACCACCTATGTATATAAAAAAGAAGTGGGAGGAGCTTGAAGCCAAACTCTTCCTAGGCTGTCGGATTCTTATATGCATGTTTTTGAATACTTTTCTTTTTTTAAATGAAACTTTCAGTAGTAAAATAAAGTTTAGGATCTTAATATAGAATAATTAAACTAGCCAATACCTATAAAGGGTGACAGAGAATCTTCAGCATCATTACCTAGCCAGGCTACTGAATGGTACCACAATACTAGGAGACTCACCTGGAGTGCATTTCTGGTTGTGCTTTAGACTGTGGCTGGGGAGGTTGCTGTGGTTGTTGGCACTGTACAGGGGCTGTAGGGTAGGACTGTGCATGGGGGGTGGTGGTGGGGTGGTAGAGCTGCTGGCACTGGGATGACGGCCCCGTTTGCTGGGGAGATGGAGCCGACTGGTGATATGGCTGCGGCTGTTTCTGTGACTGTTGTTGCTGCTTGTAGCGGGACAGGCTGAAGAACAGGCCTAGGATGGCCTTTAGATTCCCATTCCTGATCTCTGCAAGAGAAAAAATACAAAGCACCATCACTAAACATACACTAAATGATTGTTGAGGAATACCCAATGCTACAAAAATCTACTGCACAAACCAGAATCTGCCTCATACTGATGATAGCCAAAAGCTTGCAACAGTGCTGTATATGAGAGGGATTGTTATATAGTTCAGAATAGGACACCTACCACTTTCCCCACATATTCTCAGATAAAAGTAAAAACTGAAAGGGCTGCAAAGCTACTTTTATATTAAGTCTTGTAATATTCACAATAGTTTTATTTTTAAAGTTTGCCATTTTGATTATAATAATTCTTGCAGGCAAACCATAAAATTAAACCAGGCTGCAGCAGTGAAAAGGTTAAAGGGATATGGAAGGTTTCTGGATTTTACTAGGTATAGAATATCCCTGTGTACTTTATTAAGATGTGCTTTTATAATCCCCGTATAGGCCTGTCCACTGCAGCATATGCAGACACAGACTCTGTCTGGCTGCATGTGTAGTGCCCTAGCCTATCAGGGACCATGTCTCAGCAGCATGTTACTGAGTGATGGCCAGTGATTGGACAGTACAGGAATTACAGCAGAGACAGCACTTGCCCTTTGTGATTGTTCCTGGTTACTATATATACATAACAAGGGCAAAGTCCCAGGACTGATTGGCTAGTGATTGGCATCTCACAGCGCAGCAATTTGTCCTGAAGATCACGCTGATGTGAGCACTCTCTTATTATTGCTTCCTGCTGGCAAGATGTCACATCGGAGCAGTCTAGACACGACTGATAAGATGCTCATTCATCTTTATGGCACAGTAAGTCATGCCCTGCGCGACGAGTATCAAACGCTGCTTTTAATATAAGATCCTATCAACAGACTATAACCAGAGCTGGGATATAGGTGACATCAAATAAATGCTAAAATATGACCTTGCACAATAGTTTTTTTTGCGCTGTTCAGTTGTTTCCAACTCTCCGTGACCTTGTGGACTGTAACACACCAGGCACATCTTTATGTCCATGGTCATGCTGATCCACTTCGTATTCATAGCAGAGATACTGGCGTGGGTTGCCAGTTCCTCCTCCAGTGGGCAACAGCATACAGCTCCTGGTATTCCTAGGTGGTCTCCCATACAAGTACTGACTAGGCCCAACCCTGCTTGGATTCAGGGTGGTGTGACCTCTTGGTTCCCTGACTAGAATCGAACTCAGGTTGCAGAGATGAAAGCACTGAATCCAAACCACTGGACCACCAGGGAAATAGTGTGGATTAAATGCATTATTATTATTATTATTATTAATAATAATAATAGTTGTAAATGTTCTTAATTATTATATGTAATAAGATTCTACAGAGTAGGCTACCATTGCTATAAAGAGACTCTGACACCCCAAAAATCAAGTAGTTTTTTTTTTTTACGTTATACCTAAAGAGGATGACAAACTGGCTATATTGTGTAATCAATCCTGGAAAATGCCATGTTGTTGCTGCATTTATATGCAAATAAGCAGTTTGTGCCTATTAATTGGCTACTTTGGTGTGCCAAGTAGGATTACAGTTTGCTTGCTTGTCTCTGTAGTGCCCGAATAAAGACCCTCAATGTTATCTGGCAGTCGGACCCATCCAACACCCTTATAAAAGGACTCTGAGCAGCACATTAGTAAACATGAGTCGTATCTAAAACATCAGACATGATTTACTGTAGGGGAAAACTGCTAGTACAATATATAGCCAGTTTTAATGCTCTTTAAAATGAAATTAACTTCCTGTTGGGGCGACAGAGTCCCTGTAGTCTGGTCAGGTGTCACACGCTGACCGCAGAGCTATTAAGGACGGCATTTCAAATGAAGCAGCCGAATCATTCTGAGCATTCAAGGTCCCCCGCCACAATGGTGGCCCCCACTACTGTCTAATTGCACATAATTGGTAATAAATTAAATACTTTCTAAATTACCGTTTCTTATTATATTGTACCCAGTTCTTCAAAATGCTATAAAAATGGGACTTCACCCCGACCTTATATGTTTGTCTCTTTGCACCGTTTCCATATCAGCAGATTGCCCGACAACTTTTTCAATTTACCAAAATTATACATTTTAAGTAAAATGTATCAAATTTCTTAATAATTAGCACACAAACACGTTTGCACTTTTCTTATTATTCAAGAAATGGATAATTCCAGTCCTACCTCTGTCCCAGTTTTGCAGCTTGGGGGCCCAGTGAGCCCCCTCTATATTCAGAGCTACAGGAAAGAAAACGATCCCATTCACTCAGCTGCAAAACTGGTACAAAAACATATATAATAAGAATGAAAACATATATAATAAGAAGGAAAACATTCATTTGTGACGGACGGATCTGTTTGTGCAGCTGGGAGGTTATATTATATTATCCCACAGGATCCCCCATGTCTGTTATAAACTTACTAAACATATAGGGAAGACCCTTTATATACTAACTAGTCGTTTACCGATCATACATGTATAATATTACATGTGTCCCCCCCCCCTTTCCCCCTCCCTCCGTGTCCCCTTCCCCCGCTCCATCCGTGTCCCCCCCTCCATCCGTGTCCCCTCTCCCCCCTCCCTCCGTGTCCCCTCTCCCCCCCCTCCCTCCGTGTCCCCTCTCCCCCCCTCCATCCGTGTCCCCTCCCCCCCCTCCACCCGTGTCCCCTGCGCTTTTAAGCACTTCTTAATAAAATAAAGTACATAAAAATATATTATATTCCTAGTGAAATCCAGAAACCTTCCATGTCCCTTTAATGAGGTTTCCTTTCCTTACAATGCCTGAGGCAAGATACTGAAGAGAGGAGAGTAGGAAATCTTTTTCATTCCAAGGAGTAACAGAAAGGAAACTTTGAATGGGAGGGTAAACGAGACTTCTATATACTGGTAAATTACCATGCGGATGGCTCTGATTCTTGTACATATTTATTACAGTTGGTTCTTTAATTTCTTCTATACAACTAAGAGATCCGGTGGTGGACACCAACGCACTGGTCATGAGACAAAATATTGAGTGGCTGATTCTTAAAGAGAGAGAGGAGGGAGGGGAGGGGAGAGAGAGAGGAGGGAGGGGAGGGGAGAGAGAGAGGAGGGAGGGGAGGGGAGAGAGAGAGGAGGGATGGGAGGGGAGAGAGAGAGGAGGGAGGGGAGGGGAGAGAGAGAGGAGGGAGGGGAGGGGAGAGAGAGAGGAGGGAGGGGAGGGGAGAGAGAGAGGAGGGAGGGGAGGGGAGAGAGAGAGGAGGGAGGGGAGGGGAGAGAGAGAGGAGGGAGGGGAGGGGAGGGGAGAGAGAGAGGAGGGAGGGGCGGGGAGGGGAGAGAGAGAGGAGGGAGGGGCGGGGAGAGAGAGAGGAGGGAGGGGAGGGGAGAGAGAGGAGGGAGGGGAGGGGAGAGAGAGGAGGGAGGGGAGGGGAGAGAGAGGAGGGAGGGGAGGGGAGAGAGAGGAGGGAGGGGAGAGAGAGGAGGGAGGGAGGGAGGGAAGAGAGAGGAGGGAGGGAGGGAGGGAAGAGAGAGGAGGGAGGGAGGGAGGGAAGAGAGAGGAGGGAGGGAGGGAGGGAAGAGAGAGGAGGGAGGGAGGGATGGAAGAGAGAGGAGGGAGGGAGGGGAGGGGAGAGAGAGGAGGGAGGGAGAGAGAGGAGGGAGGGGAGAGAGGGGAGGGAAGAGAGAGGAGGGAGGGAGGGGAGAGAGAGGAGGGAGAGAGGGGAGAGAGGGGAGGGAGGGAGGGGAGAGAGGGGAGGGAGGGAGGGGAGAGAGGGGAGGGAGGGAGGGGAGAGAGGGGAGGGAGGGAGGGGAGAGAGAGGAGGGAGGGAGGGAGGGAGGGAAGAGAGAGGAGGGAGGGAGGGAGGGGAGGGGAGAGAGAGGAGGGAGGGAGGGGAGGGGAGAGAGAGGAGGGAGGGAGGGGAGGGGAGAGAGAGGAGGGAGGGAGGGAGGGGAGAGAGGGGAGGGAAGAGAGAGGAGGGAGGGAGGGGAGAGAGGGGAGGGAAGAGAGGGGAGAGAGGGGAGGGAAGAGAGGGGAGAGAGAGGAGGGAGGGAGGGAGGGAAGAGAGGGGAGGGAGGGAGGGAGGGAAGAGAGAGGAGGGAGGGAGGGATGGAAGAGAGAGGAGGGAGGGAGGGATGGAAGAGAGAGGAGGGGAGGGGAGAGAGAGGAGGGAGGGAGGTGAGGGGAGAGAGAGGAGGGAGGGAGAGAGAGGAGGGATGGGAGAGAGGGGAGGGAAGAGAGAGGAGGGAGGGAGGGGAGAGAGAGGAGGGAGGGGGGAGAGAGGGGAGGGAGGGAGGGGAGGGAAGAGAGGGGAGAGAGAGGAGGGAGGGAGGGATGGAAGAGAGAGGAGGGAGGGAGGGATGGAAGAGAGAGGAGGGAGGGAGGGATGGAAGAGAGAGGAGGGAGGGAGGGATGGAAGAGAGAGGAGGGGAGGGGAGAGAGAGGAGGGAGGGAGGGGAGAGAGAGGAGGGAGGGAGAGAGAGGAGGGAGGGGAGAGAGGGGAGGGAGGGAGGGAGGGAAGAGAGAGGAGGGAGGGAGGGATGGAAGAGAGAGGAGGGAGGGAGGGAGGGGAGGGGAGAGAGAGGAGGGAGGGAGAGAGAGGAGGGAGGGGAGAGAGGGGAGGGAAGAGAGAGGAGGGAGGGAGGGGAGAGAGGGGAGGGAGGGGAGAGAGGGAGGGGAGAGAGGGGAGGGAGGGAGGGGAGAGAGGGGAGGGAGGGAGGGAGGGGAGGGAGGGGAGAGAGGGGAGAGAGGGGAGGGAGGGAGGGAGGGAAGAGAGAGGAGGGAGGGAGGGAGGGGAGGGGAGAGAGAGGAGGGAGGGAGGGAGGGGAGAGAGAGGAGGGAGGGAGGGGAGGGGAGAGAGAGGAGGGAGGGAGGGAGGGGAGAGAGGGGAGGGAAGAGAGAGGAGGGAGAGGAGAGGAGAGAGGGGAGGGAAGAGAGGGGAGAGAAGAGAGGGGAGGGAGGGAGGGGAGAGAGGGGAGGGAAGAGAGAGGAGGGAGGGAGGGATGGAAGAGAGAGGAGGGAGGGAGGGATGGAAGAGAGAGGAGGGGAGGGGAGAGAGAGGAGGGAGGGAGGGGAGGGGAGAGAGAGGAGGGAAAGAGAGAGAGGAGGGAGGGGAGAGAGGGGAGGGAAGAGAGAGGAGGGAGGGAGGGGAGAGAGAGGAGGGAGGGAGGGGGGAGAGAGGGGAGGGAGGGAGGGGAGAGAGGGGAGGGAGGGGAGGGAAGAGAGGGGAGAGAGAGGAGGGAGGGAGGGATGGAAGAGAGAGGAGGGAGGGAGGGATGGAAGAGAGAGGAGGGAGGGAGGGATGGAAGAGAGAGGAGGGAGGGAGGGATGGAAGAGAGAGGAGGGGAGGGAGGGATGGAAGAGAGAGGAGGGGAGGGGAGAGAGAGGAGGGAGGGAGGGGAGGGGAGAGAGAGGAGGGAGGGAGGGGAGAGAGAGGAGGGAGGGAGGGGAGAGAGGGGAGGGAGGGAGGGGAGAGAGGGGAGGGAGGGGAGGGAAGAGAGGGGAGGGAGGGGAGAGAAGAGAGAGGAGGGAGGGAGGGGAGAGGGAGGGGAGAGAGAGGAGGGAGGGAGGGGAGAGGGAGGGGAGAGAGAGGAGGGAGGGGAGAGGGAGGGGAGAGGGAGGGGAGAGAGAGGAGGGAGGGAGGGGAGAGAGAGGAGGGAGGGAGGGGAGGGAGGGGAGGGAGGGGAGAGAGAGGAGGGAGGGAGGGAAGAGAGGGGAGGGAGGGAGGGAAGAGAGGGAAGAGAGGGAAGAGAGGGGAGGGAGGGAGGGAAGAGAGGGAAGAGAGGGGAGGGAGGGAGGGAAGAGAGGGAAGAGAGGGGAGGGAGGGGAGAGAGGGGAGGGAGGGGAGAGAGGGGAGAGAGGGGAGGGAGGGGAGGGAGGGAGGGGAGAGAGAGGAGGGAGGTAGGGGAGAGAGAGGAGGGAGGTAGGGGAGAGAGAGGAGGGAGGTAGGGGAGAGAGAGGAGGGAGGTAGGGGAGAGAGAGGAGGGAGGGAGGGGAGAGAGAGGAGGGAGGGAGGGGAGAGAGAGGAGGGAGGGAGGGGAGAGAGAGGAGGGAGGGAGGGGAGAGAGAGGAGGGAGGGAGGGGAGAGAGAGGAGGGAGGGAGGGGAGAGAGGAGGGAGGGAGGGGAGAGAGAGGAGGGAGGGAGGGGAGAGAGAGGAGGGAGGGAGGGAGGGGAGAGAGAGGAGGGAGGGAGGGAGGGGAGAGAGAGGAGGGAGGGAGGGGAGAGAGAGGAGGGAGGGAGGGGAGAGAGAGGAGGGAGGGAGGGGAGAGAGGAGGGAGGGAGAGGAGGGAGGGAGGGAGGGGAGAGAGAGGAGGGAGGGGAGAGAGAGGAGGGAGGGAAGAGAGAGGAGGGAGGGAAGAGAGAGGAGGGAGGGAAGAGAGAGGAGGGAGGGAGGGAGGGGAGAGAGAGGAGGGAGGGAAGAGAGAGGAGGGAGGGAAGAGAGAGGAGGGAGGGAAGAGAGAGGAGGGAGGGAGGGAGGGGAGAGAGAGGAGGGAGGGAGGGGAGAGAGAGGAGGGAGGGAGGGGAGAGAGAGGAGGGAGGGAGGGGAGAGAGGAGGGAGGGAGGGGAGAGAGGAGGGAGGGAGGGGAGAGAGAGGAGGGAGGGGAGAGAGAGGAGGGAGGGGAGAGAGAGGAGGGAGGGGAGAGAGAGGAGGGAGGGAGGGAGGGGAGAGAGAGGAGGGAGGAAGGGGAGAGAGAGGAGGGAGGGAGGGAGGGGAGAGAGAGGAGGGAGGGAGGGAGGGAGGGGAGAGAGAGGAGGGAGGGAGGGAGGGGAGAGAGGAGGGAGGGAGGGGAGAGAGAGGAGGGAGGGAGGGGAGAGAGAGGAGGGAGGGAGGGGAGAGAGAGGAGGGAGGGAGGGGAGAGAGAGGAGGGAGGGAGGGGAGAGAGAGGAGGGAGGGAGGGGAGAGAGAGGAGGGAGGGAGGGGAGAGAGAGGAGGGAGGGAGGGGAGAGAGAGGAGGGAGGGAGGGGAGAGAGAGGAGGGAGGGAGGGAGGGAGGGAGGGGAGAGAGGAGGGAGGGAGGGGTGAGAGAGGAGGGAGGGAGGGGAGAGAGAGGAGGGAGGGAGGGAGGGGTGAGAGAGGAGGGAGGGAGGGGTGAGAGAGGAGGGAGGGAGGGGAGAGAGAGGAGGGAGGGAGGGAGGGGAGAGAGAGGAGGGAGGGAGGGAGGGGAGAGAGAGGAGGGAGGGAGGGGAGAGAGAGGAGAGAGAGGAGGGAGGGAGGGGAGAGAGAGGAGGGAGGGGAGAGAGAGGAGGGAGGGAGGGGAGAGAGAGGAGGGAGGGGAGAGAGAGGAGGGAGGGAGGGGAGAGAGAGGAGGGAGGGGAGGGAGGGAGGGAGGGAGTGAGGGGAGAGAGAGGAGGGAGGGAGGGAGTGAGGGGAGAGAGAGGAGGGAGGGAGGGAGTGAGGGGGAGAGAGAGGAGGGAGGGAGGGAGTGAGGGGAGAGAGAGGAGGGAGGGAGGGAGTGAGGGGAGAGAGAGGAGGGAGGGAGGGAGTGAGGGGAGAGAGAGGAGGGAGGGAGGGGAGAGAGAGGAGGGAGGGAGGGGAGAGAGAGGAGGGAGGGGAGAGAGAGAAGAGAAGAGAGGGGAGGGATGAGGAGATTTAGTATAAAAAATGTCCCTTTTACTTTTAGTATTGGACCTCAGGCATAAAGAGTAAAGTGCAAGCTCTTCAGTACACTCGCACACTTTCTATAGTACGGCAAGAAAGATAAATATTAGAGGGGAGAGAGAGGAGGGAGGGGAGAGAGAGGAGGGAGGGAGGGGAGAGAGAGGAGGGAGGGAGGGGAGAGAGAGGAGGGAGGGAGGGGAGAGAGAGGAGGGAGGGAGAGGAGAGAGAGGAGGGAGGGGAGAGAGAGGAGAGAGAGGAGGGAGGGAAGAGAGAGGAGAGAGAGGAGGGAGGGAGGGAGGGGAGAGACAGGAGGGAGGGAGGGAGGGGAGAGGAGGGAGGGAGGGAGGGGAGAGAGAGGAGGGAGAGAGAGGAGAGAGAGGAGGGAGGGGAGAGAGAGGAGGGGGGAGGGGGGAGAGGAGGGAGGGGAAAGAGAGGGGGAGAGAGAGAGGAGGGGGGAGAGGAGAGAGAGAAGAGGGAGGGGGAGAGAGAAGAGGGAGGGGAGAGAGAGGAGGGACGGGGAGAAAGAGGGGGGGAGGGAGAGAAAGAGGGGGGAGGGAAAGGGGAGAGAGAGAGAGGAGGGAGGGGGGGAGAGAGAGAGGAGGGAGGGGAGAGAGAGGAGGGAGGGAGGGGAAAGAGAGGAGGGAGGGAGGAGAGAGAGAGGAGGGAGGGAGGGGAGAGAGAGGAGGGAGGGAGGGGAGAGAGAGGAGGGAGGGGAGAGAGAGGAGGGAGGGGAGAGAGAGGAGGGAGGGGAGAGAGAGGAGGGAGGGGAGAGAGAGGAGGGAGGGGAGAGAGAGGAGAGAGAGGAGGGAGGGAGGGGAGGGAGAGAGAGGAGGGAGGGAGGGAGGGGAGAGAGAGGAGGGAGGGAGGGAGGGGAGAGAGAGGAGGGAGGGAGGGAGGGGAGAGAGGAGGGAGGGAGGGGAGAGAGGAGGGAGGGAGGGGAGAGAGGAGGGAGGGAGGGGAGAGAGAGGAGGGAGGGAGGGGAGAGAGAGGAGGGAGGGAGGGGAGAGAGAGGAGGGAGGGAGGGAGGGGAGAGAGAGGAGGGAGGGAGGGAGGGGAGAGAGAGGAGGGAGGGAGGGAGGGGAGAGAGAGGAGGGAGGGGAGAGAGAGGAGGGAGGGAGGGGAGAGAGAGGAGAGAGGAGGGAGGGAGGGGAGAGAGAGGAGGGAGGGGAGAGAGAGGAGGGAGGGGAGAGAGAGGAGGGAGGGGAGAGAGAGGAGGGAGGGGAGAGAGAGGAGGGAGGGAGGGGAGAGAGAGGAGGGAGGGAGGGGAGAGAGAGGAGGGAGGGAGGGGAGAGAGAGGAGGGAGGGGAGAGAGAGAAGAGAAGAGAGGGGAGGGATGAGGAGATTTAGTATAAAAAATGTCCCTTTTACTTTTAGTATTGGACCTCAGGCATAAAGAGTAAAGTGCAAGCTCTTCAGTACACTCGCACACTTTCTATAGTAGGGCAAGAAAGATAAATATTAGAGGGGAGAGAGAGGAGGGAGGGGAGAGAGAGGAGGGAGGGGAGAGAGAGGAGGGAGGGGAGAGAGAGGAGGGAGGGGAGAGAGAGGAGGGAGGGGAGAGAGAGGAGGGAGGGGAGAGAGAGGAGGGAGGGGAGAGAGAGGAGGGAGGGAGGGGAGAGAGGAGGGAGGGAGGGGAGAGAGAGGAGGGAGGGAGGGGAGAGAGAGGAGGGAGGGAGGGAGGGGAGAGAGAGGAGGGAGGGAGGGGAGAGAGAGGAGAGAGAGGAGGGAGGGGAGAGAGAGGAGGGAGGGAAGAGAGAGGAGGGAGGGGAGAGAGAGGAGGGAGGGAGGGGAGAGAGAGGAGGGAGGGGAGAGAGAGGAGGGAGGGAGGGAGGGGAGAGAGGAGGGAGGGAGGGGAGCGAGAGGAGGGAGGGGAGAGAGAGGAGGGAGGGGAGAGAGAGGAGGGAGGGGAGAGAGAGGAGGGAGGGAGGGGAGAGAGAGGAGGGAGGGAGGGGAGAGAGAGGAGGGAGGGAGGGGAGAGAGAGGAGGGAGGGAGGGGAGAGAGAGGAGGGAGGGAGGGAGGGGAGAGAGGAGGGAGGGAGGGAGGGGAGAGAGGAGGGAGGGAAGAGAGAGGAGGGAGGGAAGAGAGAGGAGGGAGGGAGGGAAGAGAGAGGAGGGAGGGAGGGAGGGAAGAGAGAGGAGGGAGGGAGGGAGGGAAGAGAGAGGAGGGAGGGAGGGGAGAGAGAGGAGGGAGGGGAGAGAGAGGAGGGAGGGGAGAGAGGGATAGGGAGGGAGGTGAGAGAGAGGGGAGGGAGGTGAGAGTGAGGGGAGGGAGGTGAGAGAGAGGGGATGGAGTGGAAAGAGGGGGGAGGGAGGGGAGAGAGAGAGGAGGGAGGGAGGGAGGGGAGAGAGAGGAGGGAGGGAGGGAGGGGAGAGAGAGGAGGGAGGGAGGGAGGGGAGAGAGAGGAGGGAGGGAGGGAGGGGAGAGAGAGGAGGGAGGGAGGGAGGGGAGAGAGAGGAGGGAGGGAGGGAGGGGAGAGAGAGGAGGGAGGGAGGGGAGAGAGAGGAGGGAGGGAGGGGAGAGAGAGGAGGGAGGGAGGGGAGAGAGAGGAGGGAGGGACGGGAGAGAGAGGAGGGAGGGAGGGAGGGAGGGGAGAGAGAGGAGGGAGGGAGGGAGGGGAGAGAGAGGAGGGAGGGAGGGAGGGGAGAGAGAGGAGGGAGGGAGGGAGGGGAGAGAGAGGAGGGAGGGAGGGAGGGAGGGAGGGAGGGAGGTTGGAGAGGAGGGAGGGAGGGAGGGAGGTTGGAGAGGAGGGAGGGAGGGAGGGAGGGGGAGAGAGAGAGAGAGGGGAGAGAGAGGAGGGAGGGAGGGAGGGGAGAGAGAGGAGGGAGGGAGGGAGGGGAGAGAGAGGAGGGAGGGAGGGAGGGGAGAGAGAGGAGGGAGGGAGGGAGAGAGAGAGGAGGGAGGGAGGGAGAGAGAGGAGAGAGAGGAGGGAGGGAGGGGAGAGAGAGAGGAGAGAGAGGAGGGAGAGATAGGAGAGAGAGGAGGGAGGGGGAGAGGAGAGAGAGGAGGGGGGAGAGGAGAGAGAGGAGGGAGGGGGAGAGGAGAGAGAGGAGGGAGGGGGAGAGAGGAGGGAGGGGAGAGGAGGGAGGGGAGAGAGAGGAGGGAGGGAGGGGAGAGAGAGGAGGGAGGGAGGGGAGAGAGGAGGGAGGGAGGGGAGAGAGGGATAGGGAGGGAGGGGAGAGAGGGATAGGGAGGGAGGTGAGAGAGAGGGGAGGGAGGTGAGAGAGAGGGGAGGGAGGGGAAAGAGGGGGGAGGTAGGGGAGGGAGGGGAAAGAGGGGGGAGGTAGGGGAGAGAGAGAGGAGGGAGGGAGGGGAGAGAGAGGAGGGAGGGAGGGGAGAGAGGGATAGGGAGGGGAGAGAGAGAAGAGAAGAGAGGGGAGGGATGAGGAGATTTAGTATAAAAAATGTCCCTTTTACTTTTAGTATTGGACCTCAGGCATAAAGAGTAAAGTGCAAGCTCTTCAGTACACTTGCACACTTTCTATAGTAGGGCAAGAAAGATAAATATTAGAGGGGAGAGAGAGGAGGGAGGGAGGGGAGAGAGAGGAGGGAGGGAGGGGAGAGAGAGGAGAGAGAGGAGGGAGGGAGGGAGGGAGGGAGGGGAGAGAGAGGAGGGAGGGAGGGAGGGGAGAGAGGAGGGAGGGGAGAGAGAGGAGGGAGGGAGGGAGGGGAGAGAGAGAGGAGGGAGGGGAGAGAGAGAGGTGGGAGGGGAGAGAGAGAGAGGAGGGAGGGGAGAGAGAGAGGAGGGAGGGGAGAGAGAGAGGAGGGAGGGGAGAGAGAGAGGAGGGAGGGGAGAGAGAGGAGGGAGGGGAGAGAGAGGAGGGAGGGAGGGAGGGGAGGGAGGGGAGAGAGAGGAGGGAGGGAGGGAGGGAGGGGAGAGAGGGGAGAGAGAGGAGGGAGGGAGGGAGGGGAGAGAGAGGAGGGAGGGAGGGAGGGGAGAGAGAGGAGGGAGGGAGGGGAGAGAGAGGAGGGAGGGAGGGGAGAGAGAGGAGGGAGGGGAGAGAGAGGAGGGAGGGGAGAGAGAGGAGGGAGGGGAGAGAGAGGAGGGAGGGGAGAGAGAGGAGGGAGGGAGGGAGGGAGGGGAGAGAGAGGAGGGGAGAGAGAGGAGGGAGGGAGGGGAGGGAGGGAGGGGAGAGAGAGGAGGGAGGGAGGGGAGAGAGAGGAGGGAGGGGAGAAAGAGGAGGGAGGGGAGAAAGAGGAGGGAGGGGAGAAAGAGGAGGGAGGGGAGAGAGAGGAGGGAGGGGAGAGAGAGGAGGGAGGGGAGAGAGAGGAGGGAGGGGAGAGAGAGGAGGGAGGGAGGGGAGAGGAGGGAGGGAGGGGAGAGAGAGGAGGGAGGGAGGGAGGGGAGAGAGAGGAGGGAGGGAGGGGAGAGAGAGGAGGGAGGGAGGGAGGGGAGAGAGAGGAGGGAGGGAGAGAGAGGAGAGAGGAGGGAGGGAGAGAGAGGAGGGAGGGAGAGAGAGGAGGGAGGGAGGGAGGGAGGGAGGGGAGAGAGAGGAGGGAGGGAGGGAGTGAGGGGAGGGGAGAGAGAGGAGGGAGGGAGGGGAGAGAGAGGAGGGAGGGAGGGAGGGGAGAGAGAGAGGAGGGAGGGAGGGAGGGAGGGGAGAGAGAGGAGGGAGGGAGGGAGAGAGAGAGAGAGAAGAGGGAGAGAGAGGAGAGGGAGGGAGAGAGAGGAGGGAGGGAGGGAGAGAGGGGAGGGAGAGAGAGGAGGGAGGGAGGGAGAGAGGGGAGGGAGAGAGAGGAGGGGGCATAGGGAGGGGAGAGAGGGGAGGGAGAGAGAGGAGGGAAGGGAGAGAGAGGAGGGAGGGAGAGGAGGGAGGGAGGGAGGGGAGAGAGAGGAGGGAGTGAGGGGAGAGAGAGGAGGGAGGGAGGGAGGGGAGAGAGAGGAGGGAGGGAGGGAGGGGAGAGAGAGGAGGGAGGGGAGAGAGAGAAGAGAAGAGAGGGGAGGGATGAGGAGATTTAGTATAAAAAATGTCCCTTTTACTTTTAGTATTGGACCTCAGGCATAAAGAGTAAAGTGCAAGCTCTTCAGTACACTCGCACACTTTCTATAGTAGGGCAAGAAAGATAAATATTAATACTGACAAAATTGAAGAAAAAAAAAAAACCACTAAGCGTTTATATCCAGATCTCACAAATGTACAAAGCAGATATTCCTTTAAATACGACGTTTAGCTGCAGACACGTATGGAATATAAATCTGCCACTAATGCTAAAAATAAGTCTTGTGCAGGCTGAAGAGAAGCATTTAATGAGACAACCGGTGGCAACTGTATGTGCAGGTGTTCATTCCAAGGATTATAAAGAAAATATTGGGAATGGAGGCTGGGAAACCTCACAAAAATGTGTATATGTGAGCAGCAGGTATCCAAGTTCTAAGGCACAGATAGGAAAGTCCCAATAAAGATATGAATATGTGCTATATGTAATGTAATAATAGAAAATATTACTAAGGATCGGCCGTCACTCAGCTCAAGAGATCCTCCCACCAGACAGCTCAGGATATCAGCATCTATCTCATTACTGATGTTTGGCTTCCATTGGATATGCTAAAAAAGGAAGAAAAGAGAGACTCCATGGAGCCGAATATAGTGTAGGATTTCAAAACAATATTTTATTAAAATGTTAAAGGCATATGTCAGTTTCCTGGATTATGAAGCATTGGATAGAGGAGAATTAGTAGTGTATGCAAACAATTGTTGCATGGAAAAAATACCAAAATAAACAACAACAAACTCACCCTAATGTTTGTTAAATCTCTTGAGTTTGCAAGCAGTAGCTTTTGTGAGTTAACACTCATAATTCCTTTTGGCCAATCACAGACCGCTAATAAATTTTAATACATTGTAACAATAAGTAATGGCTGTTTGTGCAGGAGGGAATCATGGGATGTGTACGAAGCAGGAGGAGCCAGACACTGGTATGTAGATCTCTGCATTACGCTGCTGTTGGCTTAAAAGGTTAGAATAGGGTAAAAGTCTGTACCCAAATGCAGTGTTTCTGTTGGTAGGTACACTGTGTCTATGTAAGCAGCTCTGGGGGTGTGGAAAACAAGTTTTATTTTTAAATAAAATAAATCTGTATGTGTATAGAATGACTCCATGTAGTGTGTGTGTCTGATATAAGCAGCAGGTGTTAGATTAGGGAGAGGAAGACTTAACATATACCTTTAAGAAATATATTTAAAAATGATTTCCTTTTAAAACAAGCTACGCAAACAAATCCTACATATATACTCCTTTCGGAATAATACTTCTTCAGGGTATGGCTTTCCATTTGGCTCGTTAGGTGTCAAACTGCGGGTAGATACCTTAATTCAAATTAGGTGAAGACAAGACCACTCTGGTGGGAGGATCTCAAGTGGCGTGACACACAAAATATAGAACTAAAATACAATACTTTCAAAGAGACTCAAAGTATTTTTAGGTTATTCTTGAAGGAAATGATCTATATATTGTAATAGGAATGATCCAGTTTAGAAAGCAATGGCTGAGAAGTTTAGCATTGTCCATTGTGTATTTGCATGCAAATGAGCAGCTCCTGAATACTAATGAGCTGATTAGAATTACAGGCTGCGTGTCTGTCCCTGTTGTGGCCAAAACAATAACCCACAATGTTATCATTCAGTCATATCACCTCCCCCACGCTTATCAAGTACTTTGAGCCTTGGATTAGTTTACGGAGCCGCACATTACCTGCAAAATCAATGCTGTATTTCTCAGGAATGATTAACTGTAGCAAAAAAGGCTAGTACAATGTACAACCAGTTTTTATACACTAAAATGAAACCAACTTCTTCTATTGCAAAGTTATTTTACTGTTTAAAGACAAATTATGAGTACGAATGTTATCACGAGAGCTCTGATTTCCGTTCGGATCTCTTCTGTATAAGAAATAGTGAAATCGCTAAATATGACCAAAAAATTTGATTACCCAATAAAAGTCTAATTTGCAGAAACACAAGCCCAGCTTTCCTAATATGTCAATATACGGCGATATTCACATGGGTCGGCGATTGGATGGGCCACAAACAACTTTTATTTCTCCCAATAAAGACCGTGCGATGGTTTATTACAGTCATTAAATAAAAAATAAAGTTCAGCTGGAACAGCAAAGGAATTACCGATCTCACGTTGCCCATATATACGATAATAAAAATATATTTATATTCTAAAATAAGAGAAATAAAAAAGATGCTTCCTAAGTATCGGCAACCAGTTGTAAAAAGTACTTCTTTTTTGCTTTTAAAAAGTCACTTTTTAAACACATAAATACAGATTATGCAATAGACGCGCCGGTATTTTCCAACTCTATAACAAGGTCAAAGCTCACAAAGACGTAATATAGGTCTGTTAATGTTTAATTCTGGAATGAAAGCGAAATAAAACTCGATTGTTATGTTGAGGGGAGAAAAAAAAAATACGTCTGTCTGGATACTAGATATTGTAAGATTCATAAAATAAAATATTTTCGTTGCGCCGCTTTGTGCGTGGGGTTGCCTTATAAGCAAATATTGAATTTTCCTGGATTATATATATATATAATATCCCTGGGCATCTATTTACTTGTATGTACTTTATTTTATTATGAAGCTCTTATAAGCTCTGTTTTTTGTATGCCTAAAATCAAACAAACAGTCCCTGTATGGGTCTGCCCATTGCAGCTTATGTAGATACAGGGCTGTAGTGTCCTAGTCTATCAGGTAGCACATCTCAGCACGTTACGGTGATAGTCACTGATTGGTTAGTTTGAGACACTGTACAGTCCGTATTAAAGATTCTGTGTCTGCATAGGTTGCAGGGCGCAGACCCATACAGGGACTATTTGTTTCATTTTAGGCAGTAGAAACAGAGCTTATAAGCAGTACTTAATAAAATAAAGTACATGTCAGTAAATAGATACCCAGGGATATTATATACTTAGTAAAATACAGGAATCTTCCGTATCCCTTTAATAATAGTAGCGTATGGCGGCTGTGCGCCAGCTGTGCCAAGTGATGTAGGTGCGATGCCCAACAGCCACAAACTGGCGCACGATACAGGACGGAGACTCAAAAATGGCCTTTTTAGCAAAAATACATTTCCCATGTTGTAGCACGCACTGCTTTTAGAAATGTATTTTTTTGAAGCACGCCTTTTATATTCTCTTTTACAGCAGTTACATCATCAGACTTACCTGGGGATATTCCACGTATGTGACATACATGGAGCAGTTGCACATGCAGCAAACATTAGGACATGCAAATAATTGCTGCCGATACCCTGCGTGGAAGTAGATACTCCCTGCCGGTACTTTGACACCTGCCGGGTGTAATAACGCCCCAAGTGAAAATGAAGGTACGGCAGCAGAGCATTGCGCTGCCTGTGATGTCACTGCAGTTTATGATACTCTGATAATAAGGAGAGCCGCCGCACTATAGGACACAAATACGCCGCAACCTGGCACTCTCTGGGGGGGTGTAATCCACATAAACACCAGCAGCTGAGTATGCCATGAGCATAAAAGTATTTTTAGGTAAAAGCACGGCTTCCAGATTTCCTGATGGCTTGGAGCCAAAGGTGATGTGTTCTATGAATGCGATTATGTATCTATAGAGATAGTGGCTCGTTCACTTGTTTGTTTATTCAGATACGCCTTTATCGCTCGGTTTTACCCTCATCTTATCGCACGCATAGAAGCTCACGTTTACCAATAACCTTTATTCTCTTTTTTTGTACTAGAGAAAATACATGAAATCTATAGATATTGTGGGTTGTTTATTCTCCTCTTCTAAGTTACAGGTCACCTTCTGGATGGCAACCGTGAAGGAGTTTGTGTGCCTCAATGAAGCTGTGAGCTATACCATGATGGGCAGGTCTTAGCAGAGAGGTCAGACAGATTGCGGTCCACTGGAGAAGGAACTGGCAAACCACTCCAGTATCTTGGCCATTAAAACCTTTTGGATAGGCACAACCAGACAGGATGTTCCTGGTGTGCTAAGGTCCATAAGGTCATGATTGGTCACGGTTCTATCATTGCTTTTAAATGGTGCAGAGTTACCTTTTAGAGCGCTCATTATGTTGTGGTGATCACCAGAGCTTATGGGAAGATAAAGCTGGAATGATCCGAGGTCCTGAAAGGACCACAAATTACAAGCATCCTCGAAATTATTATTTACTCTACACAGCAATAGTATTTTTTTCCTCTTTAGGGATAGTACTGGGGGAAATCAAAGCAAAAAGCGGATTTTGTGTTGCAGAATATATACAGCATATTGGCATTTGCAGGGTTTTTGGATAGTGTGGCCTGTCAGTACACGACAAAATGCATGGAGGGTAACTAAAGGATTACTTGTTGTTCAGTCGTATCCGATTCTCGGTGACCATATAGATGCAGCTCATTAGGCACATCTGTATGTGTTTCTGGTTATGCTCAGCCATACGATTTTCATGGCAAACATACTACAGTGGGTTGCTAGTTCCTTCTCTAGTGGACCACGGTTTGTCTGACCTCTCAGCTATGACCTGCCCATCTTGGGTATAGCTCACAGCTTCATTGAGGTACGCAAGCCCCATCACCACAACAAGGTAGCGATACAGAAGGGAAAACGATTACTTAAGTTATATATAAAACAAAAATAGTGAAATAAACGTCAACTTTACATCTCAATCTATTTCCTCAGCACCCTGTGTAGCACAGCATAGATAACGTCTATGTCTCTTTAAGAAAACGGAGGCTCTTACAAGTATTGCCCACATAATACGATCTCCGCTTTTGCCCAGCAGCGATATTTATTTAGGTCTCACTTATTTTTAGCCGGTCTATTTGTGTAGGGGTACAAGAACACGACAATTATCACGGTATTTCCAGTGCCGCACTTGTGTCACATAATTAGGGCGACGCGCAACGCACGCAAGTACCCCTGGGAAATGGAACAAGATAAAAGCTGTGGAAACCTGGAATCAAACCAAGAGCATATTATGTAGGGAAATAACTGGAGCTTGTACCTTTAATTACACAAAATACATTGTAATGCCTCGGTCGGACCCTGGAGGAATCCATAATACATTGGTGGGAGTGTGTGAGAGGAGAGCTGTGGTTGCTTCAAAGCCTGTGAAGGGGAAGGGGTGTGGTGCACGTTCAATCTGATACATTATCTAACAAAGACTATTGACCTCTCCCTTTTCCTCCAATTCTCCCCCAACAGAGATAAAAAAAATTACATCCTCATGATCCAGCTCTCAGGAGGCGATGTAACAAATACAAACCTTCCGGTCCTATCCGGTTATGCTGGTGCAGCACAAAGCAGCAGCAGTGGGGGTGACCATCCGCTAGATGGCGCTGCCAATATTCTGGTGCCATATCATAGAGTCAAGGCTTAGGTAAGCTGTTAGGGTTGGGATTAGGGTGAGGGTTAGGCTAACATTATAAGCTTAGGACGTCTCTCACGTATCAGCAGCTCTGCAAAATATTGGCAGTGCCATCTCGCTGTTGGAGGCCGTATAGCAGCTGCGGACCTGTGCCGCAGCTATAACAGGATAGATCCAATCTTTCTAAACAAACATACACCCACACAACTTAGAGAAGGGCGGAGGATTGCAATAGTATGAATATTGCATTTTATGATTTATTTTACCACAACAATCATTTAACTTATGGTGGGCAAAACCGTGACAGAAGTCGTGCAATAACCTCTCCCCTCTTCCATGTTGCACCATCCCATTGGGCCCTCAAGTCCTTGCAGTACAGTTAAAGTGAATATAAATTCTATGTTAGTTGATGTAATTATTGTTTTTTTTAATTTATGTCCGTTTAGTTTTAACGTTTTGTATCAAGAAACAACCATCAGGTTAAATTAAAATTTAAAAAAGTGAAAATTCTGGGTCTTGGAACGGATTATTTAAATTTACATTGTTCCCTATGGGAAATGCTACCTCGGTACTCAACCTTTTTGGTACTCAACCTGCTTTTTATGATGTGTCTATCATTGCAGTCAATATGTATCAATGCACATCTCCAGTTTGTCAACCTAAAGCTCACTTGAGTGTTACTTATATTACATTTCTTGTGGTCTCCTTTTTTGGTTGCAGAGTAATAATAAGGGAAGCTTTCATTTGAGTTAAAGACATATCTAAATGTCCTGGATTATGAATGCATCTGATAGAGGGGAATCAGTAGTGTATGCAAACATTTGGTTTTGCATGAAGAAAAACAAAGCAAAATAAACCTGAATAAATTTAACCTGAAGTTTGCAAATTTCTGGCAGTTGATTTGGAGAAGGAATGCCCCTGAAAACCATAAAATTCATAATCCATTTTGGCCAATGAAAGGCAGATACAACATCACATATTGCCGCTTTGGATCTCTGCAATGTGCTAATGTTGGCTTTATGTATTTAGAGGGGTAGTATGAGGGGGAGGGTTTCGAAGGGGGAGGGTTTCGAAGGAGGAGGGGGAGGGTTTAGAAGGGGAAGGGGCAGGGTTTAGAAGAGGGGGGGAGGGTTTAGAATGAGGGGGGGTTGAGGAGGAGGAGCGGGGTTGAAGAGGAGGAGTGGGGTTGAAGAGGAGGAGTGGGGTTGAAGAGGAGGAGTGGGGTTGAAGAGGAGGAGTGGGGTTGAAGAGGAGGAGGGGGGTTGAAGAGGAGGAGGGGGGTTGAAGAGGAGGAGGGGGGTTGAAGAGGAGGAGGGGGGTTGAAGAGGAGGAGGGGGGTTGAAGAGGAGGAGGGGGGTTGAAGAGGAGGAGGGGGGTTGAGGAGGAGGAGGGGGGTTGAGGAGGAGGAGGGGGGTTGAGGAGGAGGAGGGGGGTTGAGGAGGAGGAGGGGGGTTGAGGAGGACGGGGGGGTTGAGGAGGACGGGGGGGGTTGAGGAGGACGGGGGGGGGGGTTGAGGAGGACGGGGGGGGGGGGTTGAGGAGGACGGGGGGGGGTTGAGGAGGAGGGGGAGTTGAGGAGGATGAGGGAGGTTGAGGATGAGGAGGGAGGTTGAGGATGAGGAGGGAGGTTGAGGATGAGGAGGGAGGTTGAGGATGAGGAGTGGTGTCGAGGAGGGAGGTTGAGAATGAGGAGGGGGGGGGAAAGACACAGGGAAGGGAGAGGGGAGAAGAGACATGGGAGAGAGAGGGGGGACAAAGAGGGCACAAGAGGGACACAGGGGGCAGCACATTTCCCCCCCTCGGCTTATACTCGAGTCACTCATTTTACCCAGTATTTTGTGGTAAAATAGGTGCCTCGGCTTATACTCGAGGATATACAGTACCTAATATCTTTTTATAAGGGTAATACCATGGGTTGTACCATCTAGAAAATATATATGCTGTTATTTCAGTGCTCATCAAGCCTTAGATTTCAGCAGAATTACCGCAATCATGCTCCATAAGGTCGGATCATGCCAACTAGCGCAGGAGATTGCGGTCACTCATATGAGACCCGACGCGCGTTTCATCACACTATCAACAAGACATGACGAGCCACAGCTGATTGCTGTGATGAATCCCATGTAGTTAAAGTGGAGAGACTTAAAAGAACCCCTGTAGTTTGGTAAAATCTTCACATGCTTGTGGAGTATGTAACAAAACAACATTAGCCGGTATGCAAAACAGGAACGCATTTCAGAAAAAATCTTTAGATGACTGATCGCATCGTGGGATTCCATATTAGTCTGGTAGTCTGTTTGAGTAGGAGGGTTATCCTATGGGGCCTTATTCTGCCTTTTAAATCTATTGCCACGGGTCTATTCGAAGATGGTATCTTTAACATAAATGAATACAGATCATATATGCATCTACTTTTCCTCCCAGGTTTCTACTCCTATTACAAAGACAAATGTCCGGCATAATTAAAGGGACTATGTCACACTAAGAGGAAGGTGAGTTAACCTCAAAAAGCATAAAAAAATGGCTATACATTGTGCTAGCATCATAATAATAATAATAATAATAATAATAATAATATAAATGAAAAGTTGTAATTATTTATTTAAAACTGCATAAAATTATTTCGAACATTTTCAAGTCAAGCTCTTTAAAACAAAATAAATAGGAGACGTGAGTGGTCTGTAAAAGTAAAATTAATCCGCAACCTGTACAACAACATGGAGGATTCTCTAAGTACAAACCCTATTTGAATTGGCACCCGGCCGGCTATGGTGACCAGTGATAACCACACAATGACACGTATGACTCACCCTCGGATGACAGGCCTTGTATGTTTATTCCTTTCGCTGCCAGGAAACTCAAGCACGCATCTATATTTTCAATCTAAAGAAAACAGAAAAGACACATTAGAAACAAAGGTGTGCGATTGCAAGGGATCCCCTGTAGTGTCAACGGCATTTGGTTACCGGACACTAGGGAATTTTACGTATGTGGTTTTCATGTATGTGGCCTGCATTAGACTAAAAGGGGCAATGTACGGCACCAACATGTCATATGCTGTAAATTGCAACAAGATAAAAAACTTTGCAATATACTTTTTTCTGTAATGCAAATTCCTGCCTTTTTCAATCCTTTAATAGGAGGTTTTACTCCTCATTTACTGTACAATCTCATAAAAGTATCATAGTGAGAAAAATCCCTCGGGGTCTATTAGACCAGGATGAATGAATATTTTATCAACATTTTTATTATTATATTTGTTGTTGTTCAGTACTTCAGTCATGTCCAATTCTCAGTGACCATATGGACGCAGCACACCATGCACATCTGTCTGTTTCTGGTTGTGCTTATCCATATAGTATTCTTGGCAAAGATACTGGAGTGGTTTGCCAGTTCCTTCTCCAGTGGACTGCAATTTGTCAGACCTCATTTTGAGTGAGCCTGAATGGCATAATAGATTCCCTGGTGGTACAGTGGTTAGGAATCTGTGCTTTCACTGATGCGACCTGGGATTGATTCCAGTCAGAGAACCAAGAGGTCACGCCAAGCAGGGTTGGGCCTGGTTAGTACTTGGATGGGAGACCACCTAGGAATACCAGGGGCTGTATTCTGTGGCCCACTGGAGAAGGAACTGGCAACCCACTACAGTATCTCTGCTATGAATACCAAGGGGATCAGCATGGTGTGTTGTGGTCCATGAGGTCACGGAGAGTCGGACACAACTGAACAACACACACAGTATAACTCACAGCCTTATTGATGTACACAAGCCCCTTTAAAACAACAAGGTAGCAATCCAAAAGGGCAATATTATATTACCTAGGTTTAAAAAGACCTCATTATAATGCCAGATAAATAAATATGACTAATCCAAGGGGACCTTGTCAGTTAGTACTAGAAACGGCATGCTAACCTGCGCATAGTTATACGTCCGGATGCAGCCATGAGCCGCAGCATCTACACAGAGCTGATTTTAGGCAAAAAATAAATATATTGGAAGAAAAAAAAAAAGTAAAGCTATATGCAAGAAGAGTAGGGCTTGTTATGCAGTCAGTGTATAGTATTATAGAGGTCAATGCCATGCCAGGAAGCATAGTGACAGTGCTGACCAACACTATCAGCTTCATACAATCATAGGACATTGCGATGTATTTATTGGGACTAGATACTCCGTCATCATTGCAGCCAAGGTGAGGGGGCAGCACCGTCACTATGCTTCCGGGAAGAAAGAAAATGTGATCCGGTCCATTTAATATCTAGTGACCATACTCCCTATATTTAAGACGGACATCCACTTTTCCCAGTAATATGTATGCCTACGTCGCTGAATTGTTTTTTGTCTTCTTGTACTGCAGTGCTCGAGGGCTGAAATCATTTGGATTACCAGAATATACGTCCATGAGGTCCAGTCACCGCCTGGATCATTTTGATTTAATTAAAGGAATATGAAGTCTCTGAACTTTACTAGATATATACTATACCTTTGTAACTACTTATAAAAATAAATTACATAAAAGTAAAAAGTGCTTATAAGCTCTGTATTTGCTGCTTAAAAAAATCAAACAAATAGTCCCTGTATAGGTCTGCCCTCTGCTCCATATACAGACACAGACTCTGCAGGTCTGAATGTGCCGTACAGTGTTCTAGCCTATCCAAGACCGCTTCTGGGCATGTCGCAGAATGTTACGTATGGTCACTGATTGGTTGGTTTGAGATCCTGCACTCCTACTACTACAGAGTCTGTGTATTCATGAACTGCAGAGGGCAGGCACATACAGGGACTATTTGTTTGATATAGTACATAAATAGATACCTAGGTATATCTGGATATGCGGGGTAGTATCATAGCCAATCAGGGAACCACGTCTCTGCTGCATGTGGCTGAATGTTACAGAGAGACCCTGCAATCCCACTACTATAAACTCTGTGTCTTCATGAGCTGCGGAAAGCAGATTCATGTAGGGACTATTTGGATGATTTGAGGCAGAAAGAGAGAGCTTAGAAGCAAATTTTTAAATAAAGTGCATACAAGTAAATAAATATACAGGTATATTGTATACCTAGTAACATCCAGAAACATGCCTTATCCCTTTAATATGTTGGCGTGCTACAAATAAAAGGATAATATTAATAATAATAATAATAATGCTCGAGGCTAGCGCTCGAGGACTGGAGTCGGACAGACCTGCCCTAAATGAATAATTCTGCTGCAGTTTCCGTCCTTATATTCTAGTCACGGACAGACTGCAGTAACACGCTGGCTTTGGCAGCCGCTCCGCATCCCCGGAATGGATCTCACTCCTCTCCATGTGTTACTGCAGTCACTAGGGGGGCCGCAATAAAAATAGAGCAGCTCCAACGGTCACCCCGAAACATGCCGGAGCGACACGGACTGAACTCACACGTCTGGGCTGCAGCAAGTGGCACGGATTAATCCGGGCTAAAAACAGCAGCGTTATGTTATAGGCAAAAATATACATAGATCTAAACAAAACCCGCAGGAAGTACACTAAATAAATGGCAGATGGATCCTTTGTATGACCGTTACGAAGAAATGTGATCGATAAACTTGCTATGTTTAAATAGTAATATCACAAATAATGAGCCTGACTTTAGGAAATATTGATCCCTATTTTGCTCCAGTGGCCAGTAGCTTGATTTATAACAGGGGTTGATTTATTTCAAATATAGGAGCCAGCTAAACATTTTTAGGAGCCAGGGTATTGATTATATATAGAAATTAGTATATATCACATATAATAGTTGTTTGTGGTAATTACAAATGTTGGTCACACAAATACGCAAGACTTTGAAATCTTGAAATGACGGGGGCTGCAATGAGCGCCAAAGGCGCTCATCGCGAGGCAACCAAGACTATAAAAAAATTACGGCTTTTTACAGACGTAATTTTTTTTCAAGCCTGTAACTCGGAAGCCGTCGGAAGACCGGAAAAAAAAGACGCAACCTCACACACAGCGCAGGGGGAGAGGTAGGGAGCCTGCGAGTGAGGGTGCAAGTTAAATTGGTGTTTTTGGGAGGTCTGAATATCGGCTATGCAGGGAAAAAATGTTGGCCATAAAGATGTAATTTTTTATAAAAAGGTTCACAACGAGGCCAAAGCCCCTCATCGTGAGGCACGCAAGACTTATAGAGGGAGAAGGAGGAGAAAGACACAGGGGAGGGAGAGAGGGGAAACAGACACAGGGGTCAGACAGCGGGGAGAGGCTCGCGATGAGCGCCAAAGTCGCTCATTGCGGACCTCATGATGAGCGCCGAATGTGCTAATCATTGGTCTGGGGATGAGCAACAAAGGGGCGGGTTGGAACATGCCTGCAATGAGATCTCCCTGTGGGGCCTGTGATCAGTGCCAAAGGCGCTCATTGTGAGGCCCGTAGAGTAGAGGGGGAGAACAACAACTACTTTAGCAATTGGATGTTATGCAAAATGGATTTTCTTGCAGTCAACAAACCAAAAACAATGCATGCAGACTCCCAGTTAGTAGCATAACATGAGTGAATCAGAAAAGCTTACTGGTATGTAAAAATGATTAGATTTCATTTTTAAGTTTATTTCAAGAAATACATTTTTAATAACACACAACTAATGCTCTTCGGTACCCATTATACCACGTCTGGATCCTCTGCTGTCTCTGAGCCAATACTATAAAGGTTTTATCTATTAATAGGTTTATTGCGATACCTTGGCGGTGGGATAATGACGTGTAATAATAAGACACACTGACTGGCCGTGCACAAACACATCATATTGTGGGTTTTCCTCCGTGAGCTGCTGTTCCCAGGCAATGAATCAGAAGGACGTGTTACATATTGCGCCTGCAGCCATGTCTTTATCTACACGGAGCAGGTATCCTCATGTTACACGGCTACAAACCCCCGTCGCCTTATGCTGACCCCAATTTGGGGCCGTGCCTCCAAGTCATATGTGAGCTAGGGAGACACAACTATCCAGGGTAATCCGGGCTCTCCCTGTAGGCCTTGGTTGGGACATGGATCTGGTAACAAACACAACCTCTCCGTATCAGGGATTTGTGTTCACATTTGTATGTCTAAAAATAAAGTAAAAAAATGTATTTCCTGCTGAGAATTCAGAGAAATAGTGTATCTGCTCTGCACTCTGGGAAACTGGGCAGGGACATTTAAATGAGCTCACAATGGATTTTTGTTCTTTAATCCAATACCACTTGCATGGCTATTTTTAGCATATGACTGTTGTATGACACTGAATAGGATGGATTATGAACTATTTAGGGCACCTACCCACAGACAGCCGTTACAATCTTAAATGGATCTCATCAGTGTGGGGCCGGTACCAAAGTACTGCTATAGATTTAGTGGGATCCTGTGAACCACATCATCATTTATCGGGTTTATGACTTGAAAAAGAGTTGCGTCTCTCAAAAGCTTGTCCTCTAATGTATGTCCAAATAAAAAGTGACATAGTATGTATCTATGTGGGTATAGAAGGTGACAGTGTCAGGTGAGAATAGGAATGGGACTTATGTTATCCCTATATCAGCTACATGTGGCTAATATGAAAATGTAGATTATGATAAAAAGACGAAGATCATGGCAAAGAGAAAAAACTCAGCTCCTGGAAAATACACAGGGCAGAAGTGGAGGCAGTGGCAGATTTTATTTTCTTTGGATCCAAGATCCCTTCAAATGGTGACTGCAGTCATGAAATTAAAAGATGTAGCAATGGCAAGCTTGGACAAGCTATTAAAAAGTAAATATATATCACTATCAAAGCTCTGCATAGTTAGGTCTCCAGTATTCCCAATAGTAACATATGGATGGGAGAGCTGGACTAGAAAGTCTGAGCGCCGTAGAATTGATGCCTTTGAATTGTGGCGTTGGAGAAAACTGCTTAGAGTCCTTTGCGCTGCAAGTAGATCCAATAAATCAATACTTCAGGAAATTAAGACAAACTGTTCACTGGAAGGTTTGATCATGAGGCTGAAGCTCAAATATTTTGACCATATCTTGAGACGGCTGGATTCCCTAGGAGAAACTCAAAGATAGAAGGCACACAAAGAACGGGGAGGCAAAGGTGGATAGATGAGGTAATTGCCAGACTCCAGCCACTGCCCAACTAATGGTTTCAAATGGTCATAGAGAGTGTGACACGACTGAACGACTAAACAACAACAAAAAGTGTATACAAAATGCTTGATGCCTTAGCCTGATTGGAAGCTCACCACGGGGCCCCTGAACTGCCTATAAAAATTACTAACTATTGAGTACTGATAGTAATGTAAGAGTCACCCATCCTAGAAGAAGGTATACGGCAATACAGCATACATCTCCCAAGAAGTGCGCACCCACAGTTATTACATGGATATAGAAAGGGTCTCATTTACTGGAGAAAAGTACTCCAATATAAACATAATTGTGATCTGTTGTAATACAAAATTCTGAACAGACATAGATGTAGAAGTCCATTTATCTTCATTACCCCACTGTGAATCTGAAATAATTACTGGTTAGCTCTGGCATTTAATTTATAAAGACAATAAGTAACTTCTACATCAATGTTAAGGCACTTCCACTTAAAATGTCAATGAAAACTAATTGTGTTCTATTTAGGTACTTTTTAAATAAACAGAACCTTTTCTGTGTCTCTTTAAAAGAAAAGGCAGGACAGCTGTTAACCCTTTTGTCGCCAGCTTGTGTAAACAGTATATTTTTGGCAAGTGTCAGTCATTTCTTCTAAAGCCACTTATCTATGTTTCCATTGCAATATATTTGATCTACCTTCCCATTGCAATATATTTGATCTACCTTCCCATTGCAATATATTTGATCTACCTTTCCATTGCAATATATTTGATCTACCTTCCCATTGCAATATATTTGATCTACCTTCCCATTGCAATATATTTGATCTACCTTCCCATTGCAATATATTTGATCTACCTTCCCATTGCAATATATTTGATCTACCTTCCCATTGCAATATATTTGATCTACCTTTCCATAGCAATATATTTGATCTACCTTCCCATTGCAATATATTTGATCTACCTTCCCATTGCAATATATTTGATCTACCTTTCCATTGCAATATATTTGATCTACCTTCCCATTGCAATATATTAGATCTACCTTCCCATTGCAATATATTTGATCTACCTTTCCATAGCAATATATTTGATCTACCTTCCCATTGCAATATATTTGATCTACCTTTCCATTGCAATATATTTGATCTACCTTTCCATTGCAATATATTTGATCTACCTTTCCATTGCAATATATTTGATCTACCTTCCCATTGCAATATATTAGATCTACCTTCCCATTGCAATATATTTGATCTACCTTCCCATTGCAATATATTTGATCTACCTTTCCATTGCAATATATTTGATCTACCTTTCCATTGCAATATATTTGATCTACCTTCCCATTGCATTATATTGGCCCCAATCAGAGCCATGTTTAGCCGATCTATGAGCAGGATGTATGGATGATACGGTCGTTTCTAGCATTGTTTTATATGGCACTTCGAGGGTAGAGGTAGAGGGCTGATATGATAGAAACCTTCAAATATATCACAGTCCAGGAGGTAAAACAAGAGGTCCTGATTTAAAACTGGATGATGGAAACAAGTGAGAATATGCAAAAGTAATAATTTACAGAAAGGGAAGTAAATAAGGAGCAGCCCTCATGCCGCTGTGGTCGGGACAAACTCAGTAAGGAAATGAAGTGTCAAGGGTATAAGCATCAGGTCTTCCCCGCAATTTATTAAAAAACGGGGAAATACACGGGCCTGAAAATAAAGATCAGATTTTAGGACATTATTTTAATATCCATAAATAAATATAATTGTCATTTTTTATATTATTGTGATTTGAAGGTTTTGTCTTATTGTCAGATTCATATATATATATCCCATTGCATGTGGCATATTCCTGCTTCCCATAGAGGATTTATATTAAAGCACAGATAAAGTATATGCCTACTTGTAAAATAGAGCTCAGAAAAAAACCAAGGAAGTATTAATATTTTATCTTAATGTTAACGGCAGTTTATTAAAAAAAAAAATAATAATTGTGTGTGTATATAATTATAAATGTATAAATATATATATATATATATATATATATATATATATATATATATATATATATATATATATATAAATGTGAGAGAGAACAAAAGAGAAAGAAAAAAAAGAGAAAGAGAAAAGAAAAAGAAAAGAGAAAGAAAAAAAAGGAAGAAAAAAAAGAAAGAAAAAAAAGAAAGAAAAAAAAAGAGAGAAAGAGAAAAGAAAAAAGTGACAAAGAACAAAAAAAAAAAAAAAAGAGAAAGAAAAAAAGAGAGAAAGAGAAAAGAAGAGAGAAAGAGAGAGAAATATCAACTGAAAAATAAGTAAAAAATTGAAATCTTACCATTTGTGACCTGCTCTTTGGGCAGCCATTGATGTCCTCAATCTTCTCGTTTGCTGGAAGATAAAGAAATGAGACGTTATCAATAATAAGACCGGATCCGACGGCTAATTCCGGGACACTTGCCACTGGACAGATCTCACAGCCCAAGCTGGTGGCCGCCTTATTACAACTAAATGTGTGACATACTGAGAGCCTTGCAGGGAGCCGGGGGATTTCTCAGGGGCTGGCCCACCCCGGACAGCTGAGGAAAGGTCATCTAGGGAAGGGAGACAACTGCTCATACCTCGCTTTCTAAACTTACAGAAACATTTAGCAAACAATCCATCAAACATGGCAGCGAACCTGCGTGAAGAACCACGTCTTCCAGTCTGAAGATCATAATAATAATAATAATAATAATAATAATAATAATAATAATAATATATGCATATGAATGCATCTGCGTCACGCCTCCGGTTACGTGGTCATAAGACAGCGTGTAAAATTGACGGTAATAATTTCACACATGTGGACTTTGCCAGGACGTCTGAAAATATCACTGTAATTTGGGGAGTATGTAACAAAATAACATTAGCACACGCAAGGCTGGAAAGTAAAAGACATTTTAAAGGAAATGTTATATTTAGCAGTTTGCTTGTGTCATGGCTGCCTCTTGCTTGAGGGGGAGGTTATACTTATTGAGGTATGTTGTTAAATGGCAGTACAATATGTCTGCTGTCATTAATTCAAAATTAAATGAAAGGCTGTAATTATATACTTAATTTTAAAAATGTTGCACATTATCAAATATAGTTCTTCTAAGGAGTATACAATAAATAAGATACGTCAGAGGTTCTTTAGACAAGAGGCCGGTGCAAAATATGGAAAATAGGTGACTGTAGGGGTAAATAGAAAACACACTATATATATATATATATATATATATATATATATATATATATATATATATATATATATATATATATATATATATACACACACACTATATATATTGCAGTATCCTCTTGGTTTCCTGACTGGGAATCGAACCCAGGTCGCAGAGGTGAAAGCACCGAATCCTAGCCACTGGAACACCAGGATCCCTACTGTGATATTACTCGTTCACAATGAATTCCTACAACCAATTGCAACACTGCATAAGGTAAAATGTACAATTATGGGTAAAAACAAGTACTTCATCAATTAAATGTTTTTAAAAAATTGCATTTTCCTACAGTAACTACTGAAACCTGCAATATTTAGCTGCCAATCATCCTTTCTGATTCACCCACAAAGAAATACATATTGTAATATTTTGATAATGAGACCCCATTCTCTAGACTACTTGATTCGCCCCCGAGGCTTTGCTTCTAATGTCTTCTTGTCTGCACATAAATAGACTAGGCATGCTCAGACCCAGGCAGCTGCCTGGAAGCCAATAGAAGGAGGGCCTCAGGCATTGATGTCTCATAACAATCTGGTCTGCAGGTGGATCAGAAAGGCTGACTGACAGCCACATTTTGCAATGTTAAACAGTTTACTGTAAAAAAAAAAAAAAAAAAGTAAGGCGCATGAGTTTAGACAAGTGTGGCCGACAGATGTGCCTGGCGATCCGTAGGGCCACGGGGTGTCGGACATGACTGAACGGCTAAACAATTACAACTACCTATGGTCAATATGGAACAATCCTGTTATGTGCGAGCACAGGAAGCGCACCGTTGATGTACCAATGTAGCTGTCTCTGAGTGGCCAGTAAGTGGTTAGGGTTTTTTGGGTTAGGTTTAGAGGGTTAGGGTTAAGGCCGGTAAGTGTTAGAGGCTTAGGAAGTTACTTTTAGGGGGTTAGGAGGTTAGAGTTAGGGCCGGCAAAGGGTGTAGGGGGCTTATTGTTAGGGGGGTAGATTTAAGGTTATGGCCGGTAAGTGGTGTAGGGGGTTAGGGCCGCAAGGGTTTAGGGGCTTAGGGTTAGGGTGGGTAACTGGTGTAGGCGGTTAGGGTTAGGGGCTTAGGGAGTACATCGGGACACAGGACGGGAGCGCCCCCGGGGGCTTCCTGTGCGTACACATAACAGGATAGATCCGTCAACACTCCGCAATGATAAAATCCCAAACACTCACATGGGATGCAATAGCTGTTCTGTAGACGCAGGTTCGTTAGATATGTAAATGTGCCCGGCTACTGTTTAAGAGCCTTAAATATGTTAACGACTTTAATTGTAAAGCAAATACCCAACAGACATCATTGAGAGGCAAATCCCAAGGAGGACACACAGGAAGCGAGGAATTTACTGAAACTGGAGGGTATCAGAGCCCAAAGCACTTTAGGATAATCAGAGCAATCCCTGGGGAGTGGTCCCAGGACCATCAGAGGCCGTTTCCAGCTCGTAAAGATAAGATGCAGTTTTACACCCTGTTTGCTTTAAGACAATACGACAGGAACCTCCAAGGAAGATGCAGACGGAGGGTCAGTGTGTCTGGTAAGAGACGCAACTAGACATTAAGGGGCCACTGAGATGTTACTCTTATGAACAACATGGCTAGATAACGGGCATTTAAAAATAAATAAATACAGCATTTCATTTTTAACTATGATTTTCATTTTATTTAAATTTTATTTAAGGGGTGACAGACATTTGCTTTTCTTCCCTAGCAGGATTAGATACTTAAATCCTAGCAGGGTTGTTTATGTGTCCAAGTCTTTCAGTCGTATCCAACTCTTTGTGACCATATGAACAGCAACACACAATGCTGATCCGCTTGGTATTCATGGCAGAGACACTGGAGTGGGTTGCCAATTCCTTCTCCAGTGGGCCACAACATACAGCTCCTAATATTCTTAGGTGGTGTCCCATGCAAGTACTGACCAGGCCCAACCCTACATGGCTTCAGGGTGGTATGACCTCTCGGTTCCCAGGTCGCAGTGGTGAAATCCTACCCACTGGACCACTAGGGTTAGGATACCCTTTTGTTATGGTTACCTTATTGTGGCCAAATGTGAGATCCAGAAGGTTTTAAAAAAGTGTGATACTCCATGTGACACCTTAACGTGCCACTCGGCTTTGCACGGATTTGAATACAGGACATTTTATCCACAGATAAATGAACCCATAATATATTCTATATATTAATCTATATATAACCAACAGTGGTGGTATGATTTCTCCTTCTGGATCGCTACCTTGTCCTGGTGAAGGGGCTTGTGTACTTCAATTAAGCTGTGAGCTATACAATGAATGGTCACCAAAGATGGGCAGGTCATAGCAGAGAGGTCAGACAAATCGCAGTCAACTGGAGAAGGAACTGGCAACCCACTCCAGTATCTTTGCCAAGAACACCACATGAATAAGCATGACCAGAGACGTAACAACAGTGCCTGGCTTGCTGCAGTTCATAGGGTCACGGGGAGTAGGGCACGACTGACTAAACAACAAAAATGTAGTATGTCTTAATGTTGAGCTTTGTTGTCCTCCCTTCTCCTTCACAACCAGCAGATATGGCCTCAGGAAAAGGCACCAGTTCTAGGACAAACTACCAAGAACCAAAAAGAGAATGATTAAGATAACATCTCTATCCGTTTCTATTAAAAGACTGCCATGATCAATAGTGACTAAATGGTTTGAGCTCCTGTAAAACAACCCTCCCACTCAGACTACAGGCAGACTTGCAGTCTTTTCCATACTACACTGGGAACACCATGGATGACAATGTGCAAGAAATCTGTTTTTATACAGTTTGCCCAAAAGGCCTCAGGCTGAAAGATTTCCAAAATGTATTAAGGGGGTATAATGTCTTATTATATTATAAGATTATTCTCACTTGAATAGATATACACGGACACTGGAGTAGGTGTAACAATGCACAGCGTCTGTGTGACCAGTTGTGTAGTTATTTGATCTTATTGTTACATGCAGCGCAGTATATCCTACGGAACAGCGAAAAGGGCCCCGGACTAAATCCTGCTCATCAGACGCTGTGACAGACCGCTAGACCGACCAGCGCACAGACGGACAGACAGACAGACCAGCGCACAGACGGACAGACAGACAGACCAGAGCACAGACGGACAGACAGACAGACCAGAGCACAGAAGGACAGACAGACAGACCAGAGCACAGACGGACAGACAGACAGACCAGAGCACAGAAGGACAGACAGACAGACCAGAGCACAGACGGACAGACAGACAGACCAGAGCACAGACGGACAGACAGACAGACCAGAGCACAGACGGACAGACAGACAGACCAGAGCACAGAAGGACAGACAGACAGACCAGCGCACAGACAGACAGACAGACAGACCAGCGCACAGACAGACAGACCAGAGCACAGACGGACAGACAGACAGACCAGAGCACAGAAGGACAGACAGACAGACCAGAGCACAGACGGACAGACAGACAGACAGACAGACCAGAGCACAGACGGACAGACAGACAGACCAGCGCACAGACAGACAGACAGACCAGCGCACAGACGGACAGACAGACAGACCAGAGCACAGACGGACAGACAGACAGACCAGAGCACAGACGGACAGACAGACAGACCAGAGCACAGAAGGACAGACAGACAGACCAGCGCACAGACAGACAGACAGACAGACCAGCGCACAGACAGACAGACCAGAGCACAGACGGACAGACAGACAGACCAGAGCACAGAAGGACAGACAGACAGACCAGAGCACAGACGGACAGACAGACAGACAGACAGACCAGAGCACAGACGGACAGACAGACAGACCAGCGCACAGACAGACAGACAGACCAGCGCACAGACAGACAGACAGACAGACAGACAGACCAGCGCACAGACAGACAGACAGACAGACCAGAGCACAGACGGACAGACAGACAGACCAGAGCACAGACGGACAGACAGACAGACCAGAGCACAGACGGACAGACAGACAGACCAGAGCACAGACGGACAGACAGACAGACCAGAGCACAGACGGACAGACAGACAGACCAGAGCACAGAAGGACAGACAGACAGACCAGAGCACAGACGGACAGACAGACAGACCAGAGCACAGACGGACAGACAGACAGACCAGAGCACAGACGGACAGACAGACAGACCAGCGCACAGACGGACAGACAGACAGACCAGCGCACAGACAGACAGACAGACAGACCAGCGCACAGACGGACAGACAGACAGACCAGCGCACAGACGGACAGACAGACAGACAGACAGACCAGCGCACAGACGGACAGACAGACAGACCAGAGCACAGAAGGACAGACAGACAGACCAGAGCACAGAAGGACAGACAGACCAGAGCACAGACGGACAGACAGACAGACCAGAGCACAGACGGACAGACAGACAGACCAGAGCACAGACGGACAGACAGACAGACCAGAGCACAGAAGGACAGACAGACAGACCAGCGCACAGACAGACAGACAGACCAGCGCACAGACAGACAGACAGACCAGCGCACAGACGGACAGACAGACAGACCAGAGCACAGAAGGACAGACAGACAGACCAGCGCACAGACGGACGGACAGACAGACAGACCAGAGCACAGAAGGACAGACAGACAGACCAGAGCACAGAAGGACAGACAGACAGACCAGCGCACAGACGGACAGACAGACAGACCAGAGCACAGACGGACAGACAGACAGACCAGCGCACAGACAGACAGACAGACCAGCGCACAGACAGACAGACAGACAGACCAGCGCACAGACGGACAGACCAGAGCACAGAAGGACAGACAGACCAGCGCACAGACGGACAGACGGACAGACAGACAGAGCAGCGCACAGACGGACAGACAGACAGACCAGCGCACAGACAGACAGACCAGCGCACAGGCGGACAGACAGACCAGCGCACAGACGGACAGACAGACCAGCGCACAGACGGACGGACAGACCAGCGCACAGACAGACAGACAGACCAGCGCACAGACAGACAGACAGACAGACCAGCGCACAGACGGACAGACCAGAGCACAGAAGGACAGACAGACCAGCGCACAGACGGACAGACGGACAGACAGACAGAGCAGCGCACAGACGGACAGACAGACAGACCAGCGCACAGACAGACAGACCAGCGCACAGGCGGACAGACAGACCAGCGCACAGACGGACGGACAGACCAGCGCACAGACGGACGGACAGACCAGCGCACAGACGGACGGACAGACCAGCGCACAGACGGACGGACAGACCAGCGCACAGACGGACGGACAGACCAGCGCACAGACGGACGGACAGACCAGCGCACAGACAGACAGACAGACAGACCAGCGCACAGACGGACAGACAGACAGACCAGCGCACAGACGGACAGACAGACAGACAGACAGACCAGCGCACAGACGGACAGACAGACAGACCAGAGCACAGAAGGACAGACAGACAGACCAGAGCACAGAAGGACAGACAGACCAGAGCACAGACGGACAGACAGACAGACCAGAGCACAGACGGACAGACAGACAGACCAGAGCACAGACGGACAGACAGACAGACCAGAGCACAGAAGGACAGACAGACAGACCAGCGCACAGACAGACAGACAGACCAGCGCACAGACAGACAGACAGACCAGCGCACAGACGGACAGACAGACAGACCAGAGCACAGAAGGACAGACAGACAGACCAGCGCACAGACGGACGGACAGACAGACAGACCAGAGCACAGAAGGACAGACAGACAGACCAGAGCACAGAAGGACAGACAGACAGACCAGCGCACAGACGGACAGACAGACAGACCAGAGCACAGACGGACAGACAGACAGACCAGCGCACAGACAGACAGACAGACCAGCGCACAGACAGACAGACAGACAGACCAGCGCACAGACGGACAGACCAGAGCACAGAAGGACAGACAGACCAGCGCACAGACGGACAGACGGACAGACAGACAGAGCAGCGCACAGACGGACAGACAGACAGACCAGCGCACAGACAGACAGACCAGCGCACAGGCGGACAGACAGACCAGCGCACAGACGGACAGACAGACCAGCGCACAGACGGACGGACAGACCAGCGCACAGACAGACAGACAGACCAGCGCACAGACAGACAGACAGACAGACCAGCGCACAGACGGACAGACCAGAGCACAGAAGGACAGACAGACCAGCGCACAGACGGACAGACGGACAGACAGACAGAGCAGCGCACAGACGGACAGACAGACAGACCAGCGCACAGACAGACAGACCAGCGCACAGGCGGACAGACAGACCAGCGCACAGACGGACGGACAGACCAGCGCACAGACGGACGGACAGACCAGCGCACAGACGGACGGACAGACCAGCGCACAGACGGACGGACAGACCAGCGCACAGACGGACGGACAGACCAGCGCACAGACGGACGGACAGACCAGCGCACAGACGGACAGACCGGCCGCTGCACCGGCCAGCACATAGATAGACCAACCACCAGACAGATAGATAGATAGATAGATAGATAGATGGACCGCTAGATAAACCTGTACAGACAGACCAGCACATAGACCGACCGCCAGACAGACCAGCACCTAGACCACCTGCCAGACAGACCAGCACCTAGACCAACCGCCAGACAGACCAGCACATAGACCAACCGCCAGACAGACCAGCACATAGACAGATAGACCAACCGCCAGACAGACCAGCACATAGACCAACGCCAGACAGACCAGCACATAGACCAACCGCCAGACAGACCAGCACCTAGACCAACCGCCAGACAGACCAGCACATAGACCAACCGCCAGACAGACCAGCACATAGACCAACCGCCAGACAGACCAGCACATAGACCAACCGCCAGACAGACCAGCACATAGACCAACCGCCAGACAGACCAGCACATAGACCAACCGCCAGACAGACCAGCACATAGACCAACCGCCAGACAGACCAGCACATAGACCAACCGCCAGACAGACCAGCACATAGACCAACCGCCAGACAGACCAGCACATAGACCAACCGCCAGACAGACCAGCACATAGACCAACCGCCAGACAGACCAGCACATAGACCAACCGCCAGACAGACCAGCACATAGACCAACCGCCAGACAGACCAGCACATAGACCAACCGCCAGACAGACCAGCACATAGACCAACCGCCAGACAGACCAGCACATAGACCAACCGCCAGACAGACCAGCACATAGACCAACCGCCAGACAGACCAGCACATAGACCAACCGCCAGACAGACCAGCACATAGACCAACCGCCAGACAGACCAGCACATAGACCAGCCGCCAGACAGACCAGCACATAGACCAACCGCCAGACAGACCAGCACATAGACCAACCGCCAGACAGACCAGCACCTAGACCAACCGCCAGACAGACCAGCACATAGACCAACCGCCAGACAGACCAGCACATAGACCAACCGCCAGACAGACCAGCACATAGACCAACCGCCAGACAGACCAGCACATAGACCAACCGCCAGACAGACCAGCACATAGACCAACCGCCAGACAGACCAGCACATAGACCAACCGCCAGACAGACCAGCACATAGACCAACCGCCAGACAGACCAGCACCTAGACCAACCGCCAGACAGACCAGCACATAGACCAACCGCTAGACAGACCAGCACATAGACAGATACAGACAGTCAGACCGCTAGACAGACCAGCCCATAGACAGACCGCTAGACAGACCAGCACATAGATAGACCGCTAGACAGACCAGCACATAGATAGATAGACCGCTAGACAGACCAGCACATAGACAGATAGATGGATAGACCGCTAGACAGAGCAGCACATAGATAGATAGACCGCTAGACAGAGCAGCACATAGATAGATAGACCGCTAGACAGAGCAGCACATAGATAGATAGACCGCTAGACAGAGCAGCACATAGATAGATAGACCGCTAGACAGAGCAGCACATAGATAGATAGACCGCTAGACAGACCAGCACATAGATAGACAGACCTCTAGACAGACCAGCACATAGATAGACCGCTAGACAGACAGATATAGACAGACTTGTGATTTAGCCTGAAGTCATTACTCATCCTATTTCTGTAACTAGAAGGTTCTTTTAACTGTTCTATAAATTAGAAATGGAGAATATATTGTTGTAGTCCTATAAACTACGAGTCTCAATGCAGCCCTTTATAGGTCAGTGTACTTTCACAGGAGAGCTTTGGTGGTACCAGATAAAGCGGTTGCTGCTGAATTGCTCTGATTTAAGCTGCACGGCATAATCAGCATTAGAAGCATTCAGCAACAACTGCTATACCTGGGACCAACACATAGTTCTTATTAATGGAACACTGTAATCCTGTATTTAAATTATGTTCTGTTTAAGGGCAGCACTTGAACCTGGACAGACATTGCTTTAGAAACTAAAATATTTACCCATTATGAATTTTAATTCATTAAATCATTGAAAAAAAAAAGCAATAGTGGCCCTTTAAAACAGGGCTGACAAATACTAGGAGCCAGTGTCCCTAAAATATTACTTCCGGCTCCTAACTTTTTAGTTATTATAAATATATTTCAGGTTCCCTTGTGGTCCAGTGGTTGGTATTCTGTGCTTTCACAGCCAGGGAACCAAGAGCCACTCTGAAGCCATGCAGGGTTGGGCCTGTAAGTACTTGGATGGGAGACCACCTAATAATATCAAGTAACTATGTTTTGGCCAACTGGAGAAAGAACTGGCAATCCACTACAGTATCTCTTTCATGAATACGAAGTGGATCAGCATGGTGAGTTCCTTTCTAAGAGGTCACTGAGAGTCAGACATGACTGCACAATGCAAAACCACATGCATATTTCAATATATAATCCATTGCCTGGCTCCAATAAAACTTTGGCTGGCTCCTAAGTTTCAGATAAATGTGCCAACCCCTGCTTTAAGACAATACAATTTTTTAAAGTAATATTCCCAGCATTAGATTTACTTCTTGGCAATTACAGTAAACTGAACTTAATTAGTATACTTGCAATTAGTAGCAATTGAACTTTTTTTATGTGTCCCATTCATAAATTTGAGCTACAGAATATGTTGGCGCGTTACAAATAAATAATAATAATAATTAGCAATTTAACATCTTCACTGCCAGAACGGGGAATAAGAAGCCACTTACCCACTACTTGGATGATCTCGGCTAGCAAGACTCCGTCCGTCACATCTTGTTGCAGGTCTTTAATCAGTCGTTTATGGCCAGATTTCGCTAGGTAATGATTTGCCCAATCCGTGTAGATCTGGAATAAAAGAAAACGCAACAATTCAGTACAATCGAAGCAATGTTTTCTGCTCATTAGTTGACGACTCCCAGATTTCTGATGCGCTGCCTTGCAGGACAAGTGTGCGTGCCATTAACATTCAGCACTTGTTACAAATCCGGCATTCACTCCCCAATAGCGACTTCTTTCTTCTATTGAGGGCGCTGACATCAGAGATTAGGGAGAGCCAAAGAAAAGGACAGACCCCGTCAGCATTGTGCACAGAGCACCAGCCATGAAACCAAATGCTCTGCACAAGCAAGTTGATCGGCTGAAATTGGGCTTTTCAGCCCAGAGCCCCCTTTGCTTTGGAGTCATTATCCAGACGCTATAGAGATGGACGGTTTAAGCACATTTGCAATTTTGCTTTTCTAAAGAAAAAGTGCAAACGCAAGGGGTTTGTTTTCAAACTCACCAATCAAAACACGTCCTGTAAGAGACAAGTTTAAAGGGACACGGAGCGCCCACATGAAGGCACCGGCTTACAAGTGCAGGTTTAGTTGCATAATGGGTGATCTGATGTTTAGAAAATATAACAAAGTGACACAGAAAAAAGAGCCCAGTTGTTGCAGAAATAAAATAAAATAAAAAATAATTGCAATTGGTTGCCTTAAAAAAATATATATATATAAAATAAAATAATAATAATAAATATATATACACCGTATATATATATATATATATATATATATATATATATATATATATATATATATATATATATATATATATATATAGTAAATAAATAGTACATCTGTGTCACATTTGAACAATGTTAAAAAAACAAAAACCTGCTTCAAACAGTTATCACACTGCATTCTGGGAAGCCGAGCTGGGACATGCAAATGTGCCCACAAATGCCTCGCTCTTCAATCCATAACCATTTTCAAACATGGTTTCCTTTAAGCTTATGCCTGTTGTATTAAACCGCTTTAATGCAAAGCCAAGGTTGGATTTAACACAAGCCGAGAATCTTATCCATGTACAGCTGTTTCAAGCTTAGTGGCTATCATCAGCGTGGAGCGGGATCTCAGCTTGCGTTCCCAGAATGCAGTGGAATAACTACATTTCTCTGAATTTTGAGCAGAAAAAAAATAAAATAAATTATAGTTGTTTTAGACATTCAAAAGTTTAAAAAAAAAAAAAAAAAAATATATATATATATATATATATATATATATATATATATATATATATATATATATATATACACACACACACACAGAGAAATCCAGTTATTACACTGAATTCTGGGAACCTAGGCAGGCACGTGCAAATGTGCCCACAAAGGCTTCACTCTTGTAATTGAATATTATATCAAACATGGCTCATTTAAAGCATATGCCTGCTGTATTATACAACTTTAAGCAAAGCGCAGGATAGCTTATGCACAAGCCAGGAAACACACACACACAGATAGTACATTTCTGCTCTCATCTGGATGCCTAAACATAAGTTAAAAAGAGAATATTTCCTGCTCAGAATTCCCAGAAATACAGTTATTGCATTGCATTATGGGAAAGTGGGCAGGGACATTCAAATGAGCCCAAGCTACATTTTAATTCTTTAATCCAAATACCACTTTATAGAGAGTGTGTGTATATTTTCACTAAAGGATCCACCATCTGAGATAATTAAATTAAGTTTATTAATAGTTAAATGTCACTGTCACAGTTACCATTTAAACTGATGAATGAGCTGTGGCGTGGATCTCCCAGCTCGCACACGGTTTAAAGGGACATGGAACACAAGTGTTTTTTTTTTTTAAAGGATTTAAAAACGAGCAGATTTAGAACATTACTAAATAGAAAAAAAAACTCGATGGTTCCTTAGAGAGTGAGCAAAGTGAAGTAAAAACAAATAGTAGTAAATGATAGCCACTGGGCTAACAGGACTTTCATTAAGTCAGATGCAACTTATACTTTTCATGGGTCATTACTTGCTATATTACTAAAGCATCCCTTTAAGATGTGTTTTCTAAACTTCAGATCAGTTATTTAGATCTACTGAAAGCACTTGTACGAATAGTATTGCCGTAGTAGTTCAATAGTAGCAAGTGAAATGGTATTAGTATAAATGGTCCCTTTCCAATTGCTAAAGCAGATAAACAAACATAGCAATGGCTGCTCCCAATAAAGTATATACAGTTGTGCTCAAAACTTTGCATACCCATTTTTGGCATTTATTTTGAAAATATGACTGATCATACAACAAACTTGTCTTTTTATTCAAGGATGGTGATCATATGAAGCCATTTATTATCACATACGGTAGTTGTTTGGTTTCTTTTTAAATCGTGATAACAGAAATCACCCAAATGGCCCTTATCAAAAATGTAACCTGACGCACCCAGGTTAAAATGGCAATTAAATGTTAATTTCCCACACCTGTGGCTTTTTAAATTGCAATTAGTGTCTGTGTGTCAATAGCCAATGAGTTTGTTAGCTCTCACGTAGATGCACTGAGCAGGCTAGATACTGAGCCATGGGAAACAGAAAATAACTGTCAAAAGACCTGCGTAACAAGGTAATGGAAGATGGAAAAGGATATAAAAAGATATCCAAAGCCTTGAAAATGCCAGTCAGTATTGTTCAATCACTTATTAAGATGTGGAAAATTCTTGGCTCTCATGATACCAAGCCGAGGTCAGGTAGACCAAGAAAGATTTCAGACACAACTGCCAGAATAATTGTTACAAAGAAAAAACCCACAGGTAACCTCAAGAGAAATACGGGCTGCCTTGGAATAAGACGGTGTGGTTGCACCCTGTAATTTGGAGTGACCAGACCAAAATAGAGCTTTATAGTCACAACCATAAGCTCTATGCTTGGAGAGGGGTCAACAAGGCCTATAGTGAAAAGACTACCATTCCCCACTGAAGCATGGTGGTGGCTCACTGATGTTTTGGGGGGCTCTAAAGGCATGGGGAATCTTGTTACAATTGATGGCAAGATGAATGCAGCATGTTATCAGAAAATACTGGCAGTCAATTAGCATTCTTCTGCACGAAGGCTGCGCATGGGACACTCTTGGACTTTCCAGCATGACAATGACCCTAAGCACAAGGCCAAGTTGACCCTCCAGTGGTTCCAGCAGAAAAAGGTGAAGGTTGTGTAGTGGCCATCACAGTCTCCTGACCTTAATATCATTGAGCCACTCTGGGGAGATCTCAAACGTGCGGTTCATGCAAGACGACCAAAGACTTTGCATGACCTGGGGGCATTTTGCCAAGAAGAATGGGCAGCTATACCACCTGCGAAAATTAGGGGCCTCATAGACAACTATTACAAAAGACTGCACGCTGTCATTAATGCTAAAGGGGCAATACACAGTATTAAGAACTATGGGGATGAAAACTACTGATCAGGGCCATTATTTTCTTTGTTGCCATGTTTTATGATTGTGCCATCTTGTTATAACCTACAGTTGGATATAAATCCCATAAGAAATAAAAGAAATGTGTCTTGCTGTCACTCATGTTTTCTTTTATATTACCAGTTCCCCAAGGGTATGCAAACTTCTGCATACAAGTGTATTTTTATAAAAGTTATCTTTTTAGCTCTACTAGAGGATGATGGGATATTCTTTGGAGAGTGTTGTCATTTCCGGGTATATTTACATATTAAAGCCTGAATATACACAGCCAACTGAAATAAAAAGGTTTATGACCCGTAACAAACCGCAGCAGCTCTCTGATTTGTCGCCTACTGTCTTGTAATTATGGGAGTGATCTGTAAATATTTAACTGGCAAATAGTGAATTTACACAAACTCTGTATTCGGTTTTGTTACACTAGGGTGCAAAAAAGGCTCAACTGTTAAAGTTACACATATGTTTAGTTCAATTTGGATTTATATCGCTTTGAAGAAATGTTTTAAAAAAGTTTTTGCATAATCCATCCCATTTTGCTTAAATCTGTGAAATACATCAAGCATTTGCCTAAAAGGTGCCATGTATAAAGTGGCTTTGGAATTAAGAGTGAGCGTGCATTGTGGGCTCATAATATCTATAGAGCTATGGCCGGTCAGTAAGTAATACTCAGTTCTTTTAAAGGTAACTCATCGGAGTCATGTTCCTCAGGTGGCGCGTCAATGTCCGGTGCAAATAAAACCAAGGCAGAAGGACCTGCAGCTTTAAGAGAAGTGTGTTTATTTTTGAACAGTGATGTCACTGTTGATATCTCCAAGGGGCGCGGTCTTTGTGTCGCCAGCAATCCAGGACAAACCGAAGAAAGATACTGTATTAGAAAGGACCACTGTAATGGTCTAAGAAAGGAACTAATCGATCATCAATTAAAAAAAAGAACACTACTTAATGATTTAGGATGGCAATAATCAAGGCGAAACTCACTTTAAAAAAATTAATATCCCGATAGACCTGGTTGAGGTTGAGCTGTTTGCCTCCACACTGAAAAGATGTTATGGGGGAAGTAAGGTCTAAAGAGTTTTTAGAAAAAACTGAGACCTTTCCTGTTTCAACCCCGCAGCAGTGGCGTGCAACAACCAAGAGGCGGCGCGCCAAGACTTTGCTCAATTTGTTATTAGGGTTATGGTAGTGGCAGAAGAGTAAGTGAAGATTATTATCTATACTACCCTGAACCATAACCCTAACCCCTATGCCTAGAGCTCACTCTACGAACAAATGCTAGCCAAGCCACCGTTGCTCCATCTAGTGGCCACTGCTGGCAGATATGAAAAAGGAAAGATCTAAAAATCTGATTAGATAAGTCAAACAATCACTGACTGACTGTACCAAAAGAAAACACTATAACACAGCAAGGCTCAAGCCATTGAAGATTAATTAGTTTATATAACGTTTTGCCTGAAAATTTAGCACTGTCTGATTGTAAGTTACTGGTAGAGGTGACTTTGTCTGAGTGTGAATACAAACAGCAGGAGAGTTTGACAGTACATTTAATATTGAATATTGCTCTTTAGAACCCTTAAATTTGAATATCATTAATGGTCAATGTCTAATTAAAACATCTAGATACTATTAAGGAATTCTACGGGTCCCTTAAAGGAACAGATCAGATAAGATAAGAATAATACCCAGTGTGTGAGAAGTCTCTGAGCAACAAGTGATCCTCCATAACACATTACTGCCTCTGTGTATATACAGATTCTCCCACCCTGACTCATCAGAGACCCCTGACTCACATTACACCGCCGAGCATGATTCAGATAAGCGTGACCGCTAAAGATCCCCCTCCCACAATGCTGCCTGCCAGGACACCACCTTATCAGCTCACACCAATTGTATAGGGTGACTATGAATGACGACCCCCCAAACACGACTACTGGGAAATCAAAAGGTCAGCGGACCAACAAGGAGCATTTCCAAGAAATCTTATGAGTAAGGAACCCCCGAGACACAACAATACTGGGTGATCACACCAGGGCACAAAAGAGAGCAATAATTATATCTCTGTGAGTGCATATTAATAGGATATCTATAGGGTCAGACAGGTAGTCTATTATATTAAAATATTTTTTCTTAAAATATTTTGGTCAGAGGCCAGACATAATTTTAAATATTTATTTAAATTCCTAAAACCTTGGAATATATATATATATATATATATATATATATATATATATATATATATATATATATATAATAATAATAATACACAAAACAGGGGAAATAAGATAATAGATATACACATTCACACAGTGGTTAATACATAAAAAAACCATCTGATCTTCAAGCCTCGATAAGTATTAATTACCTATAGAAGATCTTCCTCTCTAATTATTTTTATCAAGGACACAATTAACTCTACAGTGGTTCTTGAGTAATTAGGACATGTCTAGTTACTATGCATTAGAATAGCGATAAGACTTTAATTATAGTCTCAGACTTTTAATAATTACTTATCCAACTGGGCATACCATTCTTATTCATCACATCCTACATCGAGACTTCATTTCTGGCTCTAGATAAGGAGAACTAAAATAAGGGAGGATTTAAGAATAAATGATAACATAAAGATCAATTATCTAAACATTTTACATTAATAATCAATGGCAATTATATTTCATTTCTGCATTAACATTTAATCCAGTTTTCTCCCCCCTATTCTGTAACGCCATATTATACAACACTAATAATGATTTATAATGGAGCACCAGCCAAATATCTGAACCCAAAACGCCCAACTGTAACTTCATGCCATGACGCCCATAGGACATACAAATGTAATGAGTTGCAGACCCCTTTGGCAGAGAAGGGTTGACTCATTCCCCATATAATATTAGTACATATTTAGTTATGTTTTTTTTTTTTTTTTTAAAGACAAATATTTAAAATGAGATCTTACTTTTTTATACTGGCTGACGGAGTATTTGCTGCCATTTCTTGCCGGGCTCACTGGCATAGTTGCCCGTCAGGTAGCGTGTGCCCAGGGCAGCCTGCCTCTCGGGGGGCCTACGGTGCAATGCTGATATATCCAGGCATGTCAGTCTACAGCGGTTAATTTTAGCCATCCCCTCCATGCAATCAGATTTCCTTACACTCTGGAATCTCCTGAATTAGATCTCGTGCCCCCCCCGCCATGGCCTCTTCCCCTGATAAGCCTGCCAGGAACTCCCAGCAAATCTTACAAGGAAGGGTTAGTGTTGCGTTTCTGTGGTCGGAGGCCAGGCCATTTATTTATCGGTTACATATACAATTCCATTAAAGTAGAGAGTAAATGGAAACCCCATGAAATACAATAAAATAAGGTATATTACGTGGTTATATGTCCCATTATCACGAATCAGAGACAGGACGGGCACCAATGCTACTTGTACAATACCCGCCATTGCCAAGTCCTAGTCAAAAGAGAGGTGATCTGGTCTTCATCTATCTCCTAAAGGAGCACAATAACGCCCTAACATGGGAACTAGAGGATTTAACGACGTGTTGATCATTAATAAAAACTTATATTCCACGATTAATATAAAGGGGTATGGAAGGTTTCTGGATTTTATTAGGAACACAATATCCCTGGGTATCTATTTACTGACATGTACTTCATTTTATTAAGATCAAAATAAAATCAAACCAATATACCCTGTATGGGTCTGTCCTCTGCAGCGTATGCAGATACAGACTCTGTACGGCTGGATGTGAAAGTACTAGCCTATGAGGGACCATGTCTTGGAGGTCACAGATTGGTTAGTAAGAGACCCAGCAAGGAATGCAGATTCAGTTTTCTTGAGCTCCAGAGGGCAGACCCATACAGGGACTATTTGATTGATTTCAGGCAGTAAAAACAGAGCTTATAAGCACTTCATAATAAGACACAGAGTCTGTGTCTGCAGAGGGCAGACCCGTACAGGGTCTATTAGTTTGTAATGTGGGATTAAGAAATCCCAGGAGCCATAGATGGGAATATTTCACTTCTGACGGCTAAAGTTCTACGTATATCTGTGTATAGACACTAGTGGTGGTCAAGAGGCGGCCCGGGGGCAAAGTTCTGCAATGCATACCCTAGCCTGTTTTCCAGAAGGGGTAAAGTATTGTTCAGTCATGTCTGACTCTCCGTGACCTCATGGACTGCAACACACAATGATGATGCATTTGGTATCCATGGCAGAGATACTGGAGAGGGTTGCCAGTTCCTTCTCCAGTTGGTCACAGCATATTCCTTGGTGGTCTCCCATACAAATACGGATCAGTCCATACCCTGCTCAGCTTCAGGGTGGCGTGACCTCTTGGTTCTCTGACTGAAATCAAACCCAGGTCGCATTAGTAAAAGCACCGAATCCTAACCACTGGACCACCAGTGAACCCATATCTTCAACAATACACAGTCCAAATTATAGCACTCTATATCATTCCATTAATTATTACCCGTCACTGGCATACACCATGCCCTGTCTCCTAAGCAAAGCGTGGAAGGCTCCTAAATTTGGTAGACATGTGCCAGCTACTGTAACAACAAATTCCTACAAGATAACGGAAGTGTGTACAGAAAGTAAACATTGGCCTAGACCAAGAGTCTTGGAGAAGAAACTCAACAACTTGGGAGACAAAGAAAGAACAAAACAGTCAAATATTTCTAAAAATGTGTTTATCATTTCTGTGGCAGGAGGTACAGATACAGACCCTTGTATAGCATATAATTCAGACCTAGTAAGTCTCCGTGTCACCTTCATGAGGTCTACCTTGTCTTAGTGGAGGGGCTTGTGTACATCAATGAAGCTGTGAGCTATACCATGTAGGGTCAACCAAGATAGGCAGGTCATAGTAGAGAGGTCAGACAAATCGCCGGCCACTGGAGAAAGAACTGGCTACCCACTCCAGTATCTTTCCCAAGAAAATCATATAGATTGGCACAACCAGGGACATAGATGTACTTAGCATACTCCGGTCCATATGGTCATGGAGAGTTGGAACAAACCGAACAACAAAATCTCTGCATAGAGCACATCAGCTGTAGCACCTTGTGAGATATACAGTAAAAACCCGATTATCCGGCACTCAACCAACCGGGACTTTTAGGCAACCGGTATCTGCCTCCATTCCCCAATTTAAAAAAAACTCACTTAAAATCGCCATTATCCGGCACAACCGGCATCCATATTTAAATCTCAAAAAGGAAGGAACAATATGATTATTCATCTACATTACTGGACATTCCCAGCACCTCACTTAAATACACACACACCCGTCAAATTTAAGAGCACTATATAAAATTACAGGTATGTTTGGTTTCCTGACTTCTCATTAAGTTGAGACCTTGTATATATGGGATATATATATATATATATATATATATATATATATATATATATATATATATATATATACACACACACACACACATACATATACATAAACCGAAGATGGACAGGTCATAGATAGATCAGACACATCCCTGTCCAATGGAGAAGGAACTGGCAACCCACTCCAGTATGGCATAGCCACGACATAGTGATACATGTGCATGGCGTGCCGTGGTCCATAGGGTCACGGAGAGTTGGACCCAACACACCCAGTATATAGACTTGCACATTCCCCAAACATGGGGCCAATAGATGGCAGTATACCGACAGCCAACAAAGATTTCCAAATCGGAGATAATCAACTGTCCTTACGATTAGGCCAATATCTAATAAATAAGGCTTGACGAATTTATAACAAATACATATTTCAATTTCTCTTTCATTAGGTGAATATCCCCTGGCCGGTCCTTAATCCAGGTGCTGTTCTACAAGATCTATTCCGGTCCATCACTACTCCGGTCCAGTCATTATAAGCCGGTAATTGGGGCGCTCTAAGTGGAACGCCACCTCTAATTTGCCGCAAGTTCCTCTCTCGCTGAGCACTTACAAGCCGCGGTTGTTGTAGGATCTCGTAATATAGATCACATAGATCACGGAAAACCAAGTAAAACTTTTGGAAATTAGAGATTTTCATAAATAAGGGAGTTTAGTTTCTGCGAGAACCAAAAATCACAAGCACACACAAATAGCAATACGTTACGCAATATGATGAAGCTTAATATCACAGGGAAGAGACGTTCTAAGCATTTAGAGGGCACTTGTAATTTATGGTTCCTTCAGGACATGATAAGCGTAATAAATCATACATTGCAGCCAACTGCGGCTAAGACCCAAGGAAAAGAAATGCTTTGAATGTTGTGAATAACTGAAGATATTAATGAAACGGATGTGAATCCCAACTGTAAAACCACAAGACACATAATATTGGGCTCGGTCAACTAATCCGTTATTTTAATGCTGCCGTCACAATACGCTTCAACCTTTGGAAGTTGATCTGCTGAAACTAAAATGGTAGACTCCATAGCAGTATAATAGATAAATTAGAGGCTATTTACCACAATAAGACCGGTTTGATATTCAAGCACTCTCATAAGTCTAAATCTTATCATATGGAAACAAAAAGTAAGTCTGGAGGACAACCCTTTAAGGAGGATACATGGCAAGGCATGCGAGGGGTGCAAGAATCCCAAAGTTATTATTACTGGCTCCAATAAAAAAAAGTTTTAAAATGCTTTCTAGATGTATAATCTATTTTTATGAATAGATTCATTACCTGCCCATCTTGGGTGACATTATACGCACACACAAATGCCTCGCTCTTCAATCCATAAACCATTTTAAACATAATTTCCTTTAAAAAAAAAAAAAAAAATTTACAAAAAAATATTTATATACACACACACACACACACATTGTGTTAGATTACTGTTAAGACAATGGCTGAGATTCATCTTCAAGAGTCTCTTTATAATGTCCAAGTTAAGATTCTTTTATCAATGTAACTGTGTAAATAGTCTTTTTTTACATGAAGGATCTCATCCTTTTGTAGTTTTGGGTAGTTTGAATGTATAAAGATCTCCGATGCAAACCAACCCCAAATGTTACACTTTCCGTTGTATGTTGTGCCTTATTATAACAAAAAACAAAAAAATAAGAGTTTCTTTAATACAGACAAGTGCTACAGTATTTGGTTAGTGGTGAGGATCATCTGAACAAAGCGGAGTCCATCACAAACAACCACCCCCACAGCTATCGCAAAGGAACGGTAGGACATCAATCCAAGGCCAACGCACAATGACAAAGACGTGTCCCCAGATTGACAGCCGCCACGTACATCTCTTGTGTGCAATTACATGGCTTCGGACCTTTCCTGGACTATTTTACATTTTATTGGGATGTAAATTCCCGGAGTCACAGCTCTCACCAGGTTGCAGTTTTACTTTAGAAATCAGTGTTGTCTTTTGAACATTTACAAAAATCTCTCTTTTTTTTTTTTTTTTTATTATTAAACAACTTTTTCAGTAAAAAAATAAAAATAGTAATTTCTAACCATGATCTGACCTCTCCACATGAATGGGCTGGGATAGAGCTGGCCCATCCTTGATGCAGCACCAACACTATATATTTGGGATACAGTACCACAGGTTGCCCTCCAATAATGAGACCATGATTATTGTTGTTCGACATTTGATTTTATTACTTAAAATATTTTTTGTTTCACTGCAAACGATCACATCTAAAAAAAAAAACATGTTTAATTAATAAAACCAATAAAATGTAGCCCAACATATTAAAACCAGAAAGGTGAAATTAAACAAGATATCAGTTATAACAGGTAACCACATAATGCTCATAAGTATATATATATATGGATTGGTTATTACATTTAAAGTGGATCCTGTACTAAATAAAACCTAAAAGGACCGGCCACAGAGCCCCTCAAGGTTACTTGAAGGAATGAAACAGTAGTGGCAAGACAACCAAGAAACTATAGGGAAATGAAACTAGGATCCTCAAGGGGATTCCTCCTAACTGGAAGGCACAGCTATAATGCTTAGCCCAAAAGCTAGCTTGATGCTGTACATAATAAAGTACAAAAAAAAAAATAGCCACAAACCAATATTACAACCACTTGATTTCTTCCAGCGGTTATTTGAAAAAATGCACGTCCTAATAGCCGGTAAAACTAAGTGTACAACAAGTTGGCAAGTTAGCATGGGTGGCCATCTTAGGCAATCCTGACATCCGTTTCACCACATTATGCGGCCTGGTCAGAGGAAGCTTGTTCTTGTTTTGTTGGGAAAAAAAATGGTATAAACTTCAATAAAGTATAAAAAATTTGGATAAAAATTAAGGAATAATCATGTAGTGTACAGTGAAATAACTACATAAACCGGTAAATAAATATATATATATATATATATATATATATATATATATATATATATATATATATATACACACATATATATATATATATATATATATATATATATATATATATATATATATATATATATATATACACACACACACACACATATACATACATACATACATATATACACGCTGGATGTACCAATGGCTCAGCATAACCATTTCTTCCAAAGTCCTCACAACTGAAGCAGTGATGAAGACAGCACTTTGTAATAGAAATCCATTAATAAAACGCTGTCAACATTTCCAAGAGGAAGTTGAAGTTAGACACATTCCTGAATAAACAATCAAAGAGCGCACTCTAAAAGCTGGGTAATGAGCCTGGAATTTGCCGGTTCTGTTTGTGGGTCCCTGGTATAACACCGGCCTCAGGTAGTAAACATGAGCCGTATTTAGTGACACGCCAATGATCAAAGCCTCGTTATTTCAAAGGATCGACACTAAAGATTCTAATCAGAGGAAAAGAACAAGGGGAAGCCAAGATTACTGTCAGAAACCCTTATTGGACAACGCCAAACAATAACGGAGAGTATTGAACTTGCTTTCTGCAGGTCTTAATAATTTTAGCTAATCTTGCATTAGAGCTGGTAGCCATTTCCATTTCTTCCTAACAGAATTAAACACCTGCAAGCAATGGGAAGAACTTTGGATTCAGATATCATCTCTATTCAATTCATATAAAATCACCTCTTTACAATAGGACTGAATAGAAGAGCAAGTCCGAAAGGATACCTATCCCCCACCCCAACACACACACAGCCATCAAGCAAACTAGCTATGCAAAATGGAGCGCCAATGACACACGCCAACTCCAAATAGATAATAAAAATCAGTAAGACATACCCTCTCCTACTACAAGAAATGCAGAAGTGTGGAAGAAACCAATATGGCGTCTTTCAAGAATTTTGCTCAAAACGCTTTTATACTCATGGCGTATATAGGTGCTCTTCGCTCTTTTGCAATGGGTTAATATTGTATTTTGCCTTGTACTTAAACCCTGACTAGCACTATGGAATATGTATTATTATTATTATTATTATTATTATTATTATTAATAATAATAATAATACGCTTTTCCCAAACTACAGTGAGCCTTTAAATACCGTACCAGGCCTCCAAAACACATCAGTCTTACTTATTTATTCTAAGTAAATACTACTTCAAAGTAAAAATGTAATTAAGGCAGTCCACGCAACGTTGTGAGATTACTCTCCATGAACCCGACTTAAGATGAATAGAAATGAAAACACAAAACTACACGGCTTAATTCCACCAACCCATGGGCTTTTAGGCTGACTAGTTACATACGTGTTAAACTCATTCCAAATGGACCAGGATTTACAGATTAAAGGGAAAGTTTCACTTAAACACAAGTTGGTCTTATATGACACTATATATGTACAAAAGGTATATCAGCCATTTGTATATTAATTGTTGTGTGTTGATGAGAAACAGAACATACATGATCCCGAGCGTGGCTTCGGGTTAATGTTTAGTACCTAAAGCGACAACCCTGAGCCACGCTCGGGCTCACACACATCCGTCTTCCGGGTTCCCTCCACATCGCGCGTGCGCGTGTGTGTGTATGTATGTGTATATATATATATATGTGTATATATATATATATATATATATATATATATATATATATATATATATATATATATATATAGTGCAGTATATAGTGATATCTTTTTTTTATTGGATAAACATTTTAAAAAGAATGACAAAAGTTCAAGAGTTGTTCATCTCTCTATCAAGTCAGAAGAAATACTTGATAAAAAGAGATGCGACTCTCGAAAGCTTGTCACTACAAATGTGTGTCCCATAAAAATAAAAAGGTATCACTATACAGTGCAATATTGTGAGTTTTCATCTTGATTGCTGGACACGCACAGCTACCTCACTCTTCATAGCTCTGAGATATTAATAGATTAGAAACATAAGACGCCATGATGGGAAGTAACCAGGTTACATGTAGTCTGCACGAGTTAACCTAGTCATCATGATAGTCGGTTCATCAGAGCAGACTTTTTCCAAGCTCTTTCTTCCATGAAACTCTGATTGGGCTCCAAAAGTAGCAACAACTCCTCTCGATCCCCCACAAGCTGCTCCCCTGAACCCCAACTCGGAGTCCAAACCCTCTTTCCTGACAACCTCCAGCTAGAAGGTCATAGACTCTTTCCATAACCTCTTCAGTTACCATAGCTTTTTTTCACACTGAGTAATCTTTTAGTGTACCTGTCCCATATACACCCTGATCATACAAAAATGTAAAGCTTTGTCTCAGCCAGTGAGAGGGAAACAGATATTTTGTTGTACTTGCCTCTGATTGGCCATAACTATCTGTCCTAAAATGTATAATTTAGCTTGAATTTTCAGGGGCGTTCCTTCTCAAAATAAACTACCTGGGAAAAAAAAAATGTGGTTTAGGGTGAGTTTATTAATGTATATATATATTTTTTTTTTCATGCAAACAAATGTTTTCATACACTACTGATTCTCCTCTAGCAGATGCTTCATAATCCAGGAAACTTCCAAATGCCTTTAAGAAAACTACTAAATAAACAGCTAGGAGCCTAGTGAAAGACATAGCCTGTAATGCACAAGTAAGATTAGTGCAAATATCATTGTGTGTGGCCCTTTAAGTCAAATAGAACTAATATATTTATCGGACATACAGTTATAAGAGTGCTACAAAGGTTAGAAATGTATTGGATATGGAGATTTCTAATTTGGAAACTGCAATCTGTTTAGAGGGAGTAAAGTAGTTTCTCTATAGGGCTTGTGCACAAACTAGAAATCTACAGCAGGAAATCTTAAAATTGTTGCAAATGCAGTCTGCAGATGGTATGAGTTTTTTTTTTTTTTTTTTTAAATAAAAAAAGAAAAGCAGGTCTTCTAAAGCATGTTAAATAAATAGATCCATGTGCATATAATATTAAAGCAGAGTAGTGCCCCATCTGTGCCGGCCTGGATGAACCTGCCACAGCGTCCGCGAGAGTGGAAAGGTCCTGAGGCCAACCAGCCATTAATAAGTCGGACAACGGCTTTTCAAATAAAAACGACAACAGCTTTCTCTCACTTAGACACAGCCATTGGCGTCCGACACAAAATATATTGCTTCTAAATTCGCCAGCAGCTCAAGGCCACTTCGTTTGAAATCAGCTAATTTAATTGTGGCTGCCCATCCAACAAACGCGCCCGTTGGACGACTGTCACACGCAATTTAATTAACTGGTTTAAAAATGTGCAAAGAACAGCTGGCAAAAAATCCAAAGAACTGAAGTGTTGGAGGCACCCGAGTATTTGAAGTACATAATCCTGTACCAATGGCATTCTTGTTAGACCAGTTTGAGCTGAGTTGAGGATTTAAAAAAAGGAAGATAAAAAGTAGGCAAAATGCATAAAAAGAAAAAAAAAAAATCATCATTTGCAGCTGTGTATGCCATGAACATAAATATATATTTTTAGGGAAAACCCATAGTTTTTTGTAGAATATGTTTATGTTTTCCATCTTTTCTTCATTTTATAACATCCGGGGGGCGGGAACATGAAGGGTGTGCTTGTTTTATATATAAGTAATGCAAGCCCTACCCTCCAGTGGTTCAGCAGAGGTGTAATACACATTATATATATATATATATATATATATATATATATATATATATATATATCACTACCTTGTTGTGGTGAAGCTGTGAGGTCAGACAAATCATGGTGCACTGGAGAAGGAACTGGCAACCCACTTTTCTTTGCCAAGAAAAGCTTATGGATTCGCCCAACCAGAAACACAGACAGATGTGCCTGGCGGGCTGCGTCCATATGGTCACCGTCGCTCTACAGCGCTCATATAAGGGGCCACTAAAGTTATATCATTAAACATCAGTAAAAACAATATTTTCATTCTGTGTAACTAAAAATATTTATATCTTTATCTAGAAAAAAAAAAAAGCTCCATTGAATACAAATCCTTAACATTTTTTTTTTTTTTTTTACTTCATACTTGCCTTGCTCTTTAACATCTCCCTTGTTCTTTGAAAAGAGAACATGATTAGGACTACCATGGCAGCTTCCATGCACAAGCAGGGACTGCTAAAATTAAGATTTTCTATAAAAAAAAGTTTTTACACTGTTGCTAGTTAGTTGTATACTACATGGGGGAACATTTGCTAAGCCATCACAGGATCTGCAATGTGGCACAAACAGCTGTAATGGCAATTTCCACATTAGATTTTAAGGTTGTGAGTTTTTAATCCTATAGGATGCTTGAGAAAGCTCTCTATAAGCAAGATCATAAGGTCAAACAGAGGACCCTATAGTCATTTACCTTTTATTAAATTGTTTTTGCCTTGTACCTGTCCTATGTATGGTGCTGCAGAATATGTTGGTGCATTATAAATATAAAATAATAAAACAAGGAAGCACTGCAGCCCCTAGGATTCCTTTGTAAATGTTAGGAGCCTTCACTCACTGAATTTATCAGACCTTGATTATGATGATGTTTTTACATAATTTCAACAATTAAATCCAAATTCAGTCTCAACAGCAGGGGCGTAGGAATTAGGGTGGTTGTGGGAAATCCCCCCCCCCCCCCCAGATTAAATGAATAGGGGATACAAAAAAATAGCAAAAATAAACCTATGAATGCATTATTGATTTGGCCGGGCTATGGTCTTTCCCATGAAAGCTTTGACCCATAATTTAAACAAAGAAATAAAAATAAAACATTTTTGAGAAGGGCCACTGCAGTAATACTACCCCCCTCCCACCCGAGCAGGGCCCCAGTGCATTCCTGTCTTTCGAGTGAAATTATACCCCCCCAGATTTTTTGGGCTCCTACCGTAATTAACATACATAGTCACAACATAAGCATCCTGCTTGTGTGGCTTGTGGTGTAAGACTAGGGACGGAGTATAAGATATTTATAAGTGTGAATATAAACTGGTAATAGTGTTATGATATATACAAATGGACTAGGACTGCTGCAAAAATATTGGGAACCTTTAGCACAGCTTGGTATTATATGACGGTATCAGATCCTCGCCAATACGGGTGGATTTTGAGCTAACCTGATTTCCCCCTCTTGACAATTGCATAATAACATTTTGATTCAAGCGTTGGGATTAAAGTGAATTCCTGATCACTGAACCTCACATCCTTCCATTAGTAATCGCTGCAGATTCATTACCTTAAGCTGTTCCACATGCATTGCATTTATTGGCTAAATGAAGAAATAGCAAATACATTAGTACATGCGCCCCATAGCAATCTTATCTGTATGCAAAGCGCAAATAAATTCTTCCCACTGAAACTTTACAACACATAAAATGACCAAGTCAGCAACTTTTAGTGAACATTATACTGGTACCTAATATACGTAAACACATTTCTACCTTTAAGTGTTGTTTGCTTACTAGATTGGATGTTTTATGGGACTCTACCGGCGCCATGTGCTCTCAAATCCAATAAACCAAGTGCTTTAGATGACGGTCAGGTCCTGTCATGGAGTCCTGGTGGAGGTAACATTATGCCGCCGACAGATCTAAGTGTCAGACGTCTGAGGTTAAGATAGCGCGCTCTATTTGGGTATTAAAGGACCACAGAATTATCGTGTTTGTAGTATGTTCATATGGAGAACTTTACATTTACAATATGGTTTCCATGTTGCTTAAATAATGGAATATATTTGCTTTTGTTCTTAACAGCATTAGACACCTAGGAAGGACCTTGGAAACATCTCAACTCGGCTTGAAAGACTTATACTAAAAAATAGCCAACTGACAAATGAACTTCTGGAAGAACAAGCTCCTTTAGGATAACATACTGTTTTAGTCTATGGTTACCTTCTTGCAAATGTTGTTAGTTTGGGAAAAACTTCACATTTTTTAATTTCTAACAAACTACAAATGGCCTTTTAATGTTCCCGTCATATGAGCTAAAGAGTAGAGTACTACCACCACTGCTTGAACAGAGAGCCATCTAGTAAATATTTATTAATTAAAGATAGGAATAACTTTAAATATGACACAATACCTCCCAAGGGTGCCATGTTTTGGTGGAACAGTCCTTTCATGAGAAAATCCCCTTATTCCTTCCGGCCCAGTGGTCTATCTTTTCAAGGGATAATACCAGGACAAATCCTTTTATTTTAGTTTGACCAGGACCCACATGCTTTCTCCAAATCCGCTCTGGTTATTTTCTCCATGTTTTCAAAAGAAGGAGCGTGTGTCTGTTCTGCAGTATACGTGTGCATGAGTTACATGGCTCCCATAGGTTGTCACACAAGGCTGACTCGTAGTGAACAATTGGACTCACCTCACATGCCAGCGAGGTAAGGCTTAAACTCATGCAAGATATGGACTGAGAGCCACCAGATGTGCAAGCCAAGAGATCAAATAGCCATAAAGAAAGCAGGAGAGGACGGCAGGATTAGACGCCAAGGATGGAATGGAATCCTGAATTAAGTGACCATCTCTATTCACCAACAGAACTAAACGGCAGAGCAACTCCCAGTACAATGTCCACCCCATCAAGTTACTGAACAACTAACTGTCAAATATGGAAGTGCCCAATGATACAAACCAAGGCTCCAAAGCTCATGGATTACATGCCTTGTAATGTTTTTAGTTTGTTACAAACATGTACACTTTTTCCCGAAATACAGTGGTCATTTAACAGCATTGCTAGGTTGGTAGGATAGATATGAACTGGGCCAGATAGAAGACATTGCCCAAGATGTCAACCAATGACCTTCCAAACTGCAGTCAGTTTCTGCCCTACTGATAATTATGGACCCGTAACAGTGTAATGTAAGGGCTCTGCCTTCTGGTACTGCTCCTTGCAAAGATCTTTTCAAATTTAGACTGAAAGCTTAAATTAAAGAAATGTACACAAATTACAGCACTCTGTATATGCCAAGAACCTGCTCTCCCGTCCATCTAAACAGTGAGTTGATATTGCCTGAATATTGAATTATAGATATATATATATATTTTTATGTACTCTAAAAGCAGTTACTTTCTGCCTAACATCTTACAAATAGTTCATAATTTCCCCTCCAACTCCTGAAGACAGGTGTTTCACTGTCTCATAGTAACCAGTGGCAACATGCTCCTTGAGAGAGGCCACTGACCGGCTACATTTTCAACACAACACTTCAGTCTGTATATTCATGAGCTGCAGAGGGAAGAACCAAAAACAAATAATTATATGAATTTATTCAGAAAAAATACAGAGCTTTTAAGCACTTCTTCATAAAAGTAAACATTTACATAGGTATCTTATATTCCTAGCGAAATCCAGAAACCTTCCTTGTCCCTTAAATAGAGACGTTTCAGTAGAATTACAGATCTCGAACAATTTGAAAGTGATATAAAAATTCAAGTTATTAGATTTGGACTAAAGCTATTACCACATAGGGACAAGCTAGATCAGGGAATGACACATGTACAGTATAAGAAATGTACGTCAGGGTAGCAATAAGGAACGCTATCTTATCGTGCTGAAGGGGCTTGTGCACCTTAATGAAGCTGTGAGCTATATCATGTAAGGTAATCCAAGATGGCCAGGTCATAGCAGAGAGATTGTGGTCCACTGGAGAATGAACCGACAACCCACTCCAGTATCGTTGCCAAGAAAACCATATGGATAAGCACGGATGTGACTGGTGTGCTGCGTAGATATGCTCATGGAGAGTCGGACAGGACTGAACAACAAGCCGGACACTTTAAGAGCCATGGAATATATTATATATAGTACAATATACAGTATATAGTAATTAGAGACACAAGGCACTTTAGGCTCCTGGTATTTGTCAGACTCTGACCTAGATCACTGTTCCCCGACCTCCTCCATTACCACTACAATGTCAGTAGCAACTTTAGCATCTTAAGTTGCCAACCGTTCCTTAATATATGCAAATCCTCTGCACCCTCCAAAGCCCGTCAGATGATATATATTCTGGGTGCATTGGTTTTTTTTGTGTTATCTTTAGGTAAAATAAATTCAGCCAACAGACATCTATTAAACCGCAATGCCCTACATGCAAATCTCTAATCTTAAGGAGTCATTCTCGTAAATGTTACAGCTTTCAGCTAAGCGCTTGGAAATCTCTACCAGAACAAGCTGCAACTTCAAAATAAGCATGTTTTCTTAACGGCATACTTCACATTAGCCCAGAAGGCACGCTGAGATAAGGGCATTAAAGTCACATATTTATTAGGAGAGGGAAGTCATGTGTAAATCATAGAAGATATCCTGTTCTCGTTGCTAAACCTTTGAACGCTGTCTACGGGATGAATTCTTAATTCGTTTCCAGTTTAATGTGATTTCAACTTCTCTGTCCAATGATCCATCCATCTTTGACTAATTTAAAGAACGATCTGAGAATGGCAAGTATGAGAGACATCTGGGGGCATGACAGAAACTTTACCGGTGAAGTGTCATATTTATACTATGTAACTTTATAATGTGCAAAGTAATCTTTACAGAGTTTAAAATAAATGAACACACAGAGAGAATACAAATATGGCAACAAGTACTTTATCAATCAAATTTGTATATTTTCCACCAGTAAACTAACATTGAAGTATGCAAAACTTAGCTGTCAGTCAGCCTTTCTGATCCATGCACAAATATTATAATCTTTGGTTAATGAGATACTTGAGGAGTCCCTGAGGCAGTTTCTTCTGCTGTGGGACTAGGTGGCAGGAGACAGCAGGGAAAACAGGCAATGTCTCATGGGCTCAATAAGAATTAAGGCAATAATGACTATTAAAAAAAAAATTGTGGGTGATCAAAAAGGTACAGATAAATATTGCTAATGTACTGCAGCAAAATGCCTCTGTTAAATAACAATCACTTGATATAATACTTGTTATTACCTATACATTTTAAATTATACCATATTTGGAACGTCTGCTGTCCCACAATCAAATTTAAAAAAATGTAATTTTGCTTTAAAGGCAACAGACTTTTTGTCCATTTTCCTAACCAGATTAAAACCCTGGAAGGAATAGAGGATTTCGGGGGGAAAAAAAATATTATTTTTGGTTTTATTGAAATACTGACACTGTTGCAATGTCACTTGACAACAGAACTTAATTGAAAATTATGCCCCAATAGCATAACCCACCCCCTCAAGCTACAGGCACAGTAGCATTTCAACAACAGCCCATAACAAATGACCAGCCAACACAATATAAGATGGTTTACTAAAAATGGTTTTATGTTTTTGGCTTTTAAAGTCATTATATAGTTGCATTCTTTACAAACATGTGAAGGTTTTTCCCCAACTACAGTGCTCTTTTCAGATCTTTGTATATTTAGTTATCATCCCATAGCCCCACTAACTGTCCTGATACATTAAAATATCAAATACTATTTTCTGTGCCCCATCAGCATGGCACATTTTGACCGGGCAAGATTTGCCCACTCTTCTTTGCAAAAACACTCCAAATCTGTCAGATTGCGAGGGCATCTCCTGTGCACAGCCCTCTTCAGATCACCCCACAGATTTTCAATCGGATTCAGGTCTGGGCTCTGGCTGGGCCATTCCAAAACTTTAATCTTCTCCTGGTGAAGCCATTCCTTTGTTGATTTGGATGTATGCTTTGGGTCGTTGTCATGCTGAAAGATGAAGTTCCTCTTCATGTTCAGCTTTCTAGCAGAAGCCTGAAGGTTTTGTGCCAATATTGACTGGTATTTGGAACTGTTCATAATTCCCTCTATCTTAACTAAGGCCCCAGTTCCAGCTGAAGAAAAACAGCCCCAAAAGATGATGCTGCCACCACCATGCTTCACTGTGGGTATGGTGTTCTTTTGGTAATGTGCAGTGTTGTTTTTGCACCAAACATATCTTTTGGAATTATGGCCAAAAAGTTCATCCTTGGTTTCATCAGACCATAACACCTTTTCCCACATGCTTTTGGGAGACTTCAGATGTGTTTTTGCAAAATGTAGCCTGGCTTGGATGTTTTTCTTCGTAAGAAAAGGCTTTCGTCTTGCCACTCTACCCCATAGCCCAGACATATGAAGAATACAGGAGATTGTTGTCACATGTACCACACAGCCAGTACTTGCCAGATATTCCTGCAGCTCCTTTAATGTTGCTGTAGGCCTCTTGGTAGCCTCCCAGACCAGCTTTCTTCTCGTCTTTTCATCAATTTTGGAGGGAGCTCCAGTTCTTGGTAATGTCACTATTGTGCCATATTTTCTCCACTTGATGATGACTGTCTTCACTGTGTTCCATTGTATATCTAATGCCTTGGAAATTCTATTGTACCCTTCTCCTGACTGATACCTTTTAACAATGAGATCCCTCTGATGCTTTGGAAGCTCTCTGTGGACCATGGCTTTTGCTGTGGGATGCGACTAAGAAAATTTCAGGAAAGACCAACTAGAGCAGCTGAACTTTATTTGGAGTTGATCAGAGGCACTTTAAATGATGGCAGGTGTATGCTGACTCCTATTTAACACAATTTGGAATGCGAGTGCTTAATTCTGAACTCAGCTACATCCCCAGTTATAAGAGGGTGTGCAGACTTATGCAACCACATTATTTTTCTTCTTCCCTCCACCTAAAAGATTTTCAGTTTGTTTTTCAATTGAGTTGCACAGTTTATAGGTCACATTAAAGGTGTAAACAGTTCTGAAATGATTTATCTTTCAATTCAAGCATAGTTATTTGCAGGAATGTAAGTAAATACAGCATAAATATGTTATTTTGGTGGGTGGGGTAGATAATAATAAGTAGCGTTCAGGTCCTTATGTGTAGATAGTTTGGGGCCCTTGTGGATACTCCTGTGAGTATTTCTGGACATGTCCCACCATGTATAGTGACAGTTATCAGAGCTACTTGTGTCAATGTAAATAATACGGGAAGGGCTCGAGCAGAGTGTAGGCCGCAATCAATGCCGGGAAATCAGCTGGCGGTATTGACATGTTACAACCAGCCATGGAACTGGGAGATGGATATGACAAAGGCAAATAACCTGACATCATGAATGTACACAAGGCCCTCACAACATACCCAGGTTGTGCAAATAGATAAAGCATTAGCTGCACCTCCACTAGGCCGCTTATCAGCTGCTCAGATATCAAGCCTCCCCCCCCCCCAGCAAACACTGACCAGACCCCCTCTATAAGGGGACACAGAAAGGTCATGTGCGACCATTCAGTGTGAATATGTTAATTGGGGCAGGTAATGGGGGGCATGCTGGGAGTTTCCATAGATTGTACGTTGTCAATGCTGCAAGGTGCTATGGAAATGAGCGCTGGTACGTTTAATTTTAATCTTAAAGACCGGGCCCTCCATTCTTTTGCAATGTTTTAATATTGTTTTTGCCTTGTACTTACAGCGCTACGGAATATGCTGGTGCGCTACACATAAAGGATTGTAATATTATTATCATTAATAGATATCATGACGTTTGGTTAATCAGAGACCTGAAACTCCTTAAGCCACATTAGGACACCAAAAATGTCTTCAATGGAAACCCACAAGGACTCTAACCAGGCTCCAAGACCTCATGTGCCCTACACAAAAAACATATCCCTTCCTTCCAGGACCCTCATAAAAACCCCGGGACTTATAAAAATAAACCATGTAACACAGTCAACTAAAAAAGAAAAAATGTTGTGGTATCGTATTCGGGACCTCTCTTCTGTTGCGCCAAGTTATCTGCTCACCCATTTGTTTCCTGTTTGTACTGCACTGTACCTACTTATCTTAGAATGTGTATTGTTGTTTAGTCATTCAGTCATGTTCTACTCTCCGTGACCAGTTGGCCCGCAGCATGCCAGGGTGTAAGAAAAAGTCCCAAATAAATCTGCCGCACAACCAAATCTAATGAACACACAGAGCTTATTTTTTATCTTTATTTTATATCTAGAAATAAAGATGAGATATAAAATGTAGAGAAATTGTCAGACGCCCATTGATATCCTGTTGCCCTAGGCCAAGCCCTGCCGCGCTTTATCAAATAGGACTGCGCACCTTGTGCCCATATATTATAAGCTGAATTGTAAGACGTTAAGGAGAGCAGGTTCCTTGGACTCTTCCCTCTCCCTGCTGGTAAATGTTTTTTGTTTGGAAGAGGACACGCGTACTCTTATTTAAGGCAGATGCTTTGTGTTGTCATTAATGGCACACACATGACGTTGCGGTGTACAGGCATGTCCCATGTTGCTTTCTGCTGCACGTTATACTGTAAATAATGCCCAACACCTGGATACTGGCTCCCACTTCGCGATTTCCGCTCCTCTATTGGAAATCTTTGCTTTTAAGTGCAAAGAGATTATAATATCAGGAAAGAAAGGGGTCACTTGGTCGCTGTTCTATTGAGTTACTTTGTCATTAATACACAACTGATGTAATGGCTCACACAAAGAGAGGCGAGCCTTACTCGGGTTACACAATGTGTGTACAATGCGTTATTAAACCTTACGTCAATTCAGATTTTCTATACATGATATTTAAAGAAAATCCCAACACAAACCAGTCTGGCTGCTTCTGAGCCCGTAAGCTCCCGGAGCAGATAACAACACAGATGAACTTTATATGCTTGTTTGGTTACCATTGTACAAACACGACGGGTCAATATCACCTCCGTGTATGGTGTACAATCCAAGGGGCGCGATAACAAAGCACTAACAGGGTGGCGCGCTTATAAAGAGAAAGGTAAATCCCAATACTTCATCTACCAGAGCAATTATACAGTTAAGGCACAACGTTTAAACTCCCTATGTATATTGAGATTATATATTATTCACAAACTGTTTCTCATTTAACTCTGCCCAATGAATTTTGTTTTTCCATTTTTTTCCCTTTCATCTCTTTCCGTTTACTGTATTTAGTTCATATTTGTATCAGTTTTGCTTTTTGACTTGATAAAGAGAGGATCTTCTCTCAAAAGCTCGTCGCTATATTATGAAGATGTTTGTCCAATAAAAAAAGTATCACTATAAACAGCAATGCTCTGATTATTCAACAGGATTACTGGACACTCACAGCTACCACAATATATATATATATATATATATATATATATATATATATATATATATATATATATATATATATATATATATATATATATATATATATATATATATAAAAAAAAATATAAAAAAACACTTGTTCCCTTATCAATGCAAATACAAACAAAAAAAAGTTACCAATTAAGTGGGAGGGTGTGTTTTTTTGTTATCTTTTAAAGCAGTGTTCCCAGGAGCCAGAACTCTTCACATTTTAACTCTGGCTCCAATCTTTCTTATCTTTCTAGAGTCATATACCTTGCTTTGACTCCGGTTATCCTTCAGTATAAGGTTTGTTACATATCAGGGACATTTGGCCTTTGGGAGGCTGTGGGCTAATTGTTCCCCGGGTCACTCATAAACCAGCCTGTGTGGAGAGGTCCTATATAAATAATACATTACAGGATGGACAGCGCCATGGAAGGAACTGCTTGCCCCAGGATAAAAGTAGCCACAGTACTAATTTATATATATATATATATATATATATATATATATATATATATATATATATATATATATATAAACAAACAAACAAACATACATATACACACACACATACATATATTTATATATAATAAAATAGGCCAATGCAAAGATGTTGAAGCTTACTAACAATACAAGAGAGGATGTAAACAAAGACGCATGGGATGATGGTGGGTTTGGTCTACATACAGATCATATCCCGAGTCCCTGCTGACTTTACATCACATATTTGGGGCACTTTATCCAGTTGGGAGTATTTATTTTGCAGTTTTCATGTTTAATGCCAATGTTTGTTTTCTAATGGCTTTTGGCACAATGTTGGGCTTCAGCACACAGTCATTATTCCTGTTACAATGCAGCCACGCTGGACGGTACTGTACCCGCTGTTTACTCAATTCCTTAAGCCCTTTAAAATGTAGCTGATAATTTGCATGTGTAAAGCCGGATCTCGACACCTGTGTAACTAATCCTCCTGCCCTGGATAGTCAGTGTCCTGCAGGAGGGATTGGACTAATGTATATGGCTCGCTGACTTTAGGATTGTATCAATGTATTCCCCAGATCAAAAAAGTCTAATTCAACAAATGTTCTGAAATAGCTTTTTATTTTTATCCAATTAGCTAGAGTAGCCAAACAGAAAGGTAGCCACGTTATATACTTACATATGGCAGGCTCCTGGATATTACTAGCTATATAATAATATCCCTGTGTATTTATTTACTCTCATGTACTTTATTTTATTAGGAAGTGCTAATAAGCTCTGTTTTACAGTCTAAAATTAAACAAATAATTTCTGTATGGGGTTGCCCTCTGCAGCTCATGAAGACACAGTCTCTATAGTACTGGGTGTGCAGTGTATCATACTAACCAATCAGTGACCATCGCTCATACATGGTCACTGATATGCTAGGACACTGTGTCTGCATATGGTGCAGAGGGCAGACTCTTACAGGGACTATTTATAAGATGCTAGGAAGGAAAAACAGGGCTAATAAGCACTTCTTAATAAAATAAAGTACAAAAAAGTAAATAGATACCCAGCGATGTTATATACCTAGTGACATCCAGGAACCTCCCATACCCCTTAGGTTTAACTACTTAGATGCCAGTGATATTCGGTTAGGCTGGAGGCGCAGATCAGATTTTTTAGGACAAACAGCACCGTTTCCTTCCATACTTCCAATGTCGGCGCTTGATTTATTATGTTACCATGACCTGCTCACAGGATTTCCCACCTTGGCAGGTCCCATTCATAAACAAGAACAAACCCAGCCAGGAAACCATATTATGCCAAACCACAAAGGGGCAATAACAAGGCGGATGGCACAAAAACAGGTTGTGGAAGTTATAGGGTCTTATGGGGTCTTACCAGCTTCATGGTGCTGTTATTTTGTTCCCACCGCCACAGCATCACACTCATTTCCCCTTTTTCGGAAGCACCTGCCAAAGTGCCCAACTCCTCTATAGGTCCATGTCAAGAAAGTGCCTGTCCCATTGGAAGTCATCAGAAGGCTTCTTCCATCTTGCTTGTGGCCAGTGGTCCGATGGTGGCTCTTCCACCAATAATTCTTCCAAAAATCTCTAACTACAACATCTTGAGCTCTCTGGCTCAGTCCAAATTCAAACAAGGAGCTCTGAGAGGCAGCTGGGGCAGGGGGAGTGAAGGCAAGACAAGGAAACCTCCCCCTCCCCCGGCAAGCAATTCACAGATTGGGCATTCCTGGCTCAATGGGCCGTTCATCATTACAGAAAAGATTTACAATTAACTCCTAAAGGGACAGGGACGAGCCGGACTAAGTACATACAAATCTAGGAGAAAACAAAGTTTTAAGGAAGTCACTGTGTGATGTCATATATATGGTTACTGAAGCCTACCCAAGATGTAATACCAATATAAGTACTAATGTTAGTAATAAGGGGTAGTAATGATAATAAGTACTCATTACATTATAGGGTATTTAATTCACTATACAGTGATATGTTTTTATTGGACAAACATTAACATAGATGTTAATAAAAGGGCGGATCTATCCTGTTATGGTGTCAGGATAGGTCCGTCGCTGCAGTGCGGCCTCCAACCGCTAGGTGGCGCTGTCGATATTTTGAAGCGCTGCCGATATGTGAAAGAAGTTCTAAGCTTAGAATGTTAGCCTAACCCTTGAACTAACCCTCACCCTAAACATAACCCCAACCTTAACTCTCATCCTAACCACAGCCCCAACCTTCACCCTAACCCTCACCCTAAGATTAACCCTCACCCTAACCCTAACAGTTTACCTAAGGCTTGACTCTATGATACGGCACCGGAATATCGGCAGCGCCATCTAGCGGATGCTCACCGCCACTGCTGCTGCCTTGTGCTGCGCTACCATAAGCGGATAGGTCCAAAAGGCACTGCTGTATAATGCAGTACTGTACTTCACAACTTCTCCTGTTTCGTCCCCGCCAGCAGTGGCGGGCAGCAGACACTAGGTGGCGCAACTGTGCTGCACCAAGACTTTGCTAATGTTCAGGGTTAGGGTTAGGTTTAGGGTTAGACTTAGGGTGAGGGGATTTGGTCAGACATAGGGCCTCATTCAATTGCGATTTGGCCAATTGAATAGGGCTCTAAATAAGCACATAACATATTTTTTTTAAAGAAGTTTTTTGTTAGTGAACATCTATCCAAAAGCAAGGTTTTCACTAACTAAAAACTTCTATAAAAAAAATATGTTATGTCCTTATATAGAGCCTTATTCAATTGCCCAACTTGCAATTGAATGAGGGCCCTAGTGTTTAGGGATAAACTTGCCCGTGCAGAACCTTCAGATAGTTGGTATCAAGACACAAGACACTCAGGTCCTACACATCCAGGCCTATGTATCCCTCCAGGACCGGACTTGTGCACCCAACAGGGTAAGTCCCTTCCTAACAAAGTGATGTGCCTAGAGCAGAGTCTGCTCAGTGATAACATGTAAGTTTACTGGACATCAGATCACTCATATTTTTCATGCATATAATGGTTAGATCCTGCTCCATAAAATGCACCATATACAAACATGAATTCCCATTTCCTATCACGCATCTAAAAGAGAAGATCACTTTGTCCTTTATGTATCTGAGCCAGTGAGAATCTATTGTACATCCACAAGCTTGTGCTTTATTAGCATCCTTTTGACTGCAAAGCGAGCTACAGATAAGGGCTCACTGTGGGAAATGGGTTACAATTGCTCCAAAATTGGTTTCATTTTGCATGTAAGGAAAAAGTGGATCAAATACGGCTTTTCATCTATTTTTGTGTAGTTTTGGGGACAATTTTCTTTATTAATAAATAATATTATTATTATTATTAATAATAATAATAATAATAAATTAGATTATTTTCAAAGAAATATGCTATTTTAAATGCCACACAAATAATCTGGGACTATAGTGTCTCTGCCTGTTTCTGGTGCACACAAGTACCCAAAGAAAGAAAGAACAAGAGGTCATGAATGGAAGGGTATAAGATGTCCCCTTCTGGATCTCTACCTTGTCGTGGTGAAGGGGCTTGTGTATCTCATTGATGTAGGGTCACCCTAGATGCGCAGATCATTGCAGAGATTTCAGTAGAGAAGGAACTGGCAACCCACTGCAGTATCTTTGCCATGGAAACCTTATGGATTGGCATATCCAGACACAAGATGTACCTGGCGTCCATAGGGTCATGGAGAGTCAGACTCGACTGAACAACTAAATAACAATAATTAGATCAGCCTTCCTGTGGTAGAGATAGGGCCAAACACTAAGCTTTTTTTAAGTTGATAGAATGGGCCGGCTACCTTGGTCTTTTAGTTCTTATTAATAGTAAAATAGATGAGTGGGTTAACCCCTTATTTACCCAACACATTTCAGTGATTTATCATTTCTGACCGTTTTAAACAAACAGACGATGCGGAGCTGGATATACGTATAGGCCGCGAGCGTCTCGTGCCGAGATACCAACTACACAAGACGGAGGCTCTGCCCGACTCGGAGGTCACCCGTACAATGTGCTGCACGCGAGGAGGTCACAGGCAATGGGAGTCTTGGAGAATAAGATGTATGGTTTCCAGGAGGGCCCAAGACACGCACAATAAGCTGCTGACAAGCTCATGAATGACTGAATGGCGTCCCAGGGCACGCCGGGCAGCGAGGACAAGGCTATTTAGAAGAGTTATGGCGGCGCAGTGTAGTTGTACCCACCGGTAAATGCCGCCGCGATAACGTCTTCATTCAAAATCAGGGTCATTTATTTTTTATGTAATTAACTGGCACAAAGAAAACACCAAACAGAGTGTTAAAGGGACGTGGGATATATCTATGTATTTATTTTATTTAATACACTTTATTTTATTAAGAAGCGCTGAAAATATATGGAAGTTTCCCTGTTTTTAATATTAAAATAAACAATGAAAGTGTTGGCGTATCTAAACATCATTTTATTATCAAGAGCTTAAAAAGATCTGTTTTCATTTATTAAAACCTCCCAAACAGTCCTTGCAAAGGTCTGCCCCCACAGCTCATGCACGCAGTGTTTCTATTGGTAGTAGATGCACTAGCCACTTATAGATTGTGGTTCAGTGGGATTTCAAATGCTGCTGAGAAGTGCCTAATACATCTAGCACCAATAGAAACTTGGTATGCATGACCTTTGCAGGGACTGTTTGGAGTGAAAACAGAGCTATTAAGCACTTGTTAATAAAATGATGTTTAGATCTGCAAAGAAGCCCTTAGGTAGTTTACTGTAATATTAAAAACATGGAAACTTCCAAAAGCTCTTTCTTTTTAGTGTACCTGCTCGCTGTAGCTCACGCAGCTCATGAATACACAGATTGTGAAGTGCAGTGTTTAAAACGAATCTGTCAGTGACCTAACTCAAGTAGCATATTGCAAAATGTTGCCACTGATTGGTTACAATCAGCCCCTGTACATAGAAGTACACATCTTCATGAGCTGCAGAGGGGAGACAACGATTAGGAATTATTTGTACGATTTTAGGCTGGAAAAAAACAGCTTGTAAGCACTTCTTAATAAAATAAAGTACACAAAAGTAAAATATAGACAGGTATATAATATTACTAGTGAAATCCACCTCCCTGCACGATTTAGAGAAAAATCTGAATATTTGAACTTTGTTAATGTGTAGAAGAATCTATCTATTACTCAATTCCTGGGAGATGGAGCAAGAGGTGTGTGTTTCATATATGTCGGTGACAGGAGGGAGGAAGAGATGAGGAGGATTTGATGTGTTAGATAACTGGATATCACTGAATTTGACACTGACCCCTTTCACCCACACGTAATTAGAAGCAGCCAAGCTTACAAGTCCGACTCACCATACATGTAAAAGCCCGTCTTGCACACCGGGTTATTATGGATTCCTCCAAAGGCATCAAAAGCTCAAATAAATACAATTATTTTTGATTAAAACAAATGTTATGGATTCCAAGTAAACAATTAATTAAAGTGCAATTTACATCACTTCAAGTGATCTAAATTGTGTGAAAGAGCACAAGATTCTGTATTAAAGTGATGTTTTTTTTTTTAATTTAAACTAAGAACAGTAAAAAAATGCAGTCTTAGGTTTGTTTACAGACACATTGCAGACTGCCCCATGATTTACATACACATTGCAGACTGCCCCACGATTTACATACACATTGCAGACTGCCCCACGATTTACATACACATTGCAGACTGCCCCACGAATTACATACACATTGCAGATTGCCCCACGATTTACATACACATTGCAGACTGCCCCATGATTACAGACACACTGCAGACTGCCCCACGATTTACAGACACACTGCAGACAGCCCCACGATTTACATACACATTGCAGACTGCCCCATGATTTATAGACTGCAGACTGCCCCATGATTACAGACACACTGCAGACTGCTCCATGATTACACACTGCAGACTGCCCCATGATTACAGACACACTGCAGACTGCTCCATGATTACACACTGCAGACTGCTCCATGATTACAGATACACTGCAGACTGCCCCATGATTTACATACACATTGCAGACTGCCCCATGATTTATAGACTGCAGACTGCCCCATGATTACAGACACACTGCAGACTGCTCCATGATTACACACTGCAGACTGCTCCATGATTACAGATACACTGCAGACTGCCCCATGATTTACAGACACATTGCAGACTGCCCCATGATTACATACACATTGCAGACTGCCCCACGATTTACATACACATTGCAGACTGCCCCACGATTTACATACACATTGCAGACTGCCCCATGATTTATAGACTGCAGACTGCCCCATGATTACAGACACACTGCAGACTGCTCCATGATTACACACTGCAGACTGCTCCATGATTACAGATACACTGCAGACTGCCCCATGATTTACAGACACATTGCAGACTCCCCCATGATTTATAGACTGCAGATTGCCCCATGATTTACAGACACATTGCAGACTGCCCCATGATTTACATACACATTGTAAACTGCCCCATGATTTATATACTGCAGACAGCCCCATGATTTACAGACACACTGCAGACTGCCCCATGATTTACAGACACACTGCAGACAGCCCCATGATTTACAGACACACTACAGACTGCTCATGATTAGAGATACCCTGCAGACTGCACCATGATTACAGACACACTGCAGACTGCTCCATGATTTACAGACACACTGCAGACTGCCCCATGGTTTATAGACATTTATAGATGACTGCCCCATGATTACAGATACACTGCCGACTGTTCCATGATTACAGACACACTGCAGACTGCCCCATGATTACAGACACACTGCAGACTACTCCATGATTAAAGACACACTGCAGACTGCCCCATGATTTACAGACACACTGCAGACTGCCCCATGGTTTATAGACATTTATAGATGACTGCCCCATGATTACAGATACACTGCAGACTGTTCCATTATTACAGACACACTGCAGACTGTTCCATGATTACAGACACACTGCAGACTGTTCCATGATTACAGACACACTGCAGACTACTCCATGATTACAGACACACTGCAGACTGCTCCATGATTTACAGACACACTGCAGACTGCTCCATGATTACAGACACACTGCAGACTGCCCAATGATTTACAGACACACTGCAGACTGCCCCATGATTTACAGACACACTGCAGACTGCTTCATGATTACAGATACACTGCAAAATGCCCCATGATTTACATACACATTGCAGACTGCCCCATGATTTACATACACATTGAAGACTGCCCCATGATTTACAGACACACTACAGACTGTTCTGTGATTTACAGCATCTGCTGGGAATGACCCGTTCCAAGCTCCATGAACAGGAATAATTATGTTTTTTCTTTGCATCCAGGAATGTAATCAGCCATCACTTAACCCACAAGTAACATATTTTAGCATTTTTAGCAGTTATTTCCCCGCACAGATGATTTGGGGAAGGGTTAACCCTATTTATGCTTCTGCTCTCTGCACACAGCTCTTGCTGTCAATCTCTCTGGAGGCATGTCTAATTCTCATGTAAACAGAAAATAATTTATGATCTTTTATATGGGACTTCCCACTGCAGTCTATGCAAGCACAGACTCTGTAGGGCTGGATGTGCAGTGTAGTGCCCTAGCCTATCAGGGATCACGTCTCAGCAGCAGATTGAAGAATGTTGCTAAAAGATGGTCACTGATGGTTAGCATGAGACACTGCAAAGCAAGTACTAGAGAATCTGTTTTCATGAGCTGTAGAGGGCAGACCCATACAGGGACTATTTGTTTGAGTTTAAGCAGTAAAAACAGAGCTTATAAGCACTTCTTAATAAAATAAAGTACATAGAAGTAAACAGATACACAGGAATATAATATAACTAGTAAAATCCAGGAACCTTTTATATCCCTTTAAGCACATGGCACCCAAGTGACACATTATTCTATCTCCATAACTGAAGCGGCCTGGAACTGTGCAAGGAATTATAGGAAACAGATGTTGGGGCCACACAAATGTATTTATCCCACATAGTTACTAAAAGGAAAATTCTTCTAGTAATAATGTATTGTGTTGTTGGGTAAGAACATGCCCAGCTTAATGTTTGGCAAAACCACCATACTAGACGTCTTATTTGTTTTGTCTCAAGAAGCGTGATTAAAGTAATGAATTACTCCAGAAATAATCATTTGTTTTGGGACAAACTGCAGGATAAAGCTCGACATTGTGCACCGTCAGCAACATGTGTATAAAGAGCTCGAAAAATAATACTAGCATGTACTTGTGGTGTCAGCTTGCTCTAATACTCTGCATTACTATAATACTCTGCATTAGCTGGCACATCCGGCAAACACAATGATTTAGTAGCCCAGGTCCTGACCTCATCATGTCACGGCCGATTGTCCACCCATTCTGGACAAGTGGATCAATAAGGTCTCTTCCTAACATGGATGACCTGAGCTCTGCGTATGATCACAAGTAATGAGTATTACGACACGTATGAACATTGCACTTGGAGTCATTTTTCATATTGGGATGAGCTCTAGGTCAGAACAACGCCGGCCATTCTGTCTCCAAACGCACAACGCTTGGCAATTAATTCCCAAACATCAGCTGGCAACCTAGGACCTGCCATCTGTTGGCAAAAACCAATCAGATAATATAGAAATAAGTTATACATGACTGAAAGTGGCTCACACGGTTATACAGCCGGCTACTTCAATGGCCACTGTATTCTGACTTTTATTATGCTTTATTAAACTGATAAAAACCCTTTATAGTAATAACCTATTTATGCAAATGTCTGCTGTTTCCTCGTTGTTGTTGTCCATGACATATCCGTATCGGTGAGTATTTGTGTCAATTCAGTGAATTGCTATTTGCACTTTTATACCACATAATTGACTTTGTTTATCTGCCCTTCAAGGAGGAAAAAGTCTTGGAAGCTTTGCAAGCTGAGACATAGGATAGGGGGGAGTCTCTATAAGACAACGATGCTAATGACCTTGACTTTGTATAAGTGCACATGCTATACTAGGTAGTGAATTTGCCTTTACTTTTGTATTGTTTGAGATATCATTTATAGTTCTTTAAAATAAAGTACTGAAAATACAAGAAAACTGTGTCCAATTAAAAAAGATACATATATATATATATATTTTTTTTTTACTTTTTTTTTTATTTTACTTGGACACTGTTTCCCCATTTTTCCCAGTGTGGGGCTTGTATGTATATATATATATATATATATAGTAAATACATAGTACATTTGTGTCCACATTTGAATGTCTAAAACAAGCTAAAAAACCTGCTTCCAGCTTAGAATTCTGAGAAAAACAATTATTATACTGCATTCTGGGAAGCTGGACTGGGATATGCAAATGTGCCCACAAATGCTATATATATATATATATATATATATATATATATATATATATATACACTCCAGCCCCACACTGATGAGTTCTGTTTTAAAATCGAAACAGTGACTGTCAGTGGGTAGGTCTCCAAGCTTGTACATTGTCCATCCTATGCTATGCTTAAAGCTGTGGAAATCAGTAAGCATTTCCCTAAAATGTATAAAATGTTTTTGGGATTTAAGAGTGAAAATACATTGTTGGCTCATTTGCATGTCCCCGCCTACTTTCCCAGAGTGAAGGCGAAAACTATTTCAGGGAAACCTGAGCAGGAAATATGTTTTTTAACTTATTTTTAGAAAAAAAGGTATGAATTGCTTTCTGTACTATTCCAGTATGGAGGGCTTCTATCACTATTTCCCACCACAGACCAAATGATTGTTCTGATATATATATATATATGTGTATATAGATCCAGGAATATTTTCTATTCTACAACATTTTGGCGCAGCGATTGCTTATAAAAAATCGCGGTGATATTTTTCTGTACAGACAAGCCGCTAATAGTCGCCGTGATTATTCTGCCACAATAATTGTCATTCATGTCCTTATCTGCTGAAAGCACCATGGGATTTTGTCGGTTCAGCTGCAGATGGATTTTAGTGGTCATTTCAGAGGGATGTATGTTTTTGTTTGGCTCCTGGGGGTCACCTGCCCCCCTGTGTGTGCCCAGGCTTATCTCTCCATGCGCCCCGGATGACATCACCATACTAAGCCGAGCCATTCTCACCACTTCAAAGGCCGGCATTTATTTACTTATCTCGCTCCTCCCTTGGTCCAGGCTCAGATATAGATTAGCCAGACACAGATAGTCGCATGGACTCGGCCTCCCCGCTGCCCTTTGTGCGCGGCGCAGCTGGAGGGCGCAGCAGGCTCTCCTAGTAGGGTCATGTTAGGGGTTCCAAATATGGTCTCATTTTAAAGAATAATAACAAGCACTTTATAAAACAATGTAAAGAAACATTTAGCTGTCAGTCTATGTTTCTCATCCACCCACAACGGTTATAATCTCTTGTTAATTAAAGATCATTACCGATAATTACTGAGTATCCACTTGGGCTTTGGGTCTATTGTTTGCAGTGCAAGTCAGCTGCACACAAAACACTGGGCAGACTCAGCGCGCATGGCCATCCATGTTTTTGCAGTTGAGGTTTGTGGGGGGGATCAGGCCTAGGGCAGCACATTTCCAGGGGCAGCAGTCTGACTGACAATGCTGGAGCAGCTGCATAGGCCAAACATATAAATATACATATCTATACCTAGCATATAAATATCACATCTGTGATCACATCTGAATGTCTAAAACAAGTTAGAACACCTGCTCCCAGCTCAGAATTCCAAGAAATACAGTTATTGTACTGCATTCTGGGAAGCTGAGCTGGGACATGCAAATATGCCCACAAATGCATAGTTCTTCAATCCATAACCATTTTAAACATGGCTTTCTTTAAGCTTATGCCTGCTGTATTACACAGCTTTTATGCAAAGCCAAGGTTGGATTATACACCAGCTGGGAATCCTACCCACTGACAGCCGTTTCAAGGTTACTGCCTATTACCAGCATGGGGTGGGTTCCATATATAGCTATAAATATGTATGTATATAGTAGAATCACGGTTATCCGGCACCCTACTAACCGGGACTCTCAAGCAACCGGCACGGCATCAATTCCCCAAACTCTCGCTAAACCGGCATAACGGCACTATCCTGGAGTTCGAGACTGCAAAAAAAAAAATGCTAACTTTTTTCTAATTGTTTTTTTGGGCCCTACATGGCCCAGTTTAGGTTCTAATGCCATCTTACATGCATTTTTGGGGGGTTATTTAGACTTTTAAAATCGTGGACTCCCGATTAACCGGCAACTACAGTTATCTGGCAATAGGGAGTTCCTGATAATGGGTTTTTATTGTATAATACTCACAAACATATGATTTGGGATACAGGAAGCGGATAGGAGTAACAACTGGGGTGTGGGGCATACTCAAGTACGTGAAACCTAAATGCCCCAATGGGGAGGATCAAATAACAATTAATAAATAAAGTACTCAGGACTAATAGTTTGTTTAAAGAGGTGCAAAAATATTGAGATGGAATATAAATTTTAGTTTTATGTAAGAAAAATTATATATATTATTTTTTGCAATTCACAGAAACTAAAAGTACCATATTTTACCCTTTTCAGACATATTTTTCATGCAGTTTAAGACCTGCTTTTTTTTTGATGCATGTTTAACAGATATGTGAAATATTAAACGAAAAGTTGCCACATATAATGTACAGTAATAACCACAAGGGAAGAACTATGGAGCAGATTAACTAAGCTTCGCATGGACTTCAGAGATCTGCTGCACAGCTCCGGCGAAGCTTAGTGAACCTGGGAGTAGGAACAACGTCTAATCCTGGACAATCATTGCCTGGTGTTTCCTGGAAGACATCCTTGTAAGTCAGTACAACAGATAAGTCCCAGCAGAGACAAACATTACACAATGGATATAGATAACAGGTGAGTCAATCAGGATGACTGAATGCAGCAGGGATATCCTGAAATCATGGCCGGTGTGTGGCCCTCAATGGCCCAACTTGCCCACCCCAGACAACTGTTTTTAGCAAAAGATGTGATTTTCTATACTGATGTTTCAATTTCCACCTGTTACTCACTCTTTCTGATCCACCCACTAAGTACAGTCTGACTTATTTAGCAGATTATTGGCAATGATTTCTAATCGTCAATGAGTTTACAGTAGGAAATGCTACTTTTTGACATTTGATATTACAAAAAAAAGCTTAAACAATATCATACCTGGAGCCTCTGCTGTGCTGCCTTAAAGGGACAATGTCACCCCAAATGAAGTTTTTCTTAAAGAGCATGAAAATTCCATGTTGTTTATTTATATGCAAATGAGTGACTCATTAATACTCATTAGCTGCTTACATGTGATAATTAGAATCACAGTGTGCTTGACTGTCTTTGTCGTGGCCAAAAAAGACCCCCAATGTTATGTGGCAGTTAGACCCCCCCCTCCTATCTTTATCAAGCACTTCAGCATACAGCAAAATCAATTCTAAATATTTCAAAAATGATTTACTATAGAGAAAAACTGCTAGTACAACTAATAGCCAATTTGTAATGCTCAAAACCAAACCAAAGTCCCTTTAACTCTTCAAATAATCATTTATGTGAGATAATTAAACTATATTGTCAGTCGTGTCTAACTCTCCGTGACCTCGTGGAGCGCAACACACCATGCTGATCCACTTCGTATTCATGGCAGATATACAGAGTGGGTTGCCAGTTCCTCCTCCAGTGGGCCACAGCATACAGCTCCTGGTATTCCTAGGTGGCCTCCCATCCAAGTACTGACCAGGCCCAACCCTGCATGACTTCAGGGTAAATGCACAGAATCCTAACCACTGGACCACCAGGGAACCCTAAATTATGTTGCACTTGTACTATTTATTACCAAAATAGTGGCCCCTGGTTTCTATGATTCGGTAATATATATAACACATAAACCCTGCGCCTTCCTCATGATGACGGATGAATTAAGGTTCATTACCTGTTTCCAAGGATTTTGCGCTTCCTTCCCAGGTTCTGACCCGCCTTGAGCTTTTGTGTAAGTCCTATGTTGCACTATTGCTTGTCCAAGCATTCTGCCAACAATAATACCAATGCTGCAGTAGCCCACGGCCGGGGGAGAGTTTGTAGGACATTATTCAAACAATATTTGGCAGAGGAAATGGAAGGAGGCGACTTGGCAGCGAATCTACCGATCAACATGAAAAAGCAAATCCCATTCATATTGTTTATTTTGGAAGCTACGAGGGTTCCCTTTTTGTTTAGGAGCCGGCTATCGGCTAATATATCAGCTCTAGGAGAGGGTTAGACATTGTGTTAGTTCAGCTGGTGTGAAACGCAAATTAATTCTGACTGGAGTCCAACGCATTTCACGGTTTGTCATAGTAACTTGATGGTTCATTATTAGTTTAATAGATTTGTGGCAACAATATGAAAGTGCGGAGACAACATAGAAAGAAAAAGGCATAGCCAGAAGTGCTCAATCCGAGAACCAACCAACCCAAGTGGGTCAGTTCTATGGGCCTGGTAATCAGAGCCAGCCCTTCACATGGAGAAATATCCTGTAGTATATCAGTCTGGCCCCTGGATCACTACCTTGTCGTGATGAAGGGGCTTGTGTACTTCAATGAAGCTGTGAGCTATACCATGTAGGGTCACCCAAGATGGGCAAGCCATAGCAGAGAGGTCAGACAAGTATCTTTGCCAAGAAAATCATATGGATAAGCACAATTAGAAATATAGACGGATGTACCTGGCGTCCTGTGTCCATATGGTCACCGAGAGTCAGAAACGACTGAAGGACTGAAAAACAATAAATATCAGTCTGGTCTCGCTCGATAGAGGGATCCAGCCCTGAAATAACACTCAGTTCTACCTTGTACAGGACAGACAGCAAATCAAACACGTATGTCTTGGCCATTTGGGCCTCATCGGTGAGGTGTAGCTGAACTCCCAAGGGTCAGTGAGATATTGATACATTACTTTTATTATATAAAGATCATATACTTGTACTAATGATGGGACCCTTGCTTCCCAATCAACTCTATAATGTCAGAAAATTAGTGTCAATTAAATTGTATCAAATGAATATTGTATTTGGATAACAACAATTTCCATTGATCTACTTCTTTCCCCCAACATCCCCTTTTCTCCCCTTTTTTATGTAACTTCTCTCCCCCCACTCCACTCACAAATTATGTTAAATATTATCTTTTTAACTTTTTGAATAATTTGTGGTTAAACTACTTAAAATAAAAATTAAAGCGTTAAAGGAATATATAAATGTCCTGGATTATGAAGAATCTGATAGAGGAGAATCAGTAGTGTATGAAAACATTTTTTTGCCTGAAAAAATACCAAGTAAATAAATAAACTTACCCTAACGTTTGCAAATTTATTAACCTTTCTGGCAGTTGATTTTGAGAAGGAACACCCATGAAAATCCAATCTAAATTAGCATAAAATTCATAATTCATTTTGGCCAACATGAGGCAGCTACAACATTGTTGCAATGTCTGTGGATTCCATCTCTATAGCAAAGCATCATGGGATGTGTAATCTTTTGTTCCTAGAACAAGAAATCGGCTCAGGCAGTGCTAATATGTTTTTTTGCACTGTGCTGCTGTTGGCTTGAAGGTTATTATAAGGTAAAAAAACATACGTGAATGCAGTGTTTCTATTGGTTAGTACAAGATGCCTATGTAGGCAGGTCTGAGGGTGTGGAGACTATTTTTGAAATAAAATAAATGTGTATGTTTTTTTTTTTTTACTTTCATACCTAGGACCTGAATACATCTTTTACCGTCCAACACTGCTTCTGACCTGGAACTATACCCCCGCCTTTAATTTTGCCATACTAAATTCTTCCTGAATCAAGATACCACAACCCACCTACCCACCTACCTACCCACCCAACTCAAACTGTTGCAGCTATATAGCAGTCAAATTACTCCTGACTTTTCCTTTTGCAGGTTATACCACTAAGGACAGATCGCATATTGCATACTAGAGCCATTCACCTCAAATTACTCTATTAGACCCCTTCCATCTCACATTTAATTAAAAAACCTTTCTAACTTTGCACTCCTCACCACCTTGGCCAGCTTTCACGTCCTTCCTATTCCTTACCTTTTCTTCCCCAGGTTTTGCCTCTTTTATCCCCTTTAGATTGTAAGTAGCGTGTTTCTAATCTTGTAGGGTGCTTTGGGAAAAAGCACTTTTAGTTAAAAATAGGGCCCTCCATATTCTACAGTTTGTTAATGTTGTATTTCTCCTTGTTCTAATCTCCTGTACAGCAGTAAGGAATATGTTGGTGCATTACAAATAAAATATAATAATAATAATAATGGGTATAGAATGAATCAATGTAAAGTGTGTCTGATATAAGCAGCATGTATTTGATTAAAAAAGGTAAAAACAGGGAAACGTAGATATACCTTTAAAACTAAATTTAATTAAAAATGACAAATAAACCATAGAAGTATCACTGAACAAAATAGCTGTTTATTTTTTAACTGAAACTTTTAAAATTTAAATCCAAATATCACGATCCCTGGCATTACCGGCTTACTTGTGAGTTTTACTACTGACATGTACATACACCAACAAGCCCAGTAAGAGGTCCCCCCAGGACTTGGCAAGACTGCAAAGAGGAGCTGTTGGACCCGACCGCTGAAGGAAACCAATATGGAACAAGTTGTAATATTTGTACAAATGTCAAACCAAATGTTGGAAGGCTCTATGAATGTGTTTTAGTATCGCAGCTGGTGCAGAAGTGAGATCGGGCTGAAGAAAGTCGTTGTATTATCAGCTTCCAGCAGCGCCTTCTTGGGTGACCTCACAGCTTAAGATGGAAATGCGACTTATGAAATGCAAGATTTTGTTTTTTTTTAAAGAACGTTAATATTTGTATCCCCTTCTGAATCGCTACCTTGTCGTGGCGAAGGGGCTTGTGTACCTCAATGAAGCTGTGAGCTATACTATATAGGGTCACACAAGATGGACAGGTCAAAGCAGAGTGGTCAGACAAATCACCATCCACTGGAGAAGGAACTGGCAATTCCCCTCAGTATCTTTGCGATGAAAACCTTTTGGATAAGGACAACCAGACACAAGATTTGCCCGGAGTCCATAGGGTCACAGAAAGTCAGACACGACTGAACATCAATTCAGAGTGGTAGGCCATACAAATCTAGGTTCATTACTGGTAGTGGTACTCTTTAGTGGGCACAGCTTTTTCAGAACCGAATCAAACAGCTGATATATATTCCCATTGGGTTGAGTCATTTCTTACTAGGAATAATATTGCTTCTCTTTGGAAACACCAAACACTTCCAAAGCTGTGAAACCGGTTGGGGTCAAGTTTTGTCTCCTTAGAACAAATCAAAAACAAACAAATCCCACTGAAACGCCACCCTAATAATGCTAAGATACATGGCAAGATCTGTCAAACTGCCTTTTTACTGAGTGCCACTAGGTGACACCAATATCCAAGTGACATTACAGCTTCAGTCCCACTTACTCCACAACACTAACAGTCTGAAATAACTGCTCATATATGGGATGTTCCTTCCTCCTAGATCCCCATATAATTACCACTTATAATGCTGCTCCTCATGACCTAACATACACAATGTAACACATACTAATATTTTCATTTTAAACATGTAAAAAGCAGAAGTCAGGTCGCACAATCATTTTTTACATCCATATTTTGTGCATTCACAGCATTACAAGAATCATTTAGGACCTGAAAACCTACATATTAAATAATATAACTCAGGTTATAAATTTGAAACATGGTAACATTTTAGTTTCAATATATCTTAACTAGGTTAATTGATCATAGACATATTTATGATGGTGCACTCAACACATAGCCAGCTGCACAATTCGTTGAGTGATTCAGTCGTGTCCCACTCTCGGTGACCCTTGAGGTTTTCTTGGCAAAGATACTGGAGTGGGTAGCTAGTTCCTTCCCAGGGGACTTTTCTGCTATGACCTGCCCATCTTGGGTGACCCTACATTGTATAGCTCACAGCTTCATTGAGATACACAAGCCCCTTCACCAAAACAAGGTAATGATCAGGAATGAGAGCTGTATAATACATGGTACCATATTTACTAAATGGTGAAGTACACATATGTAGAGCCTTTCTATTCTGATGTTATACTATGAGACATATAACACTTTGACTTATCCCAGGTTCTCCAATACTCCATCCTGTAGGTCATGGATGTACATAATAGTGCTATTAATAATAAATAATAATAATTACTAAATAATTATTAAAAATAAATTACACTTATTAAGGCCTGGTTAGTAGAGACACTGCTGTTGCTAGAGAAGACTAGGTGCCAGCATTAATACTGGTTTGAGACCAGTAGCAGAATATCAGGACACACAATGAGGTATGGTACAGCAAGGGTCAAAAGCAAAAGCGAGGTCACAACACAGTCCAGAAGATGGAGGAACAATTGGAGAACCAGAAAACAATAGCTGAGGTCTGAGCGTCAGATGTCACCACAAATTCAAGTCCAAATCCACAACGTAGAGTAGTCAACAAACCCAATGTCACAATATCAGAATTATGAATATCACAAAGACAAGGTTTATAAGTAGCACTGGGGCAAAACAACTGAGCACTGTGCTGAGTTACTGACAGATAAAATAGCCACCATACTGGCGCACATGACTCTCCATGCGAGCATCAACCTGTGCAAGCTTCAATAATGACTTCAGGTCTGACGTGTCCACCGTTGATGCTTATCATCAGAAAAGGAGCCAAGTGCAATGTGAAACGCGGACATGACTGACAGCTTATGAAAATGCAGAGGTGCACCCCATAACATTGCAAAAGAAGAGAACGAAAGGCCATGGAGTGGCCATGGACATGGTTAGGATCACGACACAATGCAAATTGGTTACGTTTATTCAAATTGCAACAGAATATGTAAAGATGATGTCACTGCTAGGGATAGGGCCATCTACATAGCTGGGCAGGATCCGTTTACACCATGACAGGGGGAGCCTTCAGTCAGCTATTAGAGTGATAACTTTATTAAAGCACTAAAATAAATAAAGTGAATTACATACAGTATTATTGCACAGCACACACACAGCTCTTCCATTAATATAAACTTATACATACATAATTCAAATCAATATAGATGACTGCGTACACAACTGCCGACTGTAGGAATGCATGCCCTCCAACACCCATTTAGTGCTATGAATGAGCTATTAAGTGGTTTGGGGATTTAGGGTTAGGGTTAGAAGCATAGGGTTAGAGGGTTATGGGGTTAGGGTTAGGAACTGAGGGTTAGAGGGTTAGGTGGTTGGGTTGTACTACCGATTTTTCACTGGTAGATGGCGACGCGAGCGTGGCGTGTTCCTACAGTCGTCGGTGGTGTGATTCCACAAAAGCGCACATAAAATAGGATAGGTCCAAATTAAAGCAAGTAAGCCCCAAATAACTCATACATGCCACTATAGTAGTCATAAAAAAGTATAAAAGAAAGTCATTTGCATTTGTAAAACAATTTTCCAGGTTTCAGTGACCATTTAAATATGTTTATTGATACAAAGGGGTTAAGACTACAGCCCAGGGGCAACTGGAAGGTACAGTACATGACCCCACCAGCATGGGGAGGTGATGAGAGGAGTAAGCTGAGGTTCAGTGATGACCCCACCAGCATGGGGAGGTGATGAGAGAGGAGTAAGCTGAGGTTCAGTGATGACCCCACCAGCATGGGGAGGTGATGAGAGGAGTAAGCTGGGGTTCAGTGATGACCCCACCAGCATGGAGAGGTGATTAGAGAGGAGTAAGCTGGGGTTCAGTGATGACCCCACCAGCATGGAGAGGTGATTAGAGAGGAGTAAGCTGAGGTTCAGTGATGACCCCACCAGCATGGGGAGGTGATGAGAGAGGAGTAAGCTGGGGTTCAGTGATGACCCCACCAGCATGGAGAGGTGATTAGAGAGGAGTAAGCTGAGGTTCAGTGATGACCCCACCAGCATGGGGAGGTGATGAGAGAGGAGTAAGCTGGGGTTCAGTGATGACCCCACCAGCATGGGGAAGTGATAAGAGGAGTAAGCTGAGGTTCAGTGATGACCCCACCAGCATGGGGAGGTGGGGAGAGAGGAGTAAGCTGAGGTTCAGTGATGACCCCACCAGCATGGGGAGGTGGGGAGAGAGGAGTAAGCTGAGGTTCAGTGATGACCCCACCAGCATGGAGAGGTGATGAGAGAGGAGTAAGCTGAGGTTCAGTGATGACTCCACCAGCATGGGGAGGTGAGGAGAGAGGAGTAAGCTGGGGTTCAGTGATGACCCCACCAGCATGGGGAGGTGATGAGAGAGGAGTAAGCTGGGGTTCAGTGATGACCCCACCAGCATGGGGAGGTGATGAGAGAGGAGTAAGCTGAGGTTCAGTGATGACCCCACCAGCATGGGGAGGTGATGAGAGAGGAGTAAGCTGAGGTTCAGTGATGACCCCACCAGCATGGAGAGGTGATGAGAGAGGAGTAAGCTGGGGTTCAGTGATGACCCCACCAGCATGGGGAGGTGGGGAGAGAGGAGTAAGCTGAGGTTCAGTGATGACCCCACCAGCATGGGGAGGTGGGGAGAGAGGAGTAAGCTGAGGTTCAGTGATGACCCCACCAGCATGGGGAGGTGATGAGAGAGGAGTAAGCTGAGGTTCAGTGATGACCCCACCAGCATGGGGAGGTGAGGAGAGAGGAGTAAGCTGGGGTTCAGTGATGACCCCACCAGCATGGGGAGGTGATGAGAGAGGAGTAAGCTGGGGTTCAGTGATGACCCCACCAGCATGGGGAGGTGATGAGAGAGGAGTAAGCTGAGGTTCAGTGATGACCCCACCAGCATGGAGAGGTGATGAGAGAGGAGTAAGCTGAGGTTCAGTGATGACCCCACCAGCATGGGGAGGTGAGGAGAGAGGAGTAATCTGGGGTTCAGTGATGACCCCACCAGCATGGGGAGGTGATGAGAGAGGAGTAAGCTGGGGTTCAGTGATGACCCCACCAGCATGGGGAGGTGATGAGAGAGGCGTAAGCTGAGGTTCAGTGATGACCCCACCAGCATGGAGAGGTGATGAGAGAGGAGTAAGCTGGGGTTCAGTGATGACCCCACCAGCATGGGGAGGTGATGAGAGAGGAGTAAGCTGAGGTTCAGTGATGACCCCTCCAGCATGGGGAGGTGATGAGAGAGGAGTAAGCTGAGGTTCAGTGATGACCCCACCAGCATGGGGAGGTGATGAGAGAGGAGTAAGCTGAGGTTCAGTGATGACCCCACCAGCATGGGGAGGTGATGAGAGAGGAGTAAGCTGGGGTTCAGTGATGACCCCACCAGCATGGGGAGGTGATGAGAGAGGAGTAAGCTGAGGTTCAGTGATGACCCCACCAGCATGGGGAGGTGATGAGAGAGGAGTAAGCTGGGGTTCAGTGATGACCCCACCAGCATGGAGAGGTGATTAGAGAGGAGTAAGCTGAGGTTCAGTGATGACCCCACCAGCATGGGGAGGTGATGAGAGAGGAGTAAGCTGGGGTTCAGTGATGACCCCACCAGCATGGGGAAGTGATAAGAGGAGTAAGCTGAGGTTCAGTGATGACCCCACCAGCATGGAGAGGTGATGAGAGCGGAGTAAGCTGGGGTTCAGTGATGACCCCACCAGCATGGGGAGGTGATGAGAGAGGAGTAAGCTGAGGTTCAGTGATGACCCCACCAGCATGGAGAGGTGATGAGAGAGGAGTAAGCTGGGGTTCAGTGATGACCCCACCAGCATGGGGAGGTGATGAGAGAGGAGTAAGCTGGGGTTCAGTGATGACCCCACCAGCATGGGGAGGTGGGGAGAGAGGAGTAAGCTGAGGTTCAGTGATGACCCCACCAGCATGGGGAGGTGGGGAGAGAGGAGTAAGCTGAGGTTCAGTGATGACCCCACCAGCATGGAGAGGTGATGAGAGAGGAGTAAGCTGAGGTTCAGTGATGACCCCACCAGCATGGGGAGGTGAGGAGAGAGGAGTAAGCTGGGGTTCAGTGATGACCCCACCAGCATGGGGAGGTGATGAGAGAGGAGTAAGCTGGGGTTCAGTGATGACCCCACCAGCATGGGGAGGTGATGAGAGAGGAGTAAGCTGAGGTTCAGTGATGACCCCACCAGCATGGGGAGGTGATGAGAGAGGAGTAAGCTGAGGTTCAGTGATGACCCCACCAGCATGGAGAGGTGATGAGAGAGGAGTAAGCTGAGGTTCAGTGATGACCCCACCAGCATGGGGAGGTGAGGAGAGAGGAGTAAGCTGGGGTTCAGTGATGACCCCACCAGCATGGGGAGGTGATGAGAGAGGAGTAAGCTGGGGTTCAGTGATGACAACACCAGCATGGGGAGGTGGGGAGAGAGGAGTAAGCTGAGGTTCAGTGATGACCCCACCAGCATGGGGAGGTGGGGAGAGAGGAGTAAGCTGAGGTTCAGTGATGACCCCACCAGCATGGAGAGGTGATGAGAGAGGAGTAAGCTGAGGTTCAGTGATGACCCCACCAGCATGGGGAGGTGAGGAGAGAGGAGTAAGCTGGGGTTCAGTGATGACCCCACCAGCATGGGGAGGTGATGAGAGAGGAGTAAGCTGGGGTTCAGTGATGACCCCACCAGCATGGGGAGGTGATGAGAGAGGAGTAAGCTGAGGTTCAGTGATGACCCCACCAGCATGGAGAGGTGATGAGAGAGGAGTAAGCTGAGGTTCAGTGATGACCCCTCCAGCATGGGGAGGTGATGAGAGAGGAGTAAGCTGAGGTTCAGTGATGACCCCACCAGCATGGGGAGGTGATAAGAGAGAGGAGTAAGCTGGGGTTCAGTGATGACCCCACCAGCATGGGGAGGTGATGAGAGAGGAGTAAGCTGAGGTTCAGTGATGACCCCACCAGCATGGAGAGGTGATGAGAGAGGAGTAAGCTGGGGTTCAGTGATGACCCCACCAGAATGGGGAGGTGATGAGAGAGGAGTAAGCTGAGGTTCAGTGATGACCCCACCAGCATGGAGAGGTGATGAGAGAGGAGTAAGCTGAGGTTCAGTGATGATCCCACCAGCATGGGGAGGTGATGAGAGGAGTAAGCTGGGGTTCAGTGATGACCCCACCATCATGGGGAGGTGATGAGAGAGGAGTAAGCTGGGGTTCAGTGATGACCCCACCAGCATGGGGAGGTGATGAGAGAGGAGTAAGCTGAGGTTCAGTGATGACCCCACCAGCATGGGGAGGTGATGAGAGAGGAGTAAGCTGGGGTTCAGTGATGACCCCACCAGCATGGGGAGGTGAGGAGAGAGGAGTAAGCTGGGGTTCAGTGATGACCCCACCAGCATGGGGAGGTGATGAGAGAGGAGTAAGCTGGGGTTCAGTGATGACCCCACCAGCATGGGGAGGTGAGGAGAGAGGAGTAAGCTGGGGTTCAGTGATGACCCCACCAGCATGGGGAGGTGATGAGAGTGGAGTAAGCTGGGGTTCAGTGATGATCCCACCAGCATGGAGAGGTGATGAGAGAGGAGTAAGCTGAGGTTCAGTGATGACCCCACCAGCATGGGGAGGTGATGAGAGAGGAGTAAGCTGGGGTTCAGTGATGACCCCACCAGCATGGGGAGGTGATGAGAGAGGAGTAAGCTGAGGTTCAGTGATGACCCCACCAGCATGGGGAGGTGATGAGAGAGGAGTAAGCTGGGGTTCAGTGATGACCCCACCAGCATGGGGAGGTGATGAGAGAGGAGTAAGCTGGGGTTCAGTGATGACCCCACCAGCATGGGGAGGTGATGAGAGAGGAGTAAGCTGGGGTTCAGTGATGACCCCACCAGCATGGGGAGGTGAGGAGAGAGGAGTAAGCTGGGGTTCAGTGATGACCCCACCAGCATGGGGAGGTGATGAGAGTGGAGTAAGCTGGGGTTCAGTGATGATCCCACCAGCATGGAGAGGTGATGAGAGAGGAGTAAGCTGGGGTTCAGTGATGACCCCACCAGCATGGGGAGGTGATGAGAGAGGAGTAAGCTGGAGTTCAGTGATGACCCCACCAGCATGGGGAGGTGAGGAGAGAGGAGTAAGCTGGGGTTCAGTGATGACCCCACCAGCATGGGGAGGTGATGAGAGTGGAGTAAGCTGGGGTTCAGTGATGATCCCACCAGCATGGAGAGGTGATGAGAGAGGAGTAAGCTGGGGTTCAGTGATGACCCCACCAGCATGGGGAGGTGATGAGAGTGGAGTAAGCTGGGGTTCAGTGATGATCC